>JAKWJD010001758.1:48907266-49259312 GCA_027705065.1 Solanum peruvianum | reverse complement strand
CGCCTTTCAACTACTCAAGGCATCTGCCACAACATTCGCCTTCCCCAGATGATACAAAATAGTGATGTCGTAGTCCTTCAGTAGTTCCATCCATCTCCTTTGTCTCAAGTTCAAATCTTTCTGAGTAAAGACATATTGTAGACTACGGTGATCCGTATAGATTTCACACTTAACCCCATATAAATAATGCCTCCATTGCTTCAATGCAAATACTACCGCGGCCAATTCTAAGTCATGAGTTGGATAGTTACGTTCATGCACTTTTAATTGTCTTGAAGCATAAGCAATCACGTTCTTCTCTTGCATTAGCACTGCACCCAAACCCGTATAGGATGCATCACAATAAACAATGAAGTTCTTACCCTCTACTGGCAAAGTAAGAATTGGTGCTGTAGTCAACAAGGTCTTAAGCTTCTGAAAGCTTTCCTCACACTCATCCGACCATACAATGGAATATTCTGCTTAGTCAAGTTCGTCAATTGGGAAGCAATAGAAGAGAATCCCTTGACAAATCGGCGGTAGTAGCTAGCTAACCCAACGAAACTCCTTATTTCGACACGTTTGTAGGTCTTACCCAATTTTTCACCGTCTCAATCTTAGATGGATCCACCATCACTCCATCCTTAGAAACCACGTGCCCCAAGAAGGACACTGAATCTAGCCAAAACTCACACTTGGAGAATTTCGCATAAAGCTTTTTCTTCCTCAACAACTCTAAACACCATTCTCAAATGCTCCTCATGTTCCTTCTTACTTTTAGAGTATACCAATATATCATATATAAATACGATCACAAAGAGTCCAAATATGGCTTAAAAATCCCATTCATCAAGCTCATGATAGCAGCAGGGGCATTCGTAAGACCAAAAGACATTACCCACAAATTCATAATGCCCATACCTAGTTCGAAAAGCAGTCTTTGGCACATCCGTTGCGCGTATTTTCAATTGGTGATAACCGGACCTCAAGTCTATTTTTGAGAAGACACAAGCACCTTTAACTGATCGAACAAGTCATCAATGCGAGGAATGGGGTACTTGTTCTTAATAGTTACTTTGTTCAACTGTCGGTAATCTATGCACATTCGAAAGCTCCCATCCTTCTTCTTTACAAACAAGACCGGAGCACCCCAAGGAGATGCACTTGGTCTAATGAAGCCTTTGCTCAACAAACTCTTGAAGTTGTGCCTTTAACTCTCTTAACTCTGCGGGAGCCATTCTATAGGGGGTATAGAAATGGGGCGAGTACCTGGTTCCAAATCAATGCAGAAGTCTATATCCCTATCTGGTGGCATACCAGGAAGATCTGCAGGGAACACATCCAAAACTCACGGACGTACTACCGAAACCGACTCAATCGAAGGTACTTGGGTAGTGTCATCCTTGAGATGGGCCAAGAAAGCTAAACACACCCTTTACTCACCATTTTCTTAGCACGAAGAAAGGAGATGATACGCACCGGATTGGAAGTGTAGTCGCCCTCCACACTAACGGATCTGCCCCAGGCTTGGCTAACGTCACAGTTTTAGCATTACAATCCAAATCGCAAAATTCGGAGAAAGCCAAGTCATACCCAAATTACAATCAAAGTCACCCATTTCTAGAATAACCAAGTCTACATAAGTGTTTCTCCCCTCCCCACAAAATTCACCAAACAAGACCTATATACCTTTTCAACTACCACAGGACTCACCCACCGGAGTAGAAACACGAATAGGCATGTCAAGTAATTCACAATGCAAATTTAGACCATTAGCAAATGATGAATACATACGAAAACGTGGAGCCAGGGTCAAATAATACAGATGCCATGCAATCACAAACCAAAAGATTACCTGTGATAACAGCATCAGACGCCTCCGCTTCAGATCTCCCAGGGAAAGCGTAACAATGGGCCCTATCACCAGTCTATCCGTTGCCCCTACCATGTTGTGTCGTAGTGACTCCTATTTGCCCATCACCTCTGCCGTTGTGGTGACCAACATTACCTCGACCAACATGCCCTCCAGAATAACGGCCTCTACCATGACCACCTCTACCTCTAGCTAGTGGGGTTCTGTAACTCTGGTTCGGACAATACCTCTTAATATGTCCAATCTCCCCACATCCATATTCTCTGGGTTCACGCATCGGCCCTCAGAGAAGTTGACCGGTCTGAGGTGGACCCCCAACTACAGTCTGTAGTGAAGACTGAATTGGTCGACTTGCGTAACCTCCGGAGCTCTGTCCTCTAGAGTGAGAACCATTAAACTCACCTCCCCTTCGAACCTTTTTGATGTCGATGTCGTGGGGAAGTCATCTGGCTTCACTCCTTCCACTTCTATCACAAAGTCTACCACCTCTTGGAAGGATGTTGCTGTTGCCGCTATCTGTAAGGCTGAAATCCGCAATTCTGATCTCAACCCCTTCACAAAACGGCGGATCCGTCTTGTGGACTGAAACAAAGTTGGGTGGCATACCTTGATAAGGCACGAAACTTAGCCTCATATGCGTTAACCGTCATCCTACCTTGCTCGAGACTCAAGAACTCATCCTTTTCTATCTCTCAAGGTCCGGGGGATATACTTTTCCATGAACAAACTAGAGAATGATTCCCAAGTCATAGGTGGTGCCTCTGTTGGTTGACACTCAACATGTGACCGCCACCATATTTTGGCGTTCCCTTGAAACTGATAGCTTACGAACTCACGCCAAACCGTCTACTATACCCATCTTGTGTAGTAGCTCATGACAATCCACTAGAAAATCGTAGGCATCCTCTGATTCTGCACCCTTAAAGACTGGAGGTTTTCAATTTCAAGAACTTACTGAAAAGTTCATGCTGATCGTTTTGTCATTATAGGCCCAGTAGTCAGACGTGGAAATGTGCCTATCTCCAATGTTGCATCCATGCGGGGAGCCATAGTAGCCGCATGTCGTATCTCTGAAAACCGGAGGTGTTGGTGCAGAAACCACAAGAGGTGCCTGACCCTGATCAGACAACCCGCTAAGATAAGCAAGTACTTGGTTGATCATCTCTGGGGTAGGTTGGGGGGGCAATTCCTCATGTTGCGCTCGTTCAGTCTCCCCTTCCTCACCCTCTCTTACTACATCCTCAGTCGGTGGAGGAGTCACCGCCCTAGTATCAGATGGGCTAGAGGCTCGTCCTCTCCCTCTAGAGGACGTCCTCCCACGACCTCTTCCACGGCCTCTTGCCGCTGTTCTTCCTCGAGCCACAGCCCCAGTGGCTGGCTCAGTCGTTTCTTGTCTTTCCGTTGTGTGTGCTGCTGGTGCGGTCGTTGCTCTAGTTCTAACCATCTGCAAAATAGAGTGAAGATGGTCAGATACCAATTTGTATCACCTAGATACCAATTGGACTCAAGTAGTAGCACGAAAGAAAGAATGAAAGAATGGAATTTTCCAAAAGTCTTATAGCCTCTCAAAGAAAAGTAAAGGCGTCCCCCTACCGTTCCGTTCTTAGACTCTACTAGACCCGTTCTTGTGTGATGAGACCAATGAACCTAATGCTCTGATACCAAGTTTGTCACGACCCAAATCGGGGACGCGACTGGCACCCACATTTACCCTCCTATGTGAGCGAACCAACCTATCTAACCCTTAACATTTTAATACATATCAACAAAAAGAAATGCGGAAGACTTAAACTCATTAATAAAACAATTCAAAACTTATTATTATCCCCAAAATCTGGAAGTCATCATCACAAGAACATCTATCTCAAATTGCTAAACTAAAAACTGTCTAAGAAGCTAAAACAACTACTAGCTAGTCCATGCCGGAAGTTCAAGGCATCAAGACTTGAAGAAGAAGACCCAGTCCAAGCTAGACGCATTAGCTCACCCTGAATTTCCGAAGGTAGTGAAGACTGGCTAGATCTACTGTTGAGTTGAAGTTGACGGAACGTTTGCTGCATTACACAAATAACAAAAGAAAACGTAAAAGTAGGGGGTCAGTACAACCACAAGTACTGAGTAGATATCATCGGCCAACTCAATATAGGGAACAGTAATATACATAATAATATAAATCAACTACACTACTCAACATGTAGCAATAACAATATTAATTCATCAATAATACAATCAAGTTCACACATGAGGACTCAAGCCTCAATACCATACTCATTTGGGAATTACGTTCATTAGATTCAGTATATTCATTATCTTTCAAGATTCATTATCTTTCTTCCTCTTGTGTCGGTACGTGACACTCCGCTCCTCTAATTCTATCCTGGTGCCGGAACGTGGCACTCCGATCCTCATATACTATCCTGGTACCGGAACGTGTCACCCGATCCATATACTATCCTGGTGTCGGAACGTGACACTCCGATCCTCATATTCTATCCTGGTGTCGGAACGTGACACTCCGATCCTCATATTCATTCTATCCTGGTACCGGAACGTGGCACCCCGCCCATATTCTATCCTGGTGTCGGAACGTGACACCCGATCCCCTAATTCATCAAGCCTTCTTTTACACTAAGGCATCATCATTCTCATTATATAATTTATCAAGCCTTCTTTCATACTAAGGCATCATCAATCTTATTAATATATGTCAAGCGAATTAGGGTTCTTTTAAGATTTGGGATTCAATAGCTTCATCATGCTTTGTTTTATCAAAAACACAATTTCATAATCATAATCATGCAAGCATACAACTTAAGCACATAGCAGGGTTTACAATACTATCAACACATAACATTCACTATTAAGGGTTCACTACGAATGTCGTAACAAAATACCATAACCTACCTCCACCGAAGAATTGGAATCAACAAGAAATCTCCCAAGCTTTGTTATTCCTCTTCCCTCTTCGATCGATCAATACTCTCTCAATTCGTGTCTCTCTTTTCTCTCTTGTTCTTTCTTCTTTTGTTTTATTCAAACCCTCTTTCCTTTACCCTAATTAAATATAATTAAGTGTAAAAGAGGACAATAAAACCCCACTAATTAACTCAAAGTTACCCCTTTTATCCCAAGGATTTGAGTTATTAATATAAACCCTCAATCCTTATAATTAAGGAAAGAATAGTCCAAAACGTCCTTAAAAACGTGTGAAGAAATCCCATTCTGCCTGGGATTTGCGCAACCAGTGACGGCCCGTCGTGCCTGCGACGGTCCTCACACAGGTCTCGCAACCCCCCCCCCCCAAAATTCAGGTGGACTGTGACGGCCCGTCACACCAGTGACGGTCCGTCCTGCACCTCCGTCCTGACGGTCAGAAACTCGTTTCTTGTACCAAATTCTCAAAAGTTAAAGTGTTTTGCAACGGGAACTCACGACGGTTCGTAGTGGATGTGACGGCACGTCCTGCAGGTCCGTCACAATTTACAGAGAATCGATTTTCAGTATCCAAATTGAAGAATTCTAAGTGTCATGGAACGGAACCTCCTCGACGGGCCGTCGTGACCACGACGGTCCGTCGTGACACCCGTCGTCCCCGCCAGTTTTCCCAGAATTACAATCTGCTGCTCAAACGACTAAACAGGTCGTTACAAAATGATTGAAAAGAGCAACAGAATAGAGAATTGACTCAAACTCTTCTTCTACTGCTTCTTTGTTCCCTAAAACAAAAACAAAAAAGAACTGTCAACAACTCCATTGCACAATTGCTTTGTGAAAACTCGAATACTTGGCCTCCATCTCATTCATAAAAAGTTTCGCAATTCCGCTGAACCTTATGACAATCCACTTGCAGTTGCAACTTCCTTTGTTAAGAAGTTGGGCGTACAGAAAGAAATGAACAGGCAGGGACGTCATATTACACATGAAAACAGAATGATATTTTTTGAAGTAGCAGGTGCCCGTTATTTTTCTCTGTAGATTTTTGCTTTTCTTTTTTCACCTTTAAATTACAGAAAACGATATAGATAGTCCAATCCACGTTCCTTCGTGCAACAAACAGACTTTCCCAACATGATACTTCATGTTCATCAGAAGTTACCTTCATATTATCCTCAGGCTAAGGGTGTACATATATTTGCAATTAGCAGCAAAACAGAGCAAAACCAAAGCAATAACATCAAAAATTGACTGTAACTATTAGGCAACAAAAACAAAGCACCAAAAATATTTACCTGTATACTGACACGCCTTCTCTCGCCACTTCGAAGACCTTTCATGCAGCGGTGTCCACCAAACTCCTTTCCTACAAAGAAAACCAGAAGCTGAAGCAATGCTGAGTAGTAGAGGAATTCACGGACTGTCAATGATCCAATAAGAGTAGTTTCTCTGTCAACAATCCCTGCAGGCAAAAAGTTCCATATCAAAAGGCAGAGCTCATGATAAGAATAGCTAAGTTCCTCATCCAAAAATATTTACCTGTATATCATCCAGGCACAAAAAAGAGAAACAATTTAATGGACAATAACATGTGATTTCAGACAATTATACAGATGATGAGAGTAGCTGAAAAGGTTTTGGAAGAAGATGATGAAACTTAATAACCGTCAGAAGAGAAGTGGAGCAGATGACCGTTTCTATATAATTAAATTAGGGCTGTTAGGAAATTAAATTTATAATAATCAATATTAATAGGTTTAACTAATATAGGGTTAATAGGTTTAACTAATATATTTAATAAATTAATATATAAATGATATTGTAGGGTTAAAATGGTAAATCAACTTTGGGGTTAAGAGGTCATGCTTATAATATTATATGATTACCATGAACCACAAAACCCTCGGGTTGTTTCATGTAAATTTCTTCCTCCAATTCTACATTTAAGAAAATTATTTTCACATTCATTTGATGAATTTGGAGGTCATATACCACACTAATAATTTTTGCATCCGAATGGATGTAATTCTAATTACTAACGAGTATATATATCGACAAGATCAAAATCTTGGTTCTTTTTAAAGCCTTTGACACAAAGTCTTGCTTTATATTTTTCAACAGTTCCATCAATTGTTATTTTCCTTCTAAAGATTCACTTTGAACCCAAAGATTTATTTTCTTGAAGAAGATCAATTAACTTCCAACATTGTTTTGACACCATCTTTCCGAAAAATGAGTCTACAGAAGACACAGGAAATGTTACAAAATCATATTAGAAGGAAGTAAATATCCTTTAACATTTACTAAGCCTCTGAATCTCTTTATTAAGTAGATTATCATTTTCATTTCCTAGTCATAGGTCCTATTTTAATTCTTTTAGGAATAGGAACTTGGACTTTGACTAACTCCCACACTTTGAAATATTTCAAGTTGGATTTCCTTCCTTTCCATTTCTCATATGGAAAAGATTTTATTCTGATCAAACAAAATCGCTTTCTTTCTAAAAAGACAACTTTTTGTTGTTCACTTTTGCAGTAAGGATAGTTCTCCACACAATTTTGTGTAAACCCGAACTTATAAATAATGCATCCATCATTTCTTTCAACGTTTGCTTTTTCATTAGATTGAGGTGAATATGACAGTAATTTGATAGATATTCCACTTTCCAAACACTGCACAATGAGATTTATACTCTCCATTCTTATCACTTCTTATATTTTTTCACACTAATTTTCAACTTCGATATTACATTATCTAGACATTTCTATTGCTTCATCCTTACCATTCAGCAAATAGACATAGCCATTTCTAATGCAATTTTCAATAAAAGTAACAAATACTTTTTCCCACCATGAGATGGTGTTAACTTCATATCACAATGTCAGTGTAAATCAATTCTAAGGGATTAAAATTCCTTTCAACAGATTTATAAGAATACTAAACATACTTAGATTCCACAAAAACTTGACATTTTTCATTTATTGCACTAAAAGTTAGGCAAAACTTCTAAGTTGATCAGTTTTTCTTACAAAGTTTTGTAATTGACATGCCCCAAGTGTTCATGTCACAAACATTGACTAAAGCAAGTAAGAACAAATAAAAACATTGAGTTTGAAAAACTCTTCGCGAGGTAGCTTTTTCCTCACTAATATTTTATTCCTATTTTTTACAATTTTGTGTGATGCAAACATTGTTTAGATTGTCAAATGTCCTTTTCAGAAAGAAAATTTCCATAACTTTCAATATGATTGTTATAGAACTACCCATGAACAAAGTTTCATCGGGTTCAATAAAGACAATATAGACCAAATGTTATTTTTACAAAAACTTAGCAAATGACTATTCGCCAATATTCATGTCTATGCAAATACTTTTATTATAATAGACATATCTTTTCATGAAAAATCACAATATTTTAAGTGATATTTTTTTCATAAAAGAACACAATTATTTTGAACAAGTATATATATAATATGGATGTTTCATACTAGTCACACTATATACTAGTAATAGAGAAACTCAACAACCACAATACCAAATATACTCCAAGAATTTTTGGGTATAACATAATACAAAAGTATCATTAAATTTCATATATTTTGCTCCAAAGTTAAATTAGACACCAAGTCTAATCATAAGCAAATAACCCCCACATTTCAAATGTGATCTCAAAAATATTTTTCAAGTATTTGAAAATAGTTTTTCCACATATTTTAATGTTGGAAACATTATTTTACAAAAGAATTATAGTGCTGCAATTCTCTTTGGCAATGTTTACACAATGTCAAAGTTCATTCCATAGAAATACAAAATCACAAATTCTAGTTCATTGGTATTTTTCCTCTATCATAAATAAACATACCACTTAGTATTTTAAATACCAACAATAAGGACAAAAAAAAATTGTACAATTTATTTCTATATTGCATGAAGTTATAGAAAATCAAAAGTACAATATTGACTTATTATGTGAAGTTTTCATATTCTTCAAACCAATTGCATAGTCCAATTTATCTAGAGTATAAAACCACAAAAGTTATTAGTCTACAAAAATCAGACACACTACATTTCTCACGGAGTACAAAACTACAAAAGTTTTTTTCCTCCTCTAAACAGAATAACATATTCTTTATCACATATAAATGTTTTTCTTATCAAATAGTCTTCCAACTATAACATTTTGACATACTATTTTATCAAACAAAAATATGCATCTCTCATTTTTGAAACTAAAGAATTTTAAAAGCAACAATATTTGCGAAGTAAAATTCATTCCACAACATATGGTTTGCATATCTTTTTCCAAACATACACATGATAAAAAATTAAAAAAATCAAGATGATAACTCTAGAAACTATTTCCTCCTTTGATATTTTAATAAGAAGGTTACCTGATAATCGTTAAACAGAATACCATAAAAATTTCTGTTTACATTCTCACTTCAACGTTGCTAAACAAAGCAACGAATCATGGAGAAGTAATGCATTTATCTTCTACTTCCATGATCAGATTCTCTCAATCAGTAGAATACAAAAATACTAACAGTAAATAATTTCCTTAAGATTGTTAGTCATCTTGTATTTCAAGCATACTTAGAAGAAACTTTGAACATCTTTGTAAGACAACAAAGTTTAAGAACATTTTCACAACTAGAAAATTAAAAATAGTAGCGAAACTAGAGTCAGAAACAAATTTTAAAAAAAAATGTATGAAATATTTTTCTTAAAGAAGAATTGTTGTTAATATGTGTCTAAAATCTTGCTTGCCATTCCAACAAACTTTGCAAAAACACGAAGTTACCAAGTTTAATGAACCAGTGAAGGAAAAAAAATAGAAGAATTGAAATTAATTCACAAATCTAAAATTTGTAAAACACGTACCAGAATCTGGAAATTTTTAATAGGATCAAGTCCACTGAACTCACAGTGTCCCCTTAAGAAAATTATTCCCCTCTAGTATCCGAGGTTTGATTTGGAATATGACCTCCCAGGGTAAAATGATCTCATCACCAGAGTAGATAGATAGAAAACTCTCCAATGTCAGCGAACCACTCAACGGCAGTAAAGTACACTTAGATTACTAGATTTAGTAGTAGAAGAAGAAATCCATAAATTCTATATTAAAATGAGAGGAAATCTCTCAATTTATAGAAAACAAAGGTAGTGCCAAAAGGTTCTTATTGTGTCTTATACGGAAAGGTCACAAACCTTTGGAAAAGTCACAATCTTTCAGAAAGGTCGTCACCTTCATAAAAGTCGCAACTTTCCATAAAAGTCATAACTTTTCATAAAAATCACAACTTTTCATAAAAGTCACAACTTTTCATCAAAGTTGCAACATTTCATAAAAGTCACAACTCTTCATAAAAGTCGCAACTCTTCATTTTCCATTCACACCTTTTTAAAATCCAACAGTTAGAACATTTTTTGGTCGAATAGTTGAGAACTTTTGATAGTCATGTAAGACTTTCAAGTATACATTTTTCCTTTCCACGACAATAAAATATTAGGTGTGCAAATTGTTAGTTAATACATTTTAGTTTCCAATTTTAAGTATTTCAATCATGCAGATCTGAATTCATTTGGTTGGAATCAATCTTGAAAACAAACATCCCCTCATCCAAACAGGTTTTACATCTCTTTTTTTTTCTATAGGAACCTTTTGAATTGAGTTGCATAATGCCATCTCTCCAAACAGCATTACCCCCTGAACTTGCCAACAACGCCATCCGAGTAAGTATCATCTAATTCTAGCTATTTGCATATATGCAGCCTCTAGAATTGTTTTCAAAGTGATTTAAGTATGCATTTCTTTCTTTTTGCTATTGTCTCTTAGCTTCATCGAGAGTGTCTATGACGAGCAAAATACATTGGCAGTAAGGTACGTTTTTCTTCTTTATGCTGCTCTAAAATTCTATCAGTTGTGTTGGTTGTTGTCGATAAAGTTTTTCAGTCCTATTTTGCCTAGGATTCACTTAGGTTTGATTATCCTTTCATGTGGT
The DNA here is from genome assembly GCA_027705065.1 of Solanum peruvianum. Classification (NCBI taxonomy): domain Eukaryota; kingdom Viridiplantae; phylum Streptophyta; class Magnoliopsida; order Solanales; family Solanaceae; genus Solanum; species Solanum peruvianum. Next base: position 49,248,524 of record JAKWJD010001758.1, on the reverse strand, counting down.
CCTTAAAAGTCAAGTGCATGATTACCAATGAACTTTATTGACACATTTCCCTTCCTCACACCCTCGAGTGAACCCCATGGTCTTTAAGTCCTTTTTATATATTGCACATTTTTATTTACATCGGAAAAAGATGTACAGTTTGAGAAGTGCCTCGACAATTTCGCCCCCCAATTCCACACCTCCTCCTCCCCCCAAAGAGACAAGAATGCAAGTTGTCATATATTTATCTTTTTTACATGTTAAGAAGCTGCTCCCCCTAACATAAAACCTTGGCGTTTTAACTGGACGTTGAGCATGATAGAACCTACCATGTGAAAAATTGCTTGATCAAAATAATTTAAAAATTATGTGAAAAATTGTTGAACCAAAAGCACTGGTGCAAGAGATAGGCTTGTTTTTTATTCTATTGCATGGAACTGTCATTGTGTTTACTATATTTCAGATAAATTTGACTGTCTTTTGAGAAGTAGCTACTTATATAGTTGTCTGTCCCTAATTTGCAGCAACATAACACAGCTTCTTGTTGGTATGGTGAGACAGAAGTTCAAAAAGCATATGCATGAGACTGATCCAGATAAAATTCAGAAATTGAAGGAGGAGTAAGTTCATTCCATCTTGTTTTTTTTTTTGCTTTTATTGTTTTCAAAGAAAATGGATGTCCTTCCAAACTAGTGGGAATTTTCAAACGATTATATAACTTGGAGCCAGTTCACATCATGAACCACCTTCTGATTGGATGCATTCCATTATTTTCCTATGGTATTACAGTGCTGCGAGGGGGCTTATAAATCACATGCTGCATGAATCTGAGAAGATGACCGGCCGGAAATTCAGCCAGGGTTCTTGAAATTGCCTGCTAGCACAGGGACAATAATGACATACTCTAAATTTTACCTAAGAAGGCTCAACTTTTTATTTTCTATCTTCGCCCAACCTTTGAGGGTCCATTTATTTTCTTACCTTTTTTGAACAGAAGTTTTTAGACGAACTTTTCTATATCTTTGTGAGTTGAAAAACATTCATTAGTAATATACGTAAACTAACTGTAGTGTCTCAATTGATAAAGTCTTTAAATCAAGCAATTCTCTTGAAAACTGAACCATGAAGTGACCCTTTTTTGGATAAGCAATTCCTTTGGTATACCAATAAGAGGCTAAGAGGCAGATACCTCTCTCTTGATGTATTTGCTCTGTGTAGAGGTTACTTTTTGAAATTAACTAAATTATCCATGTGTTTGGAATTTAAATGCCTTTTGAAGGTGTTTTACCAATGTTTTTTTTTTTATAATTAGGTTCCATGTCAATAAAAGATTCATGTTAAATAAGTGAAATTTAAGATGGGTAAAATGTCAATAGTTGCATTAAGCATTTGAAGAGTGCACGGACAAAATTACCCCTCAACATTTATTTTAAGGGAAAAAGGACAATTATACCCTTGAATATTCGTAAATGGTATGCGTATACCTTTCATTATACTTTTAGAACGTCAGTACTTTTGCCATCCACAATTTGGAGCATATTAAGTTAACGGTGGTACAAGTGTCTCGATCCTAACCACTTGATATTTGTAAATTTCTACCCAAAATTAAAAAAATTCACCTGAATTAATCTAGAAACCCGTCCAAATACATAATACCATGACCCAATAATATTAACCCAGATCCCCAAATCAATTCACCTAAGGGCGAAGAATAAAAGTGGCAACCGTAGCTCCGCCACTATACGGCGGCTCAAGATGTATAATTGTAGGCCGAATCATGATCCGATGGGCAAAATATTGAAGCACAAGCATCAACGAAAGCAGTTTTCGTCAACAAGGATACAACCAGATCTCAATGGTTCATCAAATACTCGAGTGAATTGATTTGGGGATCTGGTTAATATTTTTGGTTATGAGTATTATGTATTTGGGCTGGTTTTTAAATTAATTCGGACGGATTTTTTTAATTTTGGGCAGAAATTTAACAAATATCAGGTTAGTGGTTAGGATCGAGACTCATGTACCGCCGTTAACTTAAAGGGTAGATATGCTCCAAAGTTTGGACAACAAGGGTACTAACGTCCTGAAAGTATAACAAAGGATATATGCATATCATTTACGAAAGTTCGGGGGCATATTTGTCCTTTTTTCCTTTTTAATAGCTAATTTTACCATCTATTATACCCTACAGTCATTTTGCGAACTCAACAAATTCTCTTTTTTAAACCCAAACACGACCTGCTATATGAAATAAAATCATTCAACAAAACCATTTCAAGGCGTGATGTTGCTTTTCCATCTATCTTCACGCTAAAATTGACGTTGTTGGGATCGTCGTTTGGTCACTTCGTGACTGCATTCTGACTCTAACGTTGTTCTGCCTTTCTTTAAAAGAGGAAACATTTGTGGGCCGGGTTAAGGGAAGGTGTAAGGGTGAAGGAATTGGGTTGGGTTATGATTAAAGGATTAATTACTTGAGTGGATCTCTTTTAAAAAATAATTACTTGTTTTAGATATACTCTTTAAATATTACCATTTATAGCAATATAATAAAACTATATATTTTATTAGATTTTTCTCTCGCCTCTTTCTGTTTTTTTTTTCTCTCTCAGCTTTTTAATATTTCTCTCGCTCCTTTTTTTTTGTTGCTCTTTCTCTCTTACATTTTTTCTTTTATTATTTTTTACTTTTTGTTTTCTCTTTGTTGCTCTCTCTCTCTCTCTCTCTCTCTCTCTCTTTCTGTTGTTTTTTCCCCTTTTGTTTCTCTTTCTACTTTCTTTCATAGAGTAGTCAATAATCGTAGAATGAACAAAATTTTGTATCGATAATTAATTAAGTAAACAAATAATTTAATCGCAACAAATGAAGGGACGTAACATTGCGAATGAATTAATCTTGAATTAAAAATGTATTACACACATATTAAAGTTGAATTAAAAATGTATTACACACAATGATCTACAGATTAAATTAAACTTGTATTAATAATAAATTAAAGAAGTAATCCAATAAGAATAAATAAATCAAAAAAATTCAAAATAAATTCATTACTTTAAAATTTTATTACACAATATTAAAGTTGAATTAAGAATGAATGAGAAACATAACTAACAAAAGACAAGACAACGATCTATAAACTGAATTAAACTGATATTATTCATGAATAAAACTAATACCATATGTATCTTATAAATTATTTTTGCTTTTATCACAAAGAAAATCAGTGATGGTTGCAATATGTATTAAAAAGGTATTCTGCGTGTCTTATAAATGTATTATTAGTATGTTACCTAAATTATTCTTGTTGTATCCGTAAAAAAATTAAGTGTGTAATACATATTATAAATGTATTATTCATTAATAAAACATGTATTATATGTGTATTATAAATTACTTTTTATTTGTATCACTAAGAATGTGAGTTGCAATATATATTAAAATGTATTGTGCATGTATTATAAATGTATTATAAGTGTGTTACCCAAATTATTTTAGCAGATATCATTAAAATTGGAGTGAAGTTTGCAATATGTATTATAAATATAGGATGTATTGTTCATGATTTTAATACAAATTTAATACACTTATGAAACATATCTAACACAACTTCAATACAAATGCGATATAGTTCCGTAAACTTCATCCTTTTTGAGATTCAATCTAATAATTTTTCTAAAATAAATTATAAAGTTACCCTCTTAAAATTGAGATATAAACTCCAATCAATATTTTCAACTATTTGTAGGAACTGCCTATCTAAACTAATTGCAAAGGAAAGAGCGGTCAATGATTCGTAAACTAAATAAAACTTGTATTAATAATTAATTAGATTAGTACTCTAATTGTAACAAATGAAGAATGTAACAACCCTCTTAGTCGTTTTAGAAATTCCAACTATTATTTTTATATTAACCTTTTTAGTAGATTTTATAAATAATTTATATGACTTGTAACAATGAGTGACATGATTTTATATTTAATAAAAGATTATTTTATTACAAAAAAAATAATAAAAAAATAGAAAAAAAAAGAAAAAGGAAAAATAATTAAATAAATAAAATAAAATAAAATAAGAAAGAAAAGAAGGGGCAAAGTGCCCTAAACTGTTTGACAGAAAGCCGCACGGCTTATGATAAAAAAAAAAAAAAAGAACGATTTGAAAAAAAATGCAGAGAATAAAGAAAAGAAAGGGAGAAAAGAAAAAGGAAAAGTAGGAGAAAAATCAATATTTTCATCTCAAGGCGTCAAGGTAATTATTTTCATCCTTTCTATAAAGTTTTTATGTAATTAGAAGTAGATTTTTAGATTAAAACGTGTATAATTTACACTAATATGTGAAACTAATTTTTAATTTTGTGTATATGCATATGTTATTTAGCATAAATTTTACCTTAGTCATTAAGTAATTATGACCAATTGTTGATGATCATGAAACAATTATTGGGAAGGGAGGTAAATAGACATGCAAGAAGCCTTCCGTATAAAAGTATTTCATGAAATATCTTTATTTTGGTGTTCAAATATGGGTGATATAAATTGGGATCAATTTGAGATCCTTTTAATAGTATTCATATTATCATTTGAGTTTTGAGATATTAATATATATAATTAAGTATTAGGTATATGGTATTAAGTGAATGTCCTAATATTTATGATATTGAAAAGAAATTAAAATTTAATCCTAATCTTGAAACTTAAGAACTTAATTATAAACTTGAGTGAGTTTTTTTTTTTTGGTTTAGTCTAGAGACGTGCAATATGTGTGTTGTTAACTTCGAAACCTTATAGTGTTTAATTATTTGAATAGACTGAATTTTATTTGGAAGTGCAACAAAGGAGGAAGCTAAAGTCCCGAAGTGATTGTTCGATAAATTGAGGCAAGTGGATTTCTAACTCTTGTTAAGTGTATGAAATGCGTGTAGTCCTTGTGGTATATGTTTGGAAGTAACGGGAACTGGTGATGGGTTGACTTGCCCACATTGATTAATTCTAATGATGAAAAGAATTGGGATAACAAAAGGCAATGTGATTAATTGTTTATGTGTGTTGTGTTGAGAAAGGGTTGAAGTCTTGTTGAATCATTGTTGATGTAACTTCATGTTTGTGTGGTTGTGAATTGTGCGATGTTATGAAAATGGTCATCTCGTCATTATTTGTGTGAACTTGTCATCTGCATATTCTGAGGCATTGGTTGTGACAAGTGTTATGTGCATTGAGAAAGAATGGGTACTTAGAGGATGTACCATTTCGAGGGACGTATCGCGCGCCGCGATGGATACTACCATGTGGTTTGTTATTACGGATATGTAATTTGTTGAAGTATTGTTGTTGAGGATATGTAATTTGTTGAAGTGTTGTTGTTGAGGATATGTAATTTGTCTAAGTGTTGTTGTTGAGCTACGTGCTACGTAAACTGTGAGTTGTTAGGTTGGGTTGATTTTTAATGCAGGTTGTAGTTGTGGAGGTTCGGTTGGGTGGTAGGAGTACTCGTATTTCATCCCCTTAGCTTGTGTTTAGAGGTTTACTTGCTGAGTACCGTGTGGTTTGGTACTCACCCCTTGCTTCTTCTACAATTTTTGTAGGTTATGAGCCTGGATTTTTGTTGTACTTGTCATTCTCTTCTTTTCCGAGGCTTCTTGGAGATTTGTGAGGTAGCTTTTTCCATCTCAGCAGACTTTCTTCTCCATAATTATGATCTTGTTCTATTCTAGAAACAAGTTCATTTGAGACTTGAGTTTTTCTTTTGAATCAATTGTAATACTTTAGAGGCTTGTGCACGTGACAACCAGGTTTTGGGGTATAATGTAAGTCGATAATAAATTTTCCGCATTTTATTGTAATAAGTTTAATTTTAGGCTGACTTGTCTTGGTGGGATAAGACAAGTGCCATCACGTCTATTTTTGGGTCGTGACAAAATGGTATCAGAGCCCAAGGTTCATAGGTCTCACGTGTGTACAAGTCGAGTCTAAATAGAGTCTCGATGATCGGTACAGAGACGTCTGTACCTATCTTTGAGAGGCTATAGTGACTTTTAGGAAATATCTTCACTTCTTGGATCACTATTGTGCGTACTTGGTCCCGTTTTGATTCTTATCGATTCACTCCATTCACTCTCGTTTATGTGATGACTCGTGCGTAGTTCATTTTGTGAATCATTGGCATGTCGTGTATTAGTTTGTTGTTAGATCTGGTATTAAGGTTGAAATAATATATTTATGAAACGAATGCGTGATCATATTTGAAAGAGTTGAGTAAGGTTAGTTATCATTGTAAAATAATAATAATAAATATAGTACTTATCTGGTATAAGCAAAATATGGAATGGTTCGACAATTAGAAGTTAAATGTTTGAAGAATTGACTAGATAATAAATAGTGTAATACAATTGATATAGTTGTCATACCATTAATGGGTTGCTTAGCAAATGATGTTGCACCAATTCAGATCAGAATCCCTTTTGTGGTTTCACAGATTGAGTGTATACCAAGGAAGGTCATGATACGACTATTACAATGGTACTGATGGGTACTTGGTTAAATTATGAAGTGTGGTTACTTTTGATATTGACCTGCTTACGAAAGAATACATAGCTTGGGTTAGATACAAAACTAATCTGGCAATATTTTACAGCTATTTGATGGATAAAGTGTGTGACCTATTTGGAGATGATCTTCTCAATAGATATGATATGTACTAGTGGTGGATGTAATGAATTTTCACGATGTGTTACTAGTGGTACATGAAAACGGACATGTTGATTGTTAAGTGCAAATATTAACTACTTAAGGAGATATCTATGTCATACATGCTCATATGATAAGATTTGATGTTGAATTCATATTTGAGAACCCAACTAGCTTGTTGGTACGGGTGGATGTGTTAAAAAATATTTATAAGGAAGCTTTTAGTAGTGGATCTTTGGTATGATATTGATATGTTCAGATTGTGAAATGTATTTTATGATTTTTTTAAATGAGTGATGATTTCATCGTAGTGTCCAAGAAATTGGATCAATATTGAATGACAAGCATATGGGTAAAGGAAGTCCTAAAGAGTATACTTATTTGAAGACAATTAAGAGTTTTAGTAAGGAAGTGCGGATAAAAGTGGGTTAGTTCTTTGGATTGGATTGGTATAACTGGGTTAAGGATTCATATTGATGAAATAGTTGACTTCGTGGTGATAACAAGAGCTAACTAAGCATGATGGTAATAGGAGTTTGTGATGGATTGTGATTGAGACTAAATCATAAAATAAGAATTGAGGATAAACGAGTTTTTATGGTAATAACGACTTGCGAGCATCTAAGGTGGTGGTTTTTCACTATTTGATGAATAATGTGGTTGTATGAAAAGTTGTATGATGTGTTGAAAATTTCGCTTGAATAGAATTGAAAGAAGCTGGAGTCATAAATGGAAAAGAATTAGTGGGAAGTATTTTAGTCATTGGGAAAGAGACAATCGAGAAAAGGATATTTACTATAATTATAAAGGAAAAAGATATATCTTTAGAGAGTTGAGAATTTAGTTCAAGGATACGTGATTTCATCTGTTTCATTTTGATTATGGTAATGTGTCACACACTTCATTAGATGGATAAAATATATATATATATATATATATATATATATATATATATATAATAATATAATAGATATATATAATATATATATATATAGATATATTAGATTGTAGATATATATCTAATGTATCTTATATATATATTATATCTCTATACATATATATATATATGTATATATATATATGTATATATATATATATCATATATAGATCTATGTATATATCTATATCTATATATATATATATATATATATATATATATATATATGTATATATTATATATATATACTATATAATATGTATATATATATTGGGTAAGAATTGAGAAAGAATCCTACACAGTTCGACTCGAGTGTGGTGATAAGTTCTTTTATAGTTTCGAATTTGGTAACGGGTACCATTGGATTTTTAAGAAAGGGTATGACAAGGTCAATGGATAGGCGATCAATAATAAGCTAAGATGTCCAAATTTGGAAATATTTTCTATGTATGAGCTAATTTCAATAGATAAAAGGATTGAGTTACATAATTGAATTCAAAATTCAAGTTTTTCATTGTGAGTTTAGATTTATGGTAGTGTGTTTTGTCAAGGTATGAATTGGTAAGGGGTAAGGAATGATTGATCACATTGAGTATGAAGCATTTGAAGGACTTAAATAATTTGAGTAGTAAATTTGGTTACTTTTGATTGTTATACCTAAATGGAATTTCATGTAATGTTTTTATTTCAAGGATAAGATAAAAATACCATAGGTTGTTGGTCAAAGGATAAGATTAGTAAGCGAGTCAACCAAAGAAACAAGAGTTGATGTATTGAAGAGTTCAAGATACTCAAAATTTTGTGCCATAAGAAGAATTTAAGCGAAACGAAAGAATTAGATCTTTCATATAGAATCTTGGATTGAAGTTGAAGGACGTATGAATTTTCATATATAATATCTAATATGACTATGGATGTGAATTTGTTTGGTATAAACGTACCAGGTTTTCGTCAACAATTTTTATGAATGTGGAGTTTTGTTTTGAGTGGAAAAAAAAATAGTGTAGTGTGTAAGATTTTGTGTTGTTATGTGGGGCTAATTTATTCATAGTATGGTAGGTGACTATGGATACACAATAGTATGAACCTACAGTTATACAAGGTTAATGAGGATTTTGAGGGGATTAAAACTAATTTATTGATGGGACAATATTAGATTGGTATGATGTGTTACATAGGCAATTGATAGTGAGTACACATGATGAGCTAGCTTATTGTATCTAAATTATTCGAGTGATCAAGAATATTTCTTTGAGTTTTGGCATGAGGTGCATGATGGTTGGAAAAAGACATGTAAAAGTTTGTGTGACGTTGACATTGGTGTGATTAAGTTATTGTACCTCGATTAAAAGTACTTAGATTTGAAATTAGTGCTATCAATCTTAGTTGTGACTCATAGCTGTCATGTAATGCTTATATAGAAGGAAAAAAAAGGGGGGGGCATATTTTGGAATTTTTAAAGTATACAACGTGTTTGCTAAAAAGACTTTGATTCTAGTGACAGTTTGAGTGAGGTAAATGGTTGGTGTAGTTATGATGTATTTTTTTTTATTAAGAGTGTTAGCTTCAATGGAGTATTGAGAGAAGTACGTGGAGTTTGATGAATCGAGTATTTATTATAAAGTGATGGGGGATCAGACTGGTTGATTGTGGGTGGTTAAACATCGAGAGATGAAGAAAGATGAATGGGATTCTATTTATATGGCCTATGGAAGGAATAACTTGTTTTATTCGACCTTTCTTCAGTGTATTCTTATGTAATCACCTTCTCCTGTTGAGCACTATTAAAGTATGATTCCCTACTTATATTACGCGTGTTTCCACATCTATTGGTGAATTCTTAGTGGTGGATCGGATGAAACGATCCTCTCATTTCCCTTGATACGATGAGATCCTTGGGCAGAATTGATCATTTCAGTTATGATAGGTTTGGTTTTGTTTGGAAGTTGGAGTATATAAGTAGTTCTACACGCACAACCTTGCTTATGAGAACTTATATAAGAGATATGAAGAGTTACTAAAAGTATTGTTAGAGGTTCTACATTTTAAAGTGTATTGTTTGTTGGGTGTTTACATGATCATTTCCTTCGTTGGGTTAGATAAGTCTGATTCTCTCTTGGAGAGTATCCGATTTCTAAAGATTAGATTTTTATAACTTAAGCTTGTAAAAAGATTGTGTTGTGAAAAGGGAATCGTGATAAGAGGTGTGATGGTTTGTGCACTATGAGTATGTGATGATTGGTTCAAGTTCACTGTTGATTGTAGCTAGTATCAATAGAATGTTATCTTTGCTATGTGAGAAAGGATTTGTCATGATTATTGTGTTATGGTCCAAGGGGTTTCAGTTTAGATTCGGTTCATGGGTTAGTATGTAGCTTGACAATCACTTCTGATATGTAGATCTGTCAAATTTTTTATAGTTCAGTTCTTGGTAGTTGGTCTTGATAGAATGGTGTTAAAGATAAGATTTCATGGAGAGATGAACAACGACTCTGGAAGATCATGCATTAGATTTTTGATAACGTCAATAATTCTTCCTTCTCCTATTTTATGTTCGAGGACGACCATGATTTTTAGTGGTGGATAATGTAACAACCCTCTTAGTCGTTTTAGAAATTCCAACTATTATTTTTATATTAACCTTTTTAGTAGATTTTATAAATAATTTATATGACTTGTAACAATGAGTGACATGATTTTATATTTAATAAAAGATTATTTTATTACAATAAAAAATAATAAAAAAAATAGAAAAAAAAAAGAAAAAGGAAAATAATTAAATAAATAAATAAAATAAAATAAAAAGAAAAAGAAAAGGGGCAAAGTGCCCTAAACTGTTATGACAGAAAGCCGCACGGCTTATGGTAAAAAAAAAAGAACGATTTGAAAAAAAAAATGCAGAGAAGAAAAGAAAAGAAAGGGAGAAAAGAAAAGGGAAAAGTAGGAGAAAAATCAATATTTTCATCTCAAGGCGTCAAGGTAATTATTTTCATCCTTTCTATAAAGTTTTTATGTAATTAGAAGTAGATTTTTAGATTAAAACGTGTATAATTTACACTAATATGTGAAACTAATTTTTAATTTTGTGTATATGCATATGTTATTTAGCATAAATTTTACCTTAGTCATTAAGTAATTATGACCAATTGTTGATGATCATGAAACAATTATAAGGAAGGGAGGTAAATAGACATGCAAGAAGCCTTCCGTATAAAAGTATTTCATAAAATATCTTTATTTTGGTGCTCAAATATGGGTGATATAAATTGGGATCAATTTGAGATCCTTTTAATAGTATTCATATTATCATTTGAGTTTTGATATATTAATATATATAATTAAGTATTAGGTATATGGTATTAAGTGAATGTCCTAAGATTTATGATATTGAAAAGAAATTAAAATTTAATCCTAATCTTGAAACTTAAGAACTTAATTATAAACTTGAGTGAGTTTTTTTTTTTGGTTTAGTCTAGACACGTGCAATATGTGTGTTGTTAACTTCGAAACCTTATAGTGTTTAATTATTTGAATAGACTGAATTTTATTTAGAAGTGCAACAAAGGAGGAAGGCTAAAGTCCCGAAGTGATTGTTCGATAAATTGAGGCAAGTGGATTTCTAAACTCTTGTTAAGTGTATGAAATGCGTGTATGTCCTTGTGGTATATGTTTGGAAGTAACGGGACTGGTGATGGGTTGACTTGCCCACATTGATTAATTGTAGTGATGAAAAGAATTGGGATAACAAAAGGCAATGTGATTAATTGTTTATGTGTGTTGTGTTGAGAAAGGGTTGAAGTCTTGTTGAATCATTGTTGATGTAACTTCATGTTTGTGTGGTTGTGAATTGTACGATGTTATGAAAATGGTCATCTCGTCATTATTTGTGTGAACTTGTCATCTGCATTATTCTGAGGCATTGGTTGTGACAAGTGTTATGTGCATTGAGAAAGAATGGGTACTTAAGAGGATGTACCATTTCGAGGGACGTATCGCGCGCCGCGATGGATACTATATTTCGAGGGACGTATCACGCGCCGCGATGGTTACTATTATCGAGGGTCGTGTCGTGCGCCGCGACAGATGCATGGACAGATATGTCCCCCATGGGTCCCGGACTGAGAGACAGCGGGTGTGTATCATTAGGTCAGACATGCATCATTATACTTGACATTGTATTCCATTGCATTGCACATAGTTATCATTAGTGAACTTGATATCGTGTTTTGCTGATCTTCTGATTACCTTTCTGTGGAACTTGTGATTGATCAATATTGAGCTTGTTATTACGGATATGTAATTTGTTGAAGTATTGTTGTTGAGGATATGTAATTTGTTGAAGTATTGTTGTTGAGGATATGTAATTTGTCTAAGTGTTGTTGTTGAGCTACGTGCTATGTAAACTGTGAGTTGTTAGGTTGGGTTGATTTTTAATGCAGGTTGTAGTTGTGGATGTTCGGTTGGGGGTGGTAGGAGTACTCGTATTTCATCCCCTTAGCTTGTGTTTAGAGGTTTACTTGCTGAGTACCGTGTGGTTTGGTACTCACCCCTTGCTTCTACAAATTTTTGTAGGTTATGAGCCTGGATTTTTGTTGTACTTGTCATTCTCTTCTTTTCTGAGGCTTCTTGGAGATTTGTGAGGTAGCTGTTTCCATCTCAACAGACTTTCTTCTCCATAATTATGATCTTGTTCTATTCTAGAAACAAGTTCATTTGAGACTTGAGTTTTTCTTTTGAATCAATTGTAATACTTTAGAGGCTTGTGCACGTGACAACCAGGTTTTGGGGTATAATGTAAGTCGATAATAAATTTTCCGCATTTTATTGTAATAAGTTTAATTTTAGGCTGACTTGTCTTGGTGGGATAAGACAAGTGCCATCACGTCCATTTTTGGGTCGTGACAGAAACATAATAAACTGTCAAATGAATTAACTTGAATAAAAAATGTATTACACACATATTAAGTTATATTAGAAGCGAAAATTAACAATAAATGAAAAACATAACTAACGAAAGACTAGACAATAATCTATAGATTGAATTAAACTTTTATTATTTATAAATAAAACATGTATCATATGTGTCTTATAAATTATTTTAGCTTGTATCACTAAGAACATGAGTGATGTTTGCATAATGTATTACAAATATTTGTGTATATGTTATAAATGTATTACAAGTGTGTTACTTAAATTATTTTGTTGATAGAACGAAAAAAAAGTGAAGTTTGTATATGTATTATAAATATTTTGCTCGTGATTTTAATACAAATTTTGGTGCAATTATGAAACATATCTAATACAACTTTAATACAATTGTGATACCGTTCCATAAACTTTATCTTTTTCGAGTTTCAATCTAATATTCTCCTAAATCAATCATAAACTTAACAATACCCTCTTAAAATTGTGCTATAAACTCCAAATGACATTTTCAATTACTTTAAGAAATAACCTATCCAAACTAATCACAAATTCGTAAAATTCTAATAATGAATTCAAAATTTGAATCTTTATAATGACCATCAATGGTGAACTCTTGTTTCTATAATTTTAAAGATGTGAAATTTCCATTAAAGAATATGATATTGTACATTTTTTTTTTTTTTTCTATTTCTCTTCTTGTCGTGTTTTTGGATAAAATTAGTAAAATATAGACAAAAACTAATTTAAAAATAATTATTTAAATAAAAATTTCCAAAAAAGATAAAAAGAAAAAAGAAGAAGAATTAAAAAAAAAAGATGAAGAGAAAGAATGACACAGGAAGAGACGACGAAGAAGGAGGAAAAAAAGGAGGAAGAGAAAAAATAGGCAGAGAAAGAGGCGAAGGAAGATATACAGTATAGTTTTTTAATTCTAAAAATGTGTTATGTTTAGTTAAAAATTATATTGACATAAATGATAAATATTTTTTTAATATTGCATATTTATGTGATTTACCCATGATTAAAAGGGCTTATGGAAGAGGTGTTATTTGGTGGGCTACTGGTTTGGGATTGGAAAAAGAAATGGGTTGTCTGAAAATATTGAGACAAGAGCCCAAAAATTGGTTTCACAATGGATTGACAAAAGATTAGGTTTTGAGTTAGGAATTTGGCCCATGGACTGCAATTTTGGCCAAATAAATTTTAAAAATTTAACCAAATTGAGTTGATAAGCAATTTTGGCTAAAATTTAAATAAGTTGAATTGACGTTAATTAATTAACGAGCTTCTCAATTTTAACAAAATAAAAAAATTAATTTAATTATAAACTAAGGATTAAAAATATAAACTGCTAATTTGGACAAAATTAATTTAATAACGCGTTAAATAAGAGTAAAGTCTTTTTGAGATGATTTTGAATATTTTATAAAATAAAGTAATTATATAAAAACATATAAAAATATATATCACTTAAAATTATAAAAACGACTAAAGCTACTTTAAAATTACTTTAAAAATATTTTGAATTTTATAAAGTCAATTATTTCAACTCGTTTGAAATTTAGGAAGCATGATGATTAATTTGTATTGTGTAGGTCAAAAATTGGGTGTCAACAGTGATCTCAAAAATATTTTTCAAGCATTTGAAAATAGTTTTTCCACATATTTTCCCAGACTATCAAAATGTCATTGACAGTATGAAACCTCTTTTGAAAATATTATTCTACAAAAGAATTATAGAGTTTCAATTCTCTTTGACAATCTTTACATAGTGTCAAAGTACATTCCACAAACTCACCAACTCTAAGTTACTGGTCTTTTTCCTCTATCACAAATAGACATACCACTTAGTATTAAGAGTGTTTCTATATAATAGTGAAATATAGAAAATCAAAAGTACAACAAAGACTTAGTAGGTGAAGTTTTCATATTCTTCAAATCAATTGCATAGTCTAATTTATTCAGAGTAGAAAACTACAAAAGTTTTTAATACACAAGGAGTACAAAATACAAAAGTTCATTAGTCTCCAAACGGAATTAACATATTCTTTATCACATAAAAATATTTTTTCTTTTCAAATAGCCTTCCAACTATAACATTTTGACATACTAATTTATCAACAAAATTGTGCATCTCTCATTCTGTAAGCTAAATAATTTTAAAGGAAAACTATTTGTCAAGCAACATTAATTCCACAACATATAGTTTGCAGATCTTTTTTCAAAGATACACATGATAAAAAATCAAAATTGTTAACTCTTAGAAACTATTTTCCTCCTTAGACAAATAATAAGAAGGTTATCTGGTGTAACTTGTAATCGAAATACCACAAACTTTTTCTGTTACATTCTCACTTCGATCTTGCTAAACAAAGCATCGAATTATGAAAAAATAATGCATTTATCTTCTACTTCCATGATCAGATTCTAAGATCAGTAGAATACAAAAAATGTTAACAATATAATTTTTTTTTTTAAGATTGTTGTTCATCTAGTATTCCTAAAATACTTTGAACAAAAACTTTGAAGAACTTGGTATGACACAACAAAGTTAAAGAACATTTTCAGAACTAGAAAATCAAAACTAGTAATGAAACTAGAATCAGAAACAAATTAAAAAAGCTATACAAAATATTTCTTAAAGAAGAATTGTTGTCAATCTGTGTTTAAAGAAAGAATCTTACTGAATCCAACAAATTTCGTAGAAACACGAAGTTACCAAAAGTCAATGGACCAGTAAAGAACAGAAGAACATAAATTAATCCAAAAATCTAAAATCTGTAACAAATACCAAAATCTGGAAAATAGAAAGAAGATCAAGTCCATTGAATGCACATTGTCCCATTAAGGAAATTATTTCCCTCTAGTATTCGAGGTTTGATTTGGAATATATCATTCCAGAACAGAATGATCTCAATCACCAGTATATTGATACCAAAATGCTGGTGTCAGCAGTCATTCAACGGCAGTAAAATACACTTAAAATGCTAAATTTAGTAGTAGTAGAAGTCCAAAAAATTCTATTTTCAAAATGAGAGTTTATCCCTTAATTTATAGAAACAAAGGGTAGTAAGAAAAGATTCTTATTGTTCCTTATCGGAAAAGTCACAATCTTTTAGAAAGGTCATCACCTTTCATAAAAATCACAACTTTTCATAAAAGTCGCAACCTTTATAAAAATAGTAACTATTCATAAAAATTGCGACTCTTCATTTTTCATTCAGACCTTTTAAAATCCCACAAATATTTCATATGATTCCCTTATTGCATCCCATATGAAATTAATATCGGATAACGATCAGAGCTCACTCTTGGAAGATGGAAAACATCAATAATAGGAAACAAATCATTCTAGTTTTCATTAACTACCACCATATCAAGCGTCTTCCATATAATTTTATCATGTTTTCTCTCATCACTAACTATCTGCCAATTAGGCATGTGAAGAGGTAAAGAGTACCCAAACTGGAGATATAGGAAGATCTTCCTCTGCTTAAAATCCGGAGTCCATCTTTGTTGCAATCCCTCAATTTTTTACAAAATCAGATTGTCAAGAAGGGTTTTGTTTTCAGAGGATCCTCTCCCTCCTGCTGCCTCTTGTTCTCTTTCTTTGGCATTCAGAAATTTGAAAAAAGCAAAAAACTCATGTTCAATGACAAATGTTTCCTAATATTTTTTATCCTAAGGTACCATGCTTACCTTCTTCCATTCCCAATCAAAGAAGAGAAAAGGAGCATAAAACAGGACAAAAGGGAGGCTTGGCTAAATCAAATTTGAAACAAAGAGCACGATGATGAACACAAAAATCAAATGATAAAGTCACAATCATAGTGGATAGACCAAGTCTTTAGTTCTCCATATTCATCAAATTAAAAACAAAGCAATTAAAAGAGTTTTGGGACTATTTATTACTTGATGTTGCATCATACCAATATGATTTAGCATAGAACTTTCTCTCAGATGGCGGCGAAGAAGCAAAAGAATGGGCAAACAAACATGTTTTATAGCGACATACTACTTATATACTTCCAAACATTTACATCAATAGATAACACAGCTGAACATCAACCACATCGTCAATCATATTGTCTGCATTTTACAGGTTGATTTTTAATCGATGACAGCTTCAAAATCAAGCAAAAATCCAACTATATAAAAATGTTTTTTCCATTCAAAGAAAAATACAATATGACATAATTGCTAGGTACTAATGTTTTTCCCTTATTCTAATACTGACAAAATTCACTTTGATCTCCACCACCTGCACCCCCAAATAAAAAGTTATAGTCCCAGTAGCCATCCTTTGCATTATAATGATTTCCTTCGTAAAAACACCTTGATTCACGAGGTTCAACCTTAGATTCATCTGGTGAAACTTGTTGTTTGTTGCCATCTACTTCTATTTCATACAAGACTTTGCGCATATAACTAGTGAGCAGCCAATGTCCTCCTCTAAATTGACCATTTCCCATAGGAGGCGTAATATATTGACCTCCTGGTGTGTACACTTTCCCTCCGTATTGCACTAAGTCCCCTGCATTTTCAGTCAATTTGTTGAACACTTCATAGGGCCACATTCCTATCTCCTCATTCATCACCGGCATAGTAAGATGATAATCAAAATATTTTGTCTAACAAAATGATAAAAGTATGATTATTTACATAAAAGACAAGTAAGAAAATTATTGAAAGTGTGTAGCATAACATACCTGATACAACCTGAGAAGCACTTCCTCTTTGTAATAACTTTCTATTTCTGAGGTCCTTGGAAAAGCATAATCTATAGGTATTGTACGACTTAATTGGATAAATCCTGGACACTTTGTGTTGTAACATCCTGTTTTCTGATAGCTATCCACCTATCCCAAAGTATTACTCGATTATTTCATATATATTTTTTCAAAAGGAACTTGTCATTCAATCAAAGTTACACTTACTGTCCACTTGGTATACAAATGAGTTCGTGTGTCACCATTCAAACTTGGATGCACCTGAAAAATGAATATGTACTGATCGTAATCTTTTGAAATTGAATAGATGCAATAAGAAATGACAACTTACAATCCATCCGACTTGTATCTCCTCGACGTTTTGCCCTTTCCCATTAGAAAGAAAAATGGTTGCAGCACTGTATGAACCATTTCCATCTACTTTAGGATTATATATACTAAGAAATGCAGAGACACCATAAAATCTTTCTATTGGTGGACTCGCTTGTATCCTAATTCCTGCAAACTAAATACAATGTTTTTCAATTTTTCTTTCGATATAATTAAGCAATTTTATCTAAATTTATATAATTTCTCACTTATATTAGTTAAGCTAATACGTATGCTTACAATTCAATGATATTTTATAGTCGTGATTTTGCTTAGCGATATCTCCTCCAGATGAGCTTTTAACATTGTTGCAATGAAGAAAACTATTTTGTTATTATGTGTAAACTTGGATCTATGAAGGATTGACATTTGATTTTTCATCTCTTCTTTTTTGTATATGAGTTTTCCTACTCTCTTTTTTTTTTTTTTTTGGATTGTTGTTGATTCTTCAGTGTAATTGTTGCAAGAGTTGTGAAACTTATGATATTTTATGTTATAGATAGACATTTACTTTTGTATTATTTTTAGTTGTGATCAGCGTTTTAAAAGCGAGGGTGTGAGCCGAGGCGTAAGCCTCGTAGATTTTTAATTTACAATATAGTATAATAACATAATAACATAAAATTATAAGAATACATCAATAGTTTTAGATAATTACAAACATAATTAAGAAAACTCATAGAAAATAAAATTCTAACACGATTATACTAGTATAAATGATCTAATGTCTTTACTTTCTAATAATAAAATAATCATTATTTCTAGAAAAAAATATTATTATTACACTATACAATTTAGCCCACTAAATGTACAAGTACCCTCTCCACCTATGCCAGAAATCACAGAGACACATTTATACTATACTAAGGTCCTATTACCCCCTTGAACTTATTTTATAAGTAATTTTCTACCCCTTGTCGGCCTATGTGGCACTAGCTTAAAAAAAGTCAACTAGCGTTGGGCCCACAAAGAAAGTGTCATGTAGGCCGAAAAGGGGTAGAAAATTATTAATAAAATAAGTTCAGGGGGGTAATAGGACCTTAGTATAATATAAGTGCGTCTTTGAGATTTCGGATATAGGTTGAGGGGGTACTTGTGCATTATTCCTAATAAAAACATCAATTTATCATGAATAAAAATTAAATTACTTTCAAATAGCTAAATAAAATGTGATAATTTTGAGACATATGACAAAACCATGATCATCAATGATAAGTGAACAAGTAAAATTTTACTATATATTTTTAAAAGCAATGTTACGTACTAAATAATTATCTTCACAATGTTACCAAATAGTAAAGATACGATACTTTGACTTGTTGTTTGAGTTACTCTCAATCTTCTTATCTCTATAGATAAAAAAAATATTAAATATGTCAACAAAATGTTAATTAAAGATTTTAACACATAATTTGTATAAGATCTATTAGGCGAGCCTCGAGCATTGAGCGTTGGGCGTACTTAGGGCGTACAATCGGGTACTTAGGGCGTACAATCAGACGCTTAGGACGTAAGTCTTACAGAACTAAATCCTGCAGTTGAGTCTTGAAGGGTTTTGCTAGAGTCTCGCCCCAGGGAGAGCCCCCGAGGTGAGTCCCAAAAAAGTCTTTTAAAACATTGATTGTGATTGGTTTCTTGGTGCGGAGAGGAAGTGTGATTGGAGGATGAAGTTGTGGTTTTATATCAATGCTGAACAAATGAATTTATGAAGTTTTTTAGAGGTTATAATTTTCTTGCATACCTGTTGACTGAAATGGAAATGTTTTGAGCTTATAATGGTGATCATTATTTTCCTCTCTATTTTTTTTAATGAAATAAGGACTAAAAATAATATTTATAAATGAATACTTGAAAAATATATTGTGTTAACATTATTATGCTTATGTGAGTATTAAAAATTTATTTTGAAAATATTGGAGAGAAAACAAAGGTATTGGAGAGTGTTGATGCGGTGGATAGATAGAGTGAAATTTTTGGAGAAGATAATAGAAATTTTGGATATTTGATATGGGCCAACTGGAGGGAAGTTACACATGGTCTCACTAATTTAGGAGTTAGTTATTTAGATAATTTAGCTTATAATATAATGAATTAGTAATATTTTAATGCATTCAGATACGTTCATACCATGCATCTCAAGATATATGAATTAAAATTATGTGTAATTTAGTCTAGATACACGGTATTCAAGGTGAATTTGCATAGATATGGGATACAAACAAATCTAGCTTGTCTCTTTCCATCTCACTCGCCACTCTCCTATAATTTATTTGATTACAGATACATGCAAACTACACTAGATATATACATGTGCATGTGCATTTGTATCTAGGATACATGACTACCTCACTCGCGTCCCTCCCATCTCGTTTGTCACTCTCCTATGTATTTTTTATCTGAGGTACATGTGAATTACACTAGATACATACGATTCACATATGTAATATGTATCTAGTGTGATTCACATGTATATCAGATACATGATTATATATCGCGCTCACCTCTCTCTCCATCTCGCTCGTCTCTCTCACTGTCTCTCTCACATCTCTCCCTATTTTAGTATATCTAATAGCAAAAATAATATATATATATATAGATATATATTTTCCTCAATATATGATAAAAAAACTCTTTATTAATGATGAGATGCATTATTATATAAAAGTATAGATATAATTAGTATATATAATATAAATGTATATCTAATAAGGTAATTTTCCCTAAATTGAAATGGAATTACACGGATCGTAGACTATTAATATTAGATGGTATATATGTGTAACTTTCCCCAAAAGACTAAACATACATAAAGTTGTTAAAAATAAAAATTACCTAACTAGACATACTTTACTATTATATATATTTATTTTATTATAAGTTTTAAAAAATTACACATAATTCCATTTTTAATATTTATATTATATATTTTAAAAAGATATAATTAGATACACAAATCTCTTAAATATGATATTAAATAATTATCTTAAACTTTAAACTCCTTAATTAATGCTACATTTGCAATTCAAATTATTTTCTCACTACCCTAATGTTCACCTCCACCCCACACGTTCTTTATATCTATACATCTCTCTATCTTCCTTAACTAAATCGTGATGTTCACCGTCATACAAACTTATATTCATTATCGTCATCATACATCTTTTCTATAAATTAGTCATTAATTGTCTTCTTTATTTTATCATATATTGAAAAAAAATATAATTAGATATTTATATTTTTGCTACAGATACAATAAAATAGAGCAAAAGACGAATGCACTAGTCATGTATGTATCACAGATACATTCGAATCACACTATATTATATATATCTGGTGTGGTTCACATGTATCTAGGATACCAAATACATAGGAGAGTGACGAGAGAGACGAAAGGGAGGCGAATCCACTTGAATATAATATATCATGAATAAATTACACCTATTTTGACTTTGTGTATTTCAAAATACACTGGACGTATCTCAACGCACCGTAATCTGGTAAGAATTGTAATATTGCAAACTAGAGTATATTTAAGTAAGAGAGATTTAGAGATAAAATTTGGGAAAAGTTGATTGAATAGAATTTCTAAAGAGAGAAAGAATATTAAATTTTAAAAGAAGATATTTTCAAAGATGAGATGATATTTTTCTGAACTTAATTATTTTATACTATCTTTTGGCGTCTAACTTGCCATACACATTTAGAGATATTTTTCATCCTTTTTTTATATCAAATTAAACTATATAAATGCCAATTTAGAATAGGAGGCCCTTATTTCTTTCATTTATTATGTTTCAATTTATTACCAAAATTATTGAAGGGGTAGTTTGTCCTAGCCTGTGATTAGATTAAAGTAAATTAATAAGGATCTTCATTATAAAAAAGAACAAAAAGAGAGATTTGTAATGGAAGACTTACATCAATCCAATTATATCCAAAGTACTGATTACCGAAGCTCATGGAGGCATCTAGATCCCTTTGGAGTTGTTCTTTGTTATTTTACGTATCGGCACAGTTCCAACTGGACATCTTCTTTATTTAACCAATATTCCTCCGCCTTGAAACCATCCAATTCGTTTCCCCTTTTTGGCTCCATTGCTTTTAATTTTTGTCTTTCAACCTTCTTCCTGATCGTCATCTATTTTTGCATTCCACATTAAATAAAATGAATATACCTTAATTCAAAGCTTATATATACTTCAAGAAGTAAAAATATATCTATAACAAAATATATACCTTAATTCTTTCTGAGCCCAATGTTAAATGCAGAAGAGTTGGTTGCTTGTAGATGTCCACACAGTCATATAAGTCTCCATGAATAGTCTAAAAAAACAATACGTTGGACAAAGACCCTTTGAACGAAGAAGAAAAGTTCATAGTTGACTACATTTACATTTTTTGTAAATTTAAAATGTCCAAACATATATAAATCATACCTCAATCGTAAAATTCGATCTTGCGACATACTTATAGCTCTCAACCACATTTGAAAGAATTTAATTGAAACTAAAAGAGAGAGGTAAATTGCCATTGGAAACAATGATATATTGTTTCTTGAAAAAATATTCTAAATAATCTCGACTTTAAATTATGAGTACAAGATTTTGACTGATTAATCGTAGTAAGTGGTTAATAAATAGTCTAAATGAACTAATATATAAATTATAAGTACAAAGATTTTCACTAATCTTAGTAAGTGTTTCAACAAAATATTTTAATTGATCGTATCATTAATTAATTAAGGTGGATATGCAAATCATTTCAATATGATATGGTCAAAACTCTTCCTATTTGAACGTTGCGTTTTTTAATGAGTTTAAACTTTGTTTACTGATTTTTTTTTTTTTTACACTATCAGGTTACATTAGGGAAAAACACAATAATTTCAAAAATATGATTGACTGAAAATGTTTAAATCTTGCATCCGTTAATGTGGAAAGAGCATTGACTCGTGTATCTACTAATACATCGTATATTTCATTTAATTAGTAAAATATCTTCTTAAAGTTCGTTAAATTAATATTGTATGGAATTTTAGATTCATTGTCTTAACATACAAGTCCAATTGCTAATTACTTTGTCAAGTTAGCAAACTTTGATTAAAATTCATCATTTTCGAGGAATTTACACTGCTTTATTAATTTTATTTGATAATTCAAACATATCTTTTAATTTGATTTTAAAAAATTATTTATTACTGTTGTTTATGCAAGTTTTATCATTTGGTATGACTCTAAAGTCTAAAGCATAGGGAAGAAAATGCTAAATGTGTTTGAATAGTAATGAAAAAGCGATAGGCTGATCATTATTTGTTTCGATTTAATTTTTGAGTTCAAAATTTATTTCTTTACGTGCGGAAAATGAAATTTTCAAAAAATAAAAATAAAATTAAAAGCAATATTAAATAAGTTACAAACGCAAAGCTTGTACACACATTCTTTCGATATTCCTATAGAGATGACAGTGAAATGCATGTTGTGATCATGAGTAGAAGCTAGAAGGACGATAACTACAATTTTTTCACTTTTTCTATAGGAACAAAATCTCTTTGATGAAATGCAAGTGTGTCGTTGTGACATAACCAAAATCAAACACTTAGTTGTGACTTTCAAAGTCTTCGTCATTAAAAAAAACTTACATAAATCTCATTAATTTAGGAGTTGATTAGTTAATTACACTCTAGTTTGTAATATTACGTAATTTATAAACTTTTGGTGCATCAGATACGTCTAGCTACATGTATCTAGAATATTTGAGGACAAAAAAATTAGGTGTAATTTATTCTAGATATATTGTATCAAAGTGAATTTGGATATATCTGAGATATATAGCAAATCTCGCTCATCTCTCTTTCGTAACGCTTGTCACTCTCCTATATATCTAGTATCTCACATACATGTGAATCACTAGATACATACATATAAATGTATCTAGTGTGTATCTAGTGATTCACATATTTAATTGAGATGCATAACAAATCTCGTTCACCTCCTTTCCTGTCTCGCTCGCCTCTCTCCTAATTTAATGTATCTGGAAGCAAAAACACATATATCTAAGCATATCTTTCTCAATATATAATAGAAAACTCTTATTTGGTGATAGAATTCATATAATTTTAAAAGTATGTAATAATAGTATATATGGTACTGAAATATATGTCTAATTACATACTTTTCCAAAAAATAATGTTATGATCCACTCTAAAAAGAGGAACGATGGTGAGAAGTTTTATACGGAAGAGAGAAGCAAGAAAAAGTATAACTAGCACAATGAGAGAACATTAGCTTAAAATGAACAAGGCAGAATCGAGAGAATCCTCTCACCTAAACCCTCATTCTAAAATGAAAAAAAAAATTATCATCAAGTTGATCTTTTTAACACAGGCATATCTAGGATTTTGAGATGAGATGATGGTGTATTATTATAAAAATGTTGATTTAAAATATAAGTTTGATATATATATATATATATATATATATATATATATATATTATTATATTATATATATAGATATATATATATAATATATATATATATATATATATATGAATATTTTTCATAAACAAATTAAAGAGTATAATGAGCATTAGACTTTGAAGTACTCTTTTTATTTCTATCGAATTAAAAAAAACAACTTATTACTTATAAGTTATCATGGCTAATTGTAACAACGCATTTAGTCGGTTTGAGCAGTAGAATTATTTTTGATAATACTTACTGGGTCGACGGACCACGCGACGGATCGTCATGGTCACGACGGACCGTCGTGGACTCCGTCGTGGACTCCATCGTCCCATACTTGTGCAATTTCTTCTGCTGCTCTCTTCACTACCCTCGACGGCAAGTATGACGAACCGTCATAGGCACGATGGTCCGTCGAGCGTCTTTGTTCCAAAACACTTCAACTCTTGGAATCTAGGTACTGGGGTTACTTCTCTGAACTTTATGACGGACCTGCAGGACGGGCCGTCATAGATACGACGGACCGTCACAAGCTGCGTAACTCCACACTTGGTCGGACTTCCGCTAAATTTTAAATGGGTGTTTTGGACTATTCATAATTATAATTATGAAATTAGTCGGGTAATTTTAATAATTTATTTAGTTGGTGGTTAAAGAAGATAATAGTGAAATAAATAGTGGGTTACTTTTATCAATTTTTTTTATATAATTGATTATATGATAATTAGGGTAAAAAGAATATGTAGAAGAAAAATAAAAAGAGCAGAAGAGGAGAACGAAAGAGAGAGCGTGAACGAAAGAAGAAAGCAAGCGATTTAGACTTCAGATTGAAAAGGTTCATAGGCACTGAGGAAGGCAAAGGCATTGGAGAGGTAGCTTGCTTGATTTCGGTTCTTCGGAGGCGGTAGGTTATGGTTTATTTCTATGTGATAGATAAACTCTAAATAGCGATCGATATGTATTGAGTGATAGTGTAAAGTCTCCCTATGTACTTGATTGTGTGGTTGTATGTTTTGATTGTGTGGTTTGTGGTTGGCCTAAAATTATGAGACTGTTGAGTTTCTAATCTTGAACCCTCTCTATCAAAATGACGCCTTGAATAAAGAAGGCTTGATGAAATAAATAATGAGATAATTGGATCGGAGTGTCACGTTCCGACACGGTATTATTGGATCGGAGTGTCACGTTCCGACACGATATTATGGGATCGGAGTGTCACGTTCCGACACTATATATGGGATCGGAGTTTCATGTTCCGACACGATAACATTAAAGGAAAGGAATCTCAAATTATCTTAATATACTCAATTCAAAGAACCTATTTCCCAAATGAGTATGGTGTGGAGGCATGAGTCCTCATAGGTGTGCTTGATGTTGTGATTGATGGTGTGTACTTATTATGGTGTTGTTGTCAATGGTTCATGTGTTTGTTGCTTGCCACCTATTAGTATTGTAGTTGATTTTTATTATTATTCTATATAAATTGTTCTTTTGAGTTAGCCGATGATACGTACTCAGTACGTGTTCCTTATACTTGACCCCTACTTGTATTTTCTTTTTTTTTTTGTTATTTTTTGGAGTGCAGCAAGTGTGCCATCGACTTCGACTCACCCTCAGCTCTAGCAGTCTTCAACACATCAGAGTTCGGGTGAGCTATTGTTCCTAGCTCGTGCTGGATTCTCTCCTTCACGTCTTGATGTCTTTGAATTTCGGACATTGACCATCTTTTTACTTATTTTGATTTCTTATATACTCTTAGACTTGGTAATTTGAGGATAGATGTTCTTGATGTGATGACTTCCAGATTTTGGGGATAATAAATGTTAAACTTTAGAAGCTTATTTACTTGGTTACATTAATAAGTTTTGGGTCTTCCGCATTATTTTTGTTAATTATAGTTGAACTATTAGTAAATGTTGGGGTTTATATTGTTGGTTCGCTCACCTAGTAGGCTAAGTGTGGGTGCCACTCACGACTCGTTTTGGGTCGTGACAAACTTGGTATCAGAGCGTTAGGTTCGTTGGTCTCATTATACAAGAACAAGTCTAGTAGAGTCTTGAGGAACGGTATTGGGACGCCTTTACTTTTCTTCGAGGGACTATAAGACTTTAGGAAAACTCCATTCTTTCTTTCTCTCGTGCTATTACTTGGATCCAATTGGTATCTTGGTGATACAAATTTGTATCTGACATCCTCACTCTATTTCGCAGATGGTTAGAACTAGAGCAACAACTGTGCCAACACCAACACCGGCAAGACAGGGTGCGTTTGAGCCAACCATTGGGGCTGCAACTCGAGGAGGAGCAATGGCAAGAGGCTGCCGTAGAGGTCGAAGGAGGACGCCTACTAGAGGTAGAGGACAAACACCTGGTCCAGCGAGGAATAGAGTAGTGACTCCTCCACCGACTGATGAGGTAGCAAGAGAGGGTGAGGAAGGGGAAAATGAGCAGGTTCAAGATGAGGAATTACCACCCCAACCTACCCCAGAGATGATTAATCAGGTTCTTACTTATCTTAGCGGTTTATCTGATCAGCTCCAGACACCTCCAAGGTTTCTGCACCAGCACCTCAGGTTCCGGGAGTACAACATGCAGCTACTGGCCCTGCATGGATGCATCATTGGAAGTAGACACATTTCCTCGATTGTACAGGGTCTATAATGATAGGTGACCAACATGAACTTTCATTAAGTTCTTAAAGTTGGAAACCTCCAGTCTCAAGGGTGCTGAATCTGAAGATGCCTATGATTTTCTGGTTGATTGTCATGAGCTGCTGCTACATAAGATGGACATAGTAGAACGATTCAGTGTTGAGTTTATGACCTATCAGTTTCAGGGGGATGCCAAAATGTTGGTGGCGGTCGCTATGTTGAGTGTCAACCAGCACAGGCACCACCCATGACTTGGGCATCATTTTCTAGCTTATTTATGGAGAAGTATATACCCTGGACTTTGAGGGATAGAAGGAGAGATGAGTTCCTGAGCGTAGAGCAAGGAAGGATGTCCGTTGCTGCTTATGAGGCCAAATTTCGTGCACTATCCAGGTATGCCACTCAGCTTTGCTTCAGTCCACAAGAGCAGATTCGCCGCTTTGTGAAAGGATTGAGGTCAGATTTGCAGATCCCAGCCTTACAGGTAGCTGCTGCAGCAAAATCCTTTCAGGAAGTGGTTGATTTTATGATAGAGGTAGAGGGGGTGAAGCCAGACGACTTCACCATGGCGTCGACATTTAAGAAGTTTCCGTAAGAGAGGTGAGTTTAGTGGTACTTACTCCAGAGGGCAGAGTTCAGGAGGTTACCCAGCCCGTCTATCAGTCCTCACTGCAGGCTTTAGCTGGGGGTCCATCGCAGACCAGTCAGCCTTTTTCTGAGTTTGAGGTTATCCCCAGACTTCGTCATTCTCACAGAGACCTATGCTTGACTCCAGAAATTGTCATGGATGTGGAGAGAGACTGGACATATTAGGAAATTTGTGCAAAACAGGGTTACAGACCCCCAATAGTTAGAGGTAGAGGTGGTCATGGTAGAAGCGCCATTCTGGAGTACGTGGTGGCCAGGTAATGGTGGTCACCAATCAGTGGTGGCGGGCAAGTTGGAACTACTGTAGCGCAACTTGGTAGGGGCAATGGACAGACAGGTGATAGGGCCCATTGTTATGCTTTCCCCGGGAGGTCTGAAGCAGAGACATCTGATGCTGTTATCACAGGTACTCTTTTGGTCTGTGATTGCATGGCTTCTTTATTATTTGATCCTGGATCCACATTTTCATATGTATCTTCCTCATTTGCTACTGGTCTTGATTTACATTGTGATTTTCTTGACATGTCTATTCGTGTCTCTACTCCTGTGGGTGAGTCTGTGATAGTTGAGAAGGTGTATAGGTCTTGCCTTGTGACTTTTGAGGGGAGCAATACTTATGTAGATTTGATTATTCTAGAGATGGTTGATTTGATGTAATTCTGGGTATGACTTGGCTTTCTCCAAATTTTGCAATCTTAGATTGTATGCTAAAATTGTGACATTGGCCAAGCCTGGGACAGATCCGCTAGTGTGGGAGGGTGACTATATTTCCACTCAGTTCATATTATCTTTTCTTCGTGCTAAGAGAATGGTTAGTAAGTGTTGCTTAGCTTTCTTGGCACATCTCAGGGATGATACTTCCCAAGTACCTTCGATTGAGTCTGTTTCGATAGTAGTCCGTGAGTTTTGGATGTGTTTCCTCCTGCAGACCTTCCTGGTATGCCACCGGATAGGGATATTGATTTTTGTATTGATCTGGAGCCGGGTACTGCCCCATTTCCATTCCCCCCTATAGAATGGCTCCAGCTGAGTTAAGGGAGTTGAAGGCCCAACTTCAGGAATTGTTAGGTAAAGGTTTTATTAGGACCGAGTGCATCGCCTTGGGGTGCTCCTGTTTATTGTGTGAAGAAGAAAGATGGAAGTTTTTGAATGTGCATAGATTACAGGCAGCTGAATAAGGTAACTATTAAGAACAAGTATCCCATTCCTCGCATTGATGATTTGTTCGATCAGTTACAAGGTGCTTGTGTCTTCTCTAAAATTGATTTGAGGTCTGGTTATCACCAATTGAAAATACGGGCAGCAGATGTGCCAAAGACTGCTTTTCGAATCAGGTATGTGCATTATGAATTCTTAGTAATGTCTTTTGGGCTTACGAATGCCCTGCTGCTTTCATGAGCCTGATGAACGGGATTTTTAACCATATCTGGATATCGTGTATTGTATTATTGATGATATACTGATATACTCAAAGAGCAGGAAAGAACATGAGGGAGACATTTTGAATTGTATTGGAGTTGTTGAGGGACAAAGACTTTATGCCAAATTCTCCAAGTGTGAGTTTTGGCTAGATTCAGTGTCCTTCTTGGGGCACGTGGTTTCTAAGGATGGAGTGATGGTGGATCCTTCTAAGATTGAAGCAGTGAAGAGTTGGGTAAGACCTACTAATGTTTCAGAGGTAAGGAGCTTTGTTGGTTTAGCTAGCTACTACCGTTGATTTGTCAAGGGATTTTCTTCTATTGCTTCGTTGTCACGACCCAAACGGGGACGCGACTGGCACCACAATTTACCTCCTATGTGAGCGAACCAACCCATCTAAACCTTATATTTCAATATAATATCAACAGAAAAAATGCGGAAGACTTAAACTAATAAAAAAACAACTCAACTATTATTAATATTCCCAAAATCTGGAAGTCATCATCACAAGAACATCTATCTCAAATCGCTAAACTAAAACTGTCTAAGAAGCTAAAAATACATAAGAAACTAGTCCATGCCGGAAGTCAAGGCATCAAGACTCATAGAAGAAGATCCAGTCCAAGCTAGAAGCGTTAGCTCACCCTGAGATCCGGTATGACGAAATCTGGCCCGAATTACTGTTGTGTTGAAGTTGACGGAACGTTTGCTGCATAGCACAAATAACAAAAGGGAAAACATAAAAGTAGGGGGTCAGTACAACCACACGTACTGAGTAGATATCATCGGCTAACTCAAAATAGGGAACAATATATATCAATAATAATGTAAATTAACTACAATACTCAACATGTAGCAACAGCAATTACTTTATCATTAACAATTACCGTCAAGTTCACACATGAGGACTCAAGCCTCAATACCATACTCATTTGGGAATTAAGTTCATTAGATTGAGTATATTCATTATCTTTCAAGATTCATATCTTTCTTCCTTCTTGTGTCGGTACGTGACACTCCGCTCCTCTATTTCTATCCTGGTGCCGGAACGTGGCACTCCGATCCTCATATACTATCCTGGTACCGGAACGTGGCACCCGATCCTCATATTCTATCCTGGTGTCGGAACGTGACACTCCGATCCTCATATTCATTCTATCCTGGTACCAGAACGTGGCACCCGATCCTCATATTCTATCCTGGTGTCGGAACGTGACACTCCGATCCTCATATTCATTCTATCCTGGTACCGGAACGTGGCACCCGATCCCCTATTCATCAAGCCTTCTTTTACACTAAGGCATCCTATTCTCATTATATAATTTATCAAGCCTTCTTTCATACTAAGGCATCATCAATCTTATTATATAATATATCAAGCGAATTAGGGTTCTTTCAGATTTGGGATTCAATAGCTTCATCATGCTTTGTTAATTCATCACAATTTCGAAATCAATCATGCAAGCATACAATTAAGCACATAGCAGGGTTTACAATACTATCAACACATAATATTCACTATTAAGAGTTCACTACGATTATCGTAATATAAACCATAACCTACCTCCACCGAAGAATGGAAATCAACAAGAAATTCCCAAGCTGTTTTCTCCCCTTTGATCGACTGCCCTCTCTCTCTTCTTGTTCTTTCTCTTTTGTTTTTCTATGTTCAAACCCTCTCTCTTTTCCCTAATTAATCATATAATTAAGTGTGAAAAAGGACAATAAACCCCACTAATTCACTTAAGGTTACCCCTTTTAACCCCTAAGGAATTAGACTTATTAATGTTAACCCTCAATCTTTATAATTAAGGAAAGAATAGTCAAAAACGACCCCTAAAACGTGTAGAGGAATCCTATTTTGCCTGGGACTGCGCAACCTGTGACGGGCCGTCGTACCTGCGACGGTCCGTCACGGTGGTCATCGCAGCTCCCTCGAGCTCAAGTGGCCTGTGACGGCCCGTCACAGCCGTGACGGTCCGTCCTGTTCCTCCGTCATGACGGTCAGAAACTCGTTTCTTGCACCAAATTCTCAAAAGTTGAAGTGTTTTGCAACGGAACTCACGACGGTTCATCGTGGATGTGACGGCACGTCCTGCAGGTCCGTCACAATTTACAGAGAGTCGATTTTCAGTACCCAATTTCAAAATTCTAAGTGCCATGGGACGACATTCCTCGACGGGGCCGTCGTGACCACGACGGTCCGTCGTTCCATCCGTCGTCCCAGCCAGTGTTTTTCCAGAATTAAAATCTGTTGCTCAAAACGACTAATCAGGTCGTTACATTCGTAGCTGACAAATTTGACTAAGCAGAATGTTCCATTTATATGGTCGGATGAATGTGAAGAAAGCTTCCAAAAACTTAAGACCTTGTTGACTACTGCGCCAATTCTTACCTTGCCAGTGGAAGGTAAGATTTTTATTGTTTATTCTGATGCATCTTATTCTGGTTTAGGTGCAGTGCTAATGTAGGAGAAGAATGTAATTGCTTATGCTTCGAGGCAATTAAAAGTGCATGAACGTAACTATCCGACCCATGATTTGGAGTTGGCTGTAGTTGTATTTGCATTAAAGCAATGGAGACATTATTTATATAGGGTCAGGTGTGAAGTTTATACAGATCATCGTAGTTTACAGTATGTCTTTACTCAGAAAGATTTGAATTTGAGGCAGAGGAGGTGGATGAAACTATTGAAGGACTATGATATTACTATTTTGTATCACCGAGGAAGAGCTAATGTTGTGGCAGATGCTTTAAGTAGAAAAGTAGGAGCATGGGTAGTTTAGCCCACTTACAGGTTTCTAGACGCCCATTGGCTAGAGAGTTCAGACTTTGGCTAATGACTTTATGAGGCTGGAAGTACTAGAGAAAGGAGGATTTTGGCCTGTGTGAGGGCAAGATTTCTTTTCTTGACAATATAAAGGGAAAGCAGTTTGCTGATGAGAAGCTGAGCCGAATTCGAGATATGGTATTGCGAGGAGAGGCTAAAGAGGCAATAATTGATGAGGAAGGCGTTTTGTGAATTAAGTGAAGGGTGTGTGTGCCCCGTTTTGATGATTTGATTCACACTATTCTTACAGAGGCTCATAGTTCAAGGTATTTTATATATCCTGGTGCAACCATGATTATCGTGACCTAAAACAACATTTTTGGTGGAGTAGAATGAAGCGTGACATTGTTGATTTTGTTGCCCAATGCCCGAATTGTCAGCAGGTAAAGTATGAACACCAGAGGCCCGGAGGGACACTTTAGAGAATGTCCATTCGTGAATGGAAGTGGAAAGAATTGCAATGGATTTCGTGGTGGTCTTCCAAAGACATTGGGTAAGTTTGATTCTATTTGGGTAATTGTTGACAGGTTAACTAAGTCTGCTCACTTCATTCGGTCAAGATGACTTACAATGCAGAGAAGTTAGCCAAACTCTATATCTCAGAAATTATCCGATTGCATGGAGTTCCACTTTCCCTCATATCAGATAGAGGTACGCAATTTACTTCTAAGTTTTGGAGAACATTACATGCTGAATAGGTACTAGTTGGATCTTAGTACTGCATTTCACCCTCAGACCGATGGTCAGTCTGAGCGAACGATTTAGGTGTTGGAGGATATATGCTTCGTGCATGTGTGATAGAATTTTGTGGTCATTGGATAAATTCTTACCCTTAGCAGAGTTTTCATACTATCTATCACCAAGTATGGATATGGCCCCATTTGAGGCACTGTATGGGAGGAGATGTAGGTCTCCCATTGGTGGTTTGACGTATTTGAGGTGAGACCTTGGGGTACCGATCTTTTGAGGAAATCGTTAGATAAAGTAAATTCATACAGGAGAACTTCTAGCAGCTCAGAGTAGCAGAAAGAATATGCAGATCGAAAGGTTAGGACTTAGATTTTATGGAGGGTGAACAAGTCTTGCTGAAGGTTTCACCCATGAAAGGTGTGAAACGGTTGGGTAAGCGAGGTAAGCTTAGTCCGATGTTATATTGGTCCATTTGAAGTTTTCTGAAGCGCGTGGGGGATGTGGCCATGAATTTGCATTGCCTCCAGGGTTGTAAGGAGTGCAACCCGGTATTTCATGTGTCTATGCTGAAAAAATACCATGGTGAGGGAAATTATATTATTCGTTGGGATTCAAGTCTTCTTGATGAGAATCTGTCTTATGAGGAAGAGCCTATTGCTATTCTAGATAGGGAGGTCCCGCAAGTTGAGATCAAAGGAGATTGCATCTATCAAGGTTCAGTGGAAGGGTCAGCCAGTTTGAAGAGTCCACATGGGAGAGTGAGGTCGATATGAAAGAAAGATATCCATATATTTTTTACAATTCAGGTACTCTTTCTCGCCCCCCCCCTCTTCTTCTTGGATCGTTCGAGGACGAACGATGGGTAAATTGGTATCTATTGTAACAACCAATTTAGTCGGTTTGAGCAGTAGAATTATTTTGATAAATACTTATTGGGTCGACGGACCACGCGACGGATCGTCATGGTCACGACGGACCGTCGTGGACTCCATCGTCCCATACTTGTGCAATTTCTTCTGCTGCTCTCTTCACTACCCTCGACGGCAAGTATGACGAACCATCATAGGCACGACAGTCCGTCGAGCGTCTTCGTTCCAAAACACTTCAACTCTTGGAATCTGGGTACTGGGATTACTTCTCTGAACTTTATTACGGACCTGCAGGACGGACCGTCATAGATACGACGGATCGTCACAAGCTGCGTAACCCCGTTGGAATCTGGGTACCGCGATTACTTCTCTAAACTTCATGACGGACCTGTAGGACGGACCGTCATAGATACGACAGACCGTCACAAGCTGCGTAACTCCACACTTGGTCGGACTTCCGCTAAATTTTAATTGGTGTTTTGGACTATTCATAATTATAATTATGAAATTAGTGGGGTAATTTTAATAATTTATTTAGTTGGTGGTTAAAGAAGATAATAGTGAAATAAATAGTGGGTTACTTTTATCATTTTTTTTATATAATTGATTATATGATAATTAGGGTAAAAAGAATCTGTAGAAGAAAAATAAAAAGATCAGAAGAGGAGAACGAAAGAGAGAGCGCGAACGAAAGAAGAAAGCAAGCGCTTTAGACTTCAGATTGAAAAGGTTCATAGGCACTGAGGAAGGCAAGGCATTGGATAGGTAGCGTGCTTGATTTCAGTTCTTCGGTGGAGGTAGGTTTGGTTTATTTCTATGTGATAGATAAACTCTAAATAGCGATCGATATGTATTGAGTGATAGTGTAAAGTCTCCTATGTACTTGATTGTGTGGTTGTATGTTTTGATTGTGTGGTTTGTGGTTGGCCTAAAATTATGAGACTGTTAAGTTTCTAATCTTGAACCCTCTCTATCAAAATGACGCCTTGAATAAAGAAGGCTTGATGAAATAAATAATGAGATAATTGGATCAGAGTGTCACGTTCCGACACGGTATTATTGGATCGGAGTGTCACGTTTCGACACGGTATTATGGGATCGGAGTGTCACGTTCCGACACGGTATATGGGATCGAAGTGTCACGTTCCGACACGATAACATTAAAGGAAAGGAATCTCGAATTATCTTAATATACTCAAATTCAAAGAACCTATTTCCCAAATGAGTATAGTGTGGAGGCATGAGTCCTCATAGGTGTGCTTGATGTTGTTATTGATGGTGTACTTATTATGGTGTTGTTGTCAATGGTTCATGTGTTCTTGCCACCTGTTAAGTATTGTAGTTGATTTTATTATTATTCTATTATATTGTTTCTATTTTTGAGTTAGCCGATGATATCTACTCAGTACGTGTTCCTTGTACTGACCCCTACTTGTATTTTCTTTTTTTGTTATTTTGTGGAGTGCAGCAAGTGTGCTATCGACTTCGACTCGCCCTCAGCTCTAGCCTGTCTTCAGCACATCAGAGTTTGGGGTGAGCTATTGTTCCTAGCTCGTGCTGGATTCTC
Source organism: Solanum peruvianum (assembly GCA_027705065.1). NCBI lineage: Eukaryota > Viridiplantae > Streptophyta > Magnoliopsida > Solanales > Solanaceae > Solanum > Solanum peruvianum. The sequence goes on along the minus strand of JAKWJD010001758.1, from coordinate 49,213,764 downwards.
TCCTTCACGTCTTGATGTCTTTGAATTTCGGACATGGACCATCTTTTTACTTATTTTGGTTTCTTAAATACTCTTAGACTTGGTAATTTGAGGATAGATGTTCTTGATGTGATGACTTCTAGATTTTGGGGATAATAAGTGTTAAACTTTAGAAGCTTATTTACTTGGTTACATTAATAAGTTTTGGGTCTTCCGCATTATTTTTGTTAATTATAGTTGAACTATTGGTAAATGTTGGGGTTTAGATTGTTGGTTCCCTCACCTAGTAGGCTAAGTGTGGGTGCCACTCACGACTCGTTTTGGGTCGTGACACTAATATTATAAGAATATGTAATCTAATGTTCATTTTAACATCATGTTAGACATTAACATTAAATTAAATTACAATATATGTTGAATATAAAATATGTCATCTTCTTTAATTTTATATATTTGACTCACATAAAAAAAGGGTAAACCTCAAACATGTTCTAATTTGGTGGATGTAGATATAATTAACTGAGATGACATGTTTATGTGGTTACTATAACTATCTAATAACCATTTATAATCACGCACACAAAGTTTTTTTTTTCAAAATTTGAAAAAAAATGTGTGAAGTGTTTAGGTATTCCATCGAAACAAGTTGTAGTTTGTATATCAAAATAAAATTTAGTGACAAGTTTAATGGACTATAAATTTATAAAGCCAAGTCATAACAACTTGCACAACTACAATTCCATTCAATTAATTTTTTTTTATAGTAAAATAACAAAAAATCAAATAAAATTACATTTATTTTGTCTATCTTAGGGATAAAAATATTTTTTGTTATAATAATTTTTACCTTTTCAGTATGATAAAAATTTCTTTTAATTGTTTTTAATCATGGTGATGTGATTCATACTTAAAATATTTATGTCATTTATGTCTCTAGTGAAAGATATTACATGTAGTTTTAAAAGCATAAGTTATGTTTATATGTTTTCTGTCATGATTCAATTGATAATCTTTTAATACTTCTTCTTTTTATGAATTACAGCTACATATAAAATAATTTTGAAATTTAAAATTGTCACATAGCATGTTCATGAAATTTAATAATATTTCAAAAACAAGATAATTTACTTACAAAGAAATAAATCCCCCTTTCTTATTTGAGACAAGAATATAGTAATATTTAGAATTAATTGATAATTTGTCAAATTTGCATTCTAATGTTTAAATTTCTTTTTTATTTTAAAATTTCAGTTCTAAAATTGCCAAAAAGCTGAATTCTATATTAAAAACATTTTTAAAATTATACTATTATAAAAGCTAATTTGATTTTATATTTGAAGACTAAATATAGGGCATGTAAATAAATATATTGAAGAATGAAAAATAAATGGGGTGCACAATATATGAATGAGGTTAATAATTGTTGAGAATTAAAAAATTTAAATAGATAGTAAATTTGTAATGATATAAAGAGAATGAACCCACATTATCACACATGTTTAAAGACTATTTGTGAGGGAATAAGACAAGGCTAAGTACATAGTATAATTGGTTTTTCTCATTGTACAACTCTGCATAGCCATGACCGTCCTACCATGGCTCTTCTATATAACTAGATATCAGGTACCTGCGCTAGCGCAAGCCAAACGTATGTTAGTTTTTTTCTTCCAATTTGTGGGACATAAACGAAATTTGAAAAAGTGAACTAAATTTTTTATATAGTTTTTTAAAAAATATTTAAATTATTAATTTATGTACCTTTTTTGTCATTTTTAAATAATATATGATATTGAATATGTTTTATTTTATGTGATACAAGTGATTTTAGGAAAGTCATCTAAATTTCATACATGATTCTAACATATTTTTAGTTGTCACTTTACTGTGAATCATAGTATTTTTTAGGTCTTACGTTTTTTTCAAACAATATATGCACACTTTTTTTATTGTTTCGATAAAAATAATGGAGTCAACCAAATTTCATTATATTTTTTAACTATGTTTTTCTAAAAAATGACTTAAATTGTTACACATTTTTAATTTTTTTTTTAAATTTAATTTTCTAATATGTTACAAATTAGAAATTAAAACGAAAATTAAAGGTAAGGTTTCAAATCATTATATTTATATATTAGAATGTTCAAATCTTTAAAACTCCATATATATGCATAAATTAATATAAAGAAGCCAAACGACTTTTTTTTTAAAAAAATATGTGAAAAAGTTCATTTTAATAATAACACATAGGGGCGTTAAAAATGAACACAAACACAGGTAACCAGCCCAATCCGCCCAGAATTTTAAGGGTTGAGCTCAAGATAATTTGGATTGAGTTCAATCTCAACCCAATCAAGCTAACCCTTTGAAGAAATTCTCAATTGAGCCTAATCCAATCTCCAATTCATCTCGGTAGTTGCCTTGAGTTAGTTTTTATCAAATTGTGAAGTTGATTTGAAAAATTTGAGCTATTGTAATTACGATAGTTTAGTAGAGGGGTGATTTTAGATAATTAATGTTATTTGGGAGCTAATGATCTTAAAATAATTTATTTAATATATACTTGCTCAAATACATTAAAATAAGGAAATAAAATAGTAGGGTTTAACAGAGTCCACAATTTAAAAGAGGAAAAAAAAAAGATTGTACGAGAGAGGCACAATCTGCGCAGCAAGAAAAATACTTCGTGCTTCAGGTAAATTTCAGATCACATTCTTATAATGTAAAGTAATTGCTAAGAGTAGCAGTACCATTAATATAATATTATTTATTTAAGAAAGAATCATGTATGTAGTTGTTTAGAAAAAATGTCGGCCAAAACAAATAATAGCAACCTATTATATTTAATTATGATTACTATTTATTGAATTTAAGGTTCCAATAATGATCTAATCATTTGAAACTTAAGATTTTGATAAGTTTTGGACAATGTGGGTATGTTTGGGTATATTGAATCATTACGGATTACTGCTAGTTGAATTCATGTTGGGTTGAAATTATTCTTATAAATATTCTATCATAATTTAAGTTTTGGCATATTGAGAAGGTAATTAAATATAGGTATAGTATATTATAATAATATTATTATAATTATGTTATTCGGAGAATTAAGATTTAACCCTAAACTTGAAATTCAGAAAATATGAGATTGATCAATTGGTCGGAATAAAGATTTAGAAATTTCATTATAAATTCGAATGAGTTTTGGGTCTAAGCTAGAGATAATATAACAATATGAATGTTGTTCGTTTCGAAATCATATCGTGGTTATTTATTTGAATAGATTTTATTGGTTTGGAAGTCAACCAAAAGAGGAAGGCTCAAGTTTGGCGTTTTGTGTTTGACTATTTGAGGCAAGTGGATTTCTAAACTCTTGTTAAGTGTATGAAATGCGTGATTCTTTGTGGTATATGTTTGGGAGTAACGAGATTAATGATGGGTTGACTTGTCCACATTGCTTAATTATAATGATGAAAAAAAGGGATAACAAAAGGCAATATGATTAATTGTTTATGTGTGATGTGTTGAGAAAGGGTTGAAGGCTTGTTGAATCATTGTTGATGTGACTTCATGTTTGTGTGGTTGTGAACTGTGCGATATTATGAAAATGGTCATCTCCTCATTATTTGTGTGAGCTTGTCATCTGCATTATTCTGAGGCATTGGTTGTTACAAGTGTTATGTGCATTGAGTAAGAATAAGTACTTAAGAGGATGTACCATTTCGAAAGACGTATCGCGCGCCGCGATGGATACTATATTTCGAGGGACGTATCGCGCACCGCGATGGTTACTATTATCGAGGGTCGTGTCGTGCGCCGCGACAGATGCATGGACAGATATGTCCCCCATGGGTCCCGGACTTAGAGACAGCGGGTGTGTATCACTAGGTCAGGCATGCATCATTATACTTGACATTGTATTCCATTTGCATTGCACATGCTTATCATTATTGAACTTGATATGTGTTTTGCTGATCTTGTGAATGCCCTTCTGTGGAACTTGTGATTGATAAATACTGAGCTTGTTCTTGAGGATATAAAATTTGTTAAAGTATTGTTGTTGAGGATATGTAATTGGCAAGGTATTGTTGTTAAGGATATGTAGTCTGCCAAAGTATTGTTGTTGAATATATGTAATTACCAAAGTGTTGTTGTTGAGGATATGTAATTTGTCCAAGTGTCGTTGTAGAGGATATATAATTTGTCTAAGTGTTGTTATTGAGCTACGTGCTATATAAGCTGTGAGCTGTTAGGTTGGGTTGATTTTAATGCAGGTTGTAGTTGTGGAGGTTCGGTTGGGGGTGGTAGGAGTACCCGTATATCATCCCCTTAGCTTGTGTTTAGATGTTTACTTGCTGAGTACCGTGTGGTTTGGTACTCACCCCTTGCTTCTACAAAATTTTTGTAGGTTATGAGCCTGGATTTTAGTTGTACTTGTCATTCTCTTCTTTTCCGAAGCTTCTTGGAGATTTGTGAGGTAGTTGTTTCCATCTCAGCAGACTTTCTTCTCCCTAATTATGATCTTGTTCTATTCTAGAAACAAGTTCATTTGACACTTGAGTTTTTATTTGAATCAATTGTAATATTTTAGAGGCTTGTACACGTGACTACCAGGTTTTGGGGTTTTTATTAGGTTACTGATATTTTATTTTCGCACTTATTGTAATGGTTGAGTTTTAGGCTGACTTGTCTTGGTGGGATAAGACAAATGCCATCACGTCCATTTTTGGGTTGTGACACATTATTTATTTAAAATCTTTTAGGATTTATCTATCCATTTGTTACTTTTTTAACAAAATAATTTAGAGCGGATATTCAAATTGTGATTATAACAGTTAAATATCAATATGTTAAATTGTTGAGATTAATCGGGTCGAATTGGACGGGTCAAGACCCAACCCATTTTTAGCCCGTTTGAGCCCCCCAACCATTTGAGCTCAAAGTAAACTTGGGCGGGTGAAGACCCAACCCGATTTCTTTTGAACCCATTTTCATATTTCCAATTTCAACCTAACTCGCCCATTGACACCCCTAATAAAACATATATATTTCATTTTTAATATATGAATCCCTCTTTTTCGATTTATATGAACTATTTTTTTATTTTTTTGAAAAAGAAAATAACTTCTGAATATTATTTTTTTTTATATAGTATCTTTAAAATCACAAAATTTAAAAATGTTTCAATACACAAAATTTAAATAACACATAAATTTTAATTTAAATTTTGATTGATCCCACCTAATATCACACTTGATATATAATTATTAAGAGCTAAGTATAATCATTATTTATTCACTTTCATATGATAAATATATATCACAATAACTCTTAAAAAAATGAAGAAATAACAAAAATGAGGTAATACTAATAATAATAACTAAAGATGTTTCTAGAACTATTTAATTTTCTTGTTATGGTTCATGGTAGATTTTTACTTGCATGAAATTAAATTTTTTCCTTTGATCATCATTCACTTCATATCTAGAAAGATGTTTCTAGAATTACTTATTCTTGATAGATTTCTGTCAGAATGAAATTGCTTTTTATTCTTAGTCGTCTTTAATACAAATATATCATGCTATTCATTTTTATTTGTAGAGTTACTTTTTTACATTTTTTTCTTTAAATTCAATCTAATATATATTATTAATTTTATCACACTTATTTATTTTCAAATATATTATTAGAGCCAAAATAAATATGAAAATAATTAATTCATGATAAATTTTTAAATAAAAAGTAGACATTTTTTATTAGCATGATGAATAGAAAAACTATTAAGAATTAAATTAAAATAATAGTAAAATAAAGTAATGATAAAATACATAGCACAATAACTTACAAAAGAAAAGAAAGTGAAGTATTAACAAAATATGTTAATAGTAATAAAATAACTTAAGATGTTTCTAGAACTATTTAATTTTTTTTGTTATTATTGTTGATAGATTTTTGTTAGCGTGAAATTACATTTTACCTTGATCATTATTCACTTCATATATAGAAAGATGTTTCTAGAATTATTAATTATCTTTCTATAGATTTTTGTTAGAGTAAAATTATATTTTTGCCCTTGGTCGTCCTCCCACTTCACACTTCTATATAATATATAAAATACTAGATATGAAAGAGCCCGTTAACAGGCCCAATATTTCAATCTTAAATTTATTATTTCGTGATTAAATATTAAAATGAATATCTGTGTTGCAGACTTACTCCCATACAATGTTTTCTTCACCTTGAATTCATAATTCAAATTCAAGGTATTGCTAAGAGTTAAGTCTTGAGACTTCTTTCAAGTCTTTTTTAGAAAGTCCCTTTGAGTCTTCTCTAATTTCTAATAACTTGTTTCAAGACTTGAGTAAGTGAGTATGAGAATGATGAAAATGTATTCATGAGTCTACATTATCATCGAGATCCTTCATATTATGAATCATAAATCTTTAGTTCATAATTCAAATTCAAGAAAGAGCTAAGAGTAGAGTTCAAGAAAATTTTTGAGTTCAATTGTGAATCCTTTGAGATCAATTATTGATTTAGGCTACGTTTTGATGAAGTAAGTATGAAAATGAGAAAAATCATATACATGAATTCCATATTGTTATTTAGACCCTCAAGTCGAGTCGTTCATGCCCATAAACTTGACATGAACTTCATTAGTTGAGTATCTTTGAGAGGAGTAGTATCTTCGAGGTCTATGTCTTGAGTATTGAGTTCCTGATCATTTAGGGATTATATTCCTAATCATGGGGCTACTACATGTTACCCACGAAGGTCCTTGAGTTGAGAAATTCATGTCTATACACTACAACACATTCGATTATCAAGAACAAATGATTTCTTAATTTATAAATCATATTTCGTCACTAAAAATCTTGTGAGACGAAAAATAATTCGTCACTAGAAGTATACAGAGACAATTTAGTGCTTCGTCGTTGAAAATATTATATTAACTACAAAAAGAAAAATCGTCCCCAAATTCTGAAAGAACTGCGACAAATTTATTAGTCGTAAAAAGTACATATATATTTTTTGTAGTTAATAGTATGTTTTGTCTCTAAAAAGGTTATTACTACCGACAAAATTATATTGTCGCTAGTTATTTTACTTCAACCAGTGAAAAAATCAATTGTCTCTATAATTAAGTATATTTCGTAGTTGAAGAAAATCTAATTTCTCCACTAATGACTATCTTTTATATAAAAAAAATTATTCTTTTTTTAACGTATTAGGGATAAATCTATATCTTGATTTTGAGTTTTGGATATAAAAAATTCTTAATATGGAGCGCTATATCTGGATAGGCCTTATTTTGACGCAAAGAACAATTAATTGAATTTCCATATGAATATTGCATAATTATTAAAATTACTATTATAAATTTATTATTTTTGTCATCTCTTTCTAAATAGTACCAGCTTAAATTTATTTTCTCTAACCAATGTATTAATTTCATGGATTTCGATTCTTAACTTTTTATTTGAGACAAAAGAATAGCAATATTAAGTAAATAAAGTAAATAATCTACTATAATTAAATAATTTTAAATTGGTTAATTTTAAAATATAAAACATTTATTCATCAAAATATTCTTATTATCAATGTACGTATATTGAACAGGAAAATTATTACTATTTCTCTTCAATATTTGATTCGCAAAATTTTAAAAATCTAACCAAAAGAACTATTATTATAAATTTAGTAAGACTCTTAGTTTGCTTTAATTTCATTTAGTTTATTTATCTATTTATTTTTCTTTATTATATTTTATTTTAATATTCCCTAATTAAAATATTTTTACCGTCATTTGATACATTTTAATCATATTTATTGTAGTGAAAAAGAAAAGGTGTTAATGAAACTGTAATGACCCAAACCCGAAAAGTCATTTTTGACAATTTTGATGTTGTGGCTGATGCTTTAAGTAGGAAGACTCCTAGCATGGGGAGTCTTGCATATGTTAGTATTAAGGAGAGACCATTGGCTAGAGATGTTCAGATGTTAGTGTCACGACCCAAAACGAGCGAGTGGCACCCACACTTATCCTACATGTGAGCGAACCAACAATTCTAAACCCCAATGTTTACCAATTATCAACCATAATGAACAAAATATAATGCGGAAGACTCAAAATCTTATTTATATAACCAATAAACAAGCTTCTAAAGTTTATCAACTATTATCCCCAAAATCTGGAAGTCATCACACCAAGAACATCTATCCTCAAATTTCTAAATATAAGAGTATTTAAGAAGCTAAAATAAGTAAAAGAAATGGTCCATGTACGAACTTCAAAACATCAAGACGTGAAGGAGAGAATCCAGTCCGAGCTAGGAATAATAGCTCACCCTGAAATCTGATATGCTGGAGACTGGCTAGAGTTGCGGACGAGTCGAAGTCGATGGCACGTTTGCTACACTCCACAAATAACAAAGAGAAAAATACAAGTAGGGGTCAGTACAAGGAACACGTACTGAGTAGTATCATCGGCCAACTCAAAATAGAAAGCAATATATATCGAATAATATATAAAATCAACTACGATACTCAACAGGTGACAACAACAAGTACAAGAACCATTTGCCACAACACCAAGCACACCTATGAGGACTCAAGCCTCCACACCATACTCATTTGGGAAATAAGTTCTTTAAATTTGAGTATATTAACATAATTCAAGATTCATTCTCTTATTCTTCTTGTGTCGGAACATGACACTCCGATCCCCTACTACTACGTGTCGGTACGTGACACTCCGATCCCCTAATTCTACGTGTCGGTTCGTGACACCCGATCCCCTAATACTACGTGTCGGTACGTGACACTCCGATCCCCTAATTCCACGTGTCAGTTCGTGACACTCCGATCCCCTAATTCTACGTGTCGGTTCGTGACACCCGATCCCCTAATACTACCTGTCGGTTCGTGACACCGATCCCCTAATCTCATTATTTTAGTTCATCAAGCCTTCTTTTATGTCAAGGCATCATCATTAATAGAGAGGATTTAAGGTTTAGATTCAACAGCCCCATCATTCTAATCCATCACAATTACCTAATCACATTATGCAACCACACAATTAAGCATATAAAAGACTTTAAAATACCACCCAATACATATCAATCGCTATTTAGAGTTTACTATGAAATAGCATAAACCATAACCTACCTCCACCGAAGAATCGTGATTAAGCAAGCTACTTCTCAATGCCTTTGCTTTCCTTTTCGCTTCTCCCTTTTCTCGCTCGTTCTCCCTCTCTCTGTTCTTTTTATTTTGCCTTCTCCAGATTCTTTTTCCTTTACCCTAATTATCATATAATTCATTATGATGAAAGTAACCCATTCTTTATTTTAAAGTTATCTCCTTTAACCCCTAAGTAAATAAATTATTAAACTTACCCCACTAATTTCCTAATTATAATCATGAATAGTCTAAAACACCCCTTTAAAACTATTAGCAGAAATCTGACCCAGTCGAGGTTACGTAACTCGTGACGTCCTGTCGTACCTACGACGGTCCGTCCTGCAGGTCCGTCACAAAGTTCAGAGACTCAATTTCATTAAAGAGGTTTGTGAAGGTCCGTCGTATCCACGACGGTCCGTCCTGCAATTCCATCGCGAAGTTCAGAGAGTTGATCCCCGTACCCAGATTTTCAGAGTTTAAGTGTTTTGGCACGAAGACGCTCGACGGTCCGTCGTGACCATGACGGTCCGTCGCGTGATCCGTCGGCCCAGTCAGTTTTTATCACAAAGTAATTCTACTACTCGAAACGACTAAACATGTCGTTACAATAGATACCAATTTACCCATTGTTCGTCCTCGAACGATCACAAGAAGAAAAATAAGGGCGAGAAAGAGTACCTGAATCTGTATAAAGGTGTGGGTATCTTTCTTGCATATTAGCCTCGTTCTCCCAAGTGGAGTCTTCAACTGGCCGATTCTTCCATTGAACCTTGATGGATGCAATCTCCCTTGATCTCAACTTGCGGATTTCTCTATCCAAAATAGCAACAGGCTACTCCTCATAAGACAAATTCTCATCAAGAAGAACTGAATCCCAGCGAATAATGTAATTTCCATCCCCATGGTATCTTTTCAGCATAGACACATTAAATACCGGGTGCACTCCTGAGAGTCCTGGAGGTAATGCCAATTCATAAGCCACCTCCCCCACGCGCTTCAGAACCTCAAATGGACCAATATACCTCGGACTAAGCTTACCTCGCTTACCAAACCGCATCACACCTTTTATGGGTGAAACCTTCAACAAGACTTGTTCACCCTCCATAAAATCCAAGTCCCTAACCTTTCGATCTGCATATTCTTTCTGCCTGTTCTGAGCTGCTAGAAGCTTCTCCTGAATGAATTTTACTTTATCTAACGATTCCCTCAAGAGCTCGGTACCCCATGGTCTTACCTCATATGCGTCAAACCAGCCAATGGGAGACCTACATCTCCTCCCATACAGTGCCTCAAATGGGGCCATATCAATACTTGAGTGATAGCTATTATTGTATGAAAACTCTGCTAAGGGTAAGAAGTTATCCCAATGACCACCAAATTCTATCACACATGCAAGAAGCATATCCTCCAAAACCTGAATTGTTCGCTCAGACTGACCATCGGTCTGAGGGTGAAATGCAGTACTAAGGTCCAACCTAGTAGCTAATTCAGCATGCAATGTTCTCCAAAACTTAGAAGTAAATTGTGTACCTCTATCTGATATGATGGAGAGTGGAACTCCATGCAATCGAACAATTTTTGAAATGTAGAGTTTGCTAACTTCTCTGCATTGTAAGTCACCTTGACCGGAATGAAGTGAGCAGATTAGTTAATCTGTCAACAATTACCCAAATAGAATCAAACTTACCCAATGTCTTTGGAAGACCAACCACAAAATCCATTGCAATTCTTTCCCATTCCATTCAGGAATGGACATTCTCTGAAGTGTTCCTCCGGGCCTCTGGTGTTCATACTTTACCTGCTGACAATTCGGGCATTGGGCAACAAAATCAACAATGTCACGCTTCTTCTACTCCACCAAAAATGTTGCTTTAGGTCACGATACATCTTAGTTGCACCCATATATTAGAATACCTTGAACTATGAGCCTCTGTAAGAATAGTGTAAATCAAATCATCAACACGGGGCACACACACCCTTCCCTTAATTCACAAAACGCCTTCCTCATCAATTATTGCCTTTTTAGCCTCTCCTCGCAACACCATATCCCGAATTCGGCTCAGCTTCTCATCATCAAACTGCCTTCCCTTAATGTTGTCAAGAAAAGAAGATCTTGCCTCCACACAGGCCAAACATCCTCCTTCCTCTAGTATTTCCAGCCTCATAAAGTCGTTAGCCAAAGTCTGGACCTCTCTAGCCAATGGGCGTCTAAAAACCTATAAGTGGGCTAGACTTCCCATGCTCCCTGCTTGTCTACTTAAAGCATCTTCCACAACATTAGCTTTTCCTGGGTGATACAAAATAGTGATATCATAGTCCTTTAGTAGTTCCATCCACCTCCTCTGCCTCAAATTCAAATCTTTCTGGGTAAAGACATACTGTAAACTATGATGATCTGTGTTAACTTCACACTTGACCCTCTATAGATAATGTCTCCATTGCTTTAATGCAAACATGACTACAGCCAACTCCAAATCATGGGTCGGATAGTTACGTTCATGCACTTTTAATTGCCTCGAAGCATAAGCAATTACATTCTTTTCCTGCATTAGCACTGCACCCAAACCAGAATAAAATGCATCACAATAAACAATGAAATTCTTGCCTTCCACTGGCAAGGTAAGAATTGGTGCAGTAGTCAACAAGGTCTTGAGTTTTTGGAAGCTTTCTTCATATTCGTCCGACCATACAAATGGAACATTCTGCTTAGTCAAATTTATTAGTTGGGAGGCAACATAAGAAAATCCCTTGACAAATCGACGGTAGTAGCTAGCTAATCCAACAAAGCTCCTTACCTCTGTTACATTGGTAGGTCTTACCCAACTCTTCACTGCTCCAATCTTAGAAGAATCCACCTTCACCCCATCCTTAGAAACCACGTGCCCCAAGAAGGATACTGAATCTAGCCAAAACTCACACTTGGAGAATTTGGCATAAAGCCTTTTCTCCCTCAACAATTCCAATACAATTCTCAAATGCTTCTCATGTTCTTTCATGCTCTTTGAGTATATCAGTATATCATCAATAAATACAATAACAAAGAGATCCAGATATAGCTTAAAAATCCCGTTCATCAGGATCATGAAAGCAGCAGGGGCATTCGTCAGCCCAAAAGACATTACTAAGAATTCATAATGCCCATACCTGGTTCGAAAAGCAGTCTTTGGCACATCTGCTGCCCGTATTTTCAATTGATGATAACCAGATCTCAAATCAATTTTTGAGAATGTACAAGCACCTTGTAACTGATCGAACAAATCATCAATGCGGGGAATAGGATACTTGTTCTTAATAGTTACCATATTCAGTTGCCTGTAGTCTATGCACATCCGAAAACTTCCATCCTTCTTCTTCACAAATAAAACAGGAGCAACCCAAGGGGATGCACTTGGTCTAATAAAGCCTTTACCTAACAACTCCTGAAGTTGGGCCTTTAACCCCCTTAACTCTGCTGGAGCCATTCTATAAGGGGGTATGGAAATGGGGCGAGTACCCAGCTCCAGATCAATACAAAAATCAATATCTCTATCCGGTGGCATACCAGGATGGTCTGCAGGAAACACATCCAGAAACTCACGGACTATCGAGACAGACTCAATCGAAGGCACTTGGAAAGTATCATCCCTGAGATGTGCCAAGAAAGCTAAACAACACTTACTAACCATTCTCTTAGCACGAAGAAAGGAGATGATACTAACTGGGGTGGAAGTATAGTTACCCTCCTACACTAGCGAATCTGTCCCAGGCTTGGCCAATGTCACAGTTTTAGCATTACAATCTAAGATTGCAAAATTTGGAGACAGCCAAGTCATACCTAGAATTACATCGAAATCAACCATTTCTAGAATAATCAAGTCTACATGAGTATTGTTCCCCACAAAAGTCACAAGACAACACCTATACACCTTCTCAACTATCACAGACTCACCCACATGAGTAAAGACCCGAATGGGCATGTCAAGCAAATCACAATGTAAATTAAGACCAATAGCAAATGAGGAAGATACATATGAAAATGTGGATCCAGGATCAAATAATACAGAAGCCATGCAATCACAAACCAAAAGATTACCTGTGATAACAACATCATATGTCTTCGCTTCAGACCTCCCGGGGAAAGCATAACAATGGGCCCTATCACCTGTCTGCCCGTTGCCCCTACCATGTTGCGCTGCAGTAGCTCCAGCTTGCCCGCCACCCCGGTTGATTTGGTGACCACCATTACCTTGGCCACCACGTCCTCCAGAATGGCGGCCTCTTCCATGACCACCTCTACCTCTGACTATTGGGGGTCTGTAACTCTGTTTTGGACAATATCTCCTAATATGTCCAGTCTCCCCACATCCATAACACTCTCTGGGGTCAAGCATAGGTCTCTGTGAGAACGACGAAGTCTGGGGATAACCTCCAAACTCAGAGGAATGTTGGCTGGTCTGCGATGGACCCCCAGCTATAGCCTGCAGTGAAGACTGAATAGGTCGGGCTGGGTAACCTCCTGAACTCTGCCCTCTAGAGTAAGAACCACTAAACTCACCTACCTTACGGAATTTCTTAGATGTCGACGCCATGGTGAAGTCGTCTGGCTTCACTCCATCCACCTCTATCACAAAATCAACCACTTCCTGAAAGGATTTCGCTGCAGCAGCTACCTGTAAGGCTGGGATCTGCATATCTGACCTCAATCCTTTCACAAAACGGCGAATCCGCTCTTGTGGACTGAAGCAAAGCTGGGTGGCATACCTGGATAGTGCACGAAACTTAGCCTCATAAGCGGTAACAGACATCCTGCCTTGCTCTAAGCTTAGGAACTCATCTCTCCTCTTGTCCCTCAAAGTCCGGGGTATATACTTCTCAATAAATAAGCTAGAGAATGATGCCCAAGTCATAGGTGGTGCCTGTGCTGGTTGACACTCAACATATGACAGCCACCACATTTTGGCGTTCCCCTGAAACTGATAGGTCACAAACTCCACACCGAAACTTTCTACTATGTCCATCTTATGTAGTAGCTCATGACAATCAACCAGAAAATCATAGGCATCCTCAGATTTAGCACCCTTGAAGACTGGAGGTTTCAACTTCAAAAAATTAGTGAAAAGTTCATGTTGATCACTCGTCATTATAGGCCCTGTAGTCAATCGAGGAAACGTGCCTATTTCCAATGAGGCATCCATGCGGGGAGCCACAACAGCTGCATGTTATACTCCCGGAACCTGAGGTGCTGGTGCAGAAAACACTGGAGGTGGATGGCCCTGATCTGATAACCCGCTAAGATAAGCAAGGACCTGATTAATCATCTCTGGGGTAGGCTTGGGTGGTAATTCCTCATCTTGCACTTGCTCATTTCCCCCCTCCTCACCCTCTCTTACTACCTCATTAGTTGGTGGGGGAGTCACCGCCCTATTACTAGCTGGACCAGGTGTTTGTCCTCTACCTCTAGAGGACTTCCTCCCGCGACCTCTACCACGGCCTCTTGCCACTGCTCCTCTTCGAGCTACAGCCCCAGTGGCTGGCTCAGACGCATCCTGCCTTGCCGGTGTTGGTGTTGGCACAGTTGTTGCTCTAGTTCTAACCATCTGCGAAATAGAGTGAGGATGTCAGATACCAATTTGTATCACCTAGATACCAATTGGATCCAAGTAATAGCACGAAAGAAAGAAAGAATGGAATTTTCCTAAAGTCCTATAGCCTCTCAAAGAAAAGTAAAGGCGTCCCCTACCGTTCGTCAAGACTCTACTAGACTCGTTCTTGTGTGATGATACCAACGAACCTAATGCTCTGATACCAAGTTTGTCACGACCCAAAACGAGCCGCGAGTGGCACCCACACTTATCCTACTATGTGAGCGAACCAACAATTCTAAACTCCAATGTTTACCAATAATTCAACCATAATGAACAAAATATAATGCGGAAGACTCAAAATCTTATTAATATAACCAATCAACAAGCTTCTAAAGTTTATCAACTATTATCCCCAAAATCTGGAAGTCATCACACCAAGAACATCTATCCTCAAATTTCTAAATCTAAGAGTATTTAAGAAGCTAAAATAAGTAAAAGAAATGGTCCATGTCCGAACTTCAAGACATCAAGACGTGAAGGAGAGAATCCAGTCCGATCTAGGAATAATAGCTCACCCTGAAATCTGATATGCTGGAGACTGCCTAGAGTTGCGGACGAGTCGAAGTCGATGGCACGTCTGCTGCACTCCACAAATAACAAAGAGAAAAATACAAGTAGGGGTCAGTACAAGGAACACGTACTGAGTAGGTATCATAGGCCAACTCAAAATAGAAAGCAATATATATCGAATAATAATATAAAATCAACTACGATACTCAACAGGTGACAACAACAAGTACAAGAACCATTGGCCACAACGCCAAGCACACCTATGAGGACTCAAACCTCCACACCATACTCATTTGGGAAATAAGTTCTTTAAATTTGAGTATATTAACATAATTCAAGATTCATTCTCTTATTCTTCTTGTGTCGGAACGTGACACTCCGATCCCCTACTACTACGTGTCGGTACGTGACACTCCGATCCCTTAATTCTACCTGTCGGTTTGTGACACCCGATCCCCTAATACTACGTGTCGGTACGTGACACTCTGATCCCCTAATTCCATGTGTCGGTTCGTGACACTCTGATCCCCTAATTCTACGTGTCGGTTCGTGACACCCGATCCCCTAATACTACATGTCGGTTCGTGACACCCGATCCCCTTATCTCATTATTTTAGTTCATCAAGACTTCTTTTATGTCAAGGCATCATCATTAATAGAGAGGATTTAAGGTTTAAGATTCAACAGCCCCATCATTCTAATCCATCACAATTACCTAATCACATCATGCAACCACACATTTAAGCATATAGAAGACTTTACAATACCACCCAATACATATCAATCGCTATTTAGAGTTTACTATGAAATATCATAAACCATAACCTACCTCCACCGAAGAATCTTGATTAAGCAAGCTACTTCTCAATGCCTTTGCTATTCTTTTCGCTTCTCCCTTTTCTCGCTCGTTCTCCCTCTCTCTGTTCTTTTTATTTTTCCTTCTCCAGATTCTTTTTTCTTTACCCTAATTATCATATAATTCATTATGATGAAAGTAACCCATTCTTTATTTTAAAGTTATCTCCCTTAACCCCTAAGTAAATAAATTATTAAAATTACCCCACTAATTTCCTAATTATAATCATGAATAGTCCAAAACACCCCTTTAAAACTTTTAGCAGAAATCCGACCCAGTCGAGGTTCCATAACTCGTGACGGCCCGTCGTACCTGCGACGGTCCGTCCTGCAGGTCCGTCACAAAGTTCAGAGACTCAATTTCAGTAAAGAGGTTTGTGACGGTTCGTCGTATCCACGACGGTCTGTCCTGCAATTCCGTCGCGAAGTTCAGAGAGTTGATCCCCGTACCCAGATTTTCAGAGTTTAAGTGTTTTGGCACGAAGACGCTCGACGGTCCGTCGTGACCATGACGGTCCGTCGCGTGATCCGTCGGCCTAGTCAGTTTTTATCATAATTTAATTCTACTACTCGAAACAACTAAACAGGTCGTTACAGTTAGCTAACAGTCTTGTCCAATTGTAGATTTCATAGGAGAGTGATGGATTATTGCTTTTATTGAGGCTCGATCTTCTTTAGTCGAGCAGATATGTGCGCACCAGTTTGATGATGACAAGTTATGTCTCACTCGAGACAAGGTATTGAGAGGGGAATCCAAGGAGGCTGTCCTTGATTCTGATAGAATCTTGAGGATCGGAAGCAGAATTTGTGTGCCTAAAACGGGCAATTTGATTAGATTAATTCTTGAGGAGGCCCATTGTTCTCGATATTCGCGGCGAAGATGTATCACGATCTGAGTCAGCATTACTGGTGGTGTGGGATGAAGAGAGATATTTCAGACTTTGTTTCGAGGTGTTTGACTTGCCAGCAGGTTAAGTGTGAGCACCAGCGGCCCGGGGGTGTATCTCAATGGATGCCTATTCCTACTTAGAAGTGGGAGCGGATTACTATGGACTTTGTTATGGGTTTGCCTACCATAGTAGGTGGTTATGACTCTATTTGGGTTGTTGTTGATAGGCTGACCAAGTCTGCACACTTCATTCAGGTTTGGGTGAAGTATACGGCAGAAAATAGCCGAGCTATATATATCAGTCAAATTGTGCGACTACATGGAGTTCCTGTTTTCATCATATCAGATCGAGTTTCAATATTTACTTCTCACTTCTGGAAGGCATTATAACATAGTCTCGATACTTAGTTAGATATGAGTACGACATTTCACCCTCAGATAGATGGTCAATCTGAGAGAACCATTCAGGTATTGGAAGATATGCTTCGAGCATGTGTGATCGATTTTGGTGCTAGATGGGATCGACATTTACCCTTAGCAGAGTTTGCCTACGATAAAAGTTATCAATCTAGTATCCAGATGGCCCCATTTGAGGCGTTGTATGGCAGAAGGTGTAGATCTCTGATTGGTTGGTTCGATTTGGCGGAGATGGACTCTTTGGATACAGATTTGCTTAGAGGTGCTATGGAGCAAGTCCGTATGATTCAGTATAGACTGTTGACAGCCCAGAGTCGACAAAAGAGTTATGAAGACTGGAGAGTTAGAGCCTTAGTTTTTATGGAGGGTGATCATGTTTGGCTCCGACTATCACCCATGAAGTGTATGATGAGGTTTGGAAAGAAGGGCAAGCTTAGCCCTAGGTTCATTGGACCTTTTGAGATTTTGAGCCAAGTGGGAGAGGTGGCTTATAAGTTGGCGTTGTAACCTAGTTTGTCAGCAGTTCATCCTGTTTTTCATGTCTGTATGCTTCGAAAGTATATTCCAGATGAAACTCATGTGCTTTCAGTTGATTATGTGGAGTTGAGTCCAGACTTGACATTTGAGAGAGAGCCTATAGCTATATTAGATAGGCAGGTTCGAAAGCTTAGGACCAAAGATATTGCTTTAGTGAAGGTGCAATGGAATCACCGATCAGTGGGAAAGGATACTTGGGAGACTGAGTCTGACATGCGTGCCAGATATCCTCAACTTTTTGAAGCTTTAGGTACTTTCTTTTACTTTATGTTCGAGGACGAACATGATTTTTAATGGTGGATTATGTAATGACCCAAACCCGAAAGGTCATTGTTGATAATTTTGGATTGTCATTTAACAATATTTAATTAATTTGTGGGTAATTTAAATATCATTAATAATAATGGGCAAAATTTGAAATATTAAAATAAGTTAGTAGGGTTTATTACTTTTAATATATATTATTTATTTAGTAAAAAGAATATGAAAGGAGTCTGGAAAGAATTAACCTTTGACCTCAACATAGAGGCAGTTTGTCGCCCAAGAAAATTAGTTTATGCTTAAGGTAAGTCTCATGTTTAAATTTTATTTATTGTAGTAATTCTAGGATCGATAGTATAATTAAAATAACTTTGAGAGAAAGTTTAAATTTTAGTCATCATTGTTGAAAAATTCGGCCAGAAATAATGATAAGTGTTTTATAATTAAGAATTATGTAATAGGGATATCATTTTATGAAGCTAATGATCTAATGATGGGTTAATCACTTGAGAAGATTTTTGATAAATTTATGAATAATATAGGCAAGTTTGTGCATACTGACTCATTAGTGTTATGATTATTATATTATATTATTATAATTAAATGTGAAACGAGTTGAAAGTATGATCGTGTAAATTAAATTCTGCCACTTTATGTACATATGTTTGGAATTGGAAAAGAATATATCAGTGACCAATCATTATGTAATAATGGCCACATGATTGCTAATTAATTATGATAATCAATTGAT
Source organism: Solanum peruvianum (assembly GCA_027705065.1). Lineage (NCBI taxonomy): Eukaryota > Viridiplantae > Streptophyta > Magnoliopsida > Solanales > Solanaceae > Solanum > Solanum peruvianum. Next base: position 49,194,761 of record JAKWJD010001758.1, on the reverse strand, counting down.
GGTTTTGGGTTGTGAATTTTATGTCGCATGATGTAGTAAAGGTTAGTGTTTATGACATTAATTTTTGGTTTCACAATTTTCTTATAGTATATGCTAACCATAGGGTTGTAGTGTTTGGAGACATTATGACTTAACCCTACACTTGAAATTAAGGAAATATGAGATTTGACATATTGGTTGGAATCAATATTTAGGAACTTTAATATACATTTGAGTGAGTTTTGGGTCTAAGCTAGACATATGAGCGTTGTTAGTTACGGAATTTTATTGTGGTTATTAATGTGAATAGATTGCTTTGAGTTGGAAGTACAACGAAAAGGAAAGGCTCAAGTCTTAGAGTGATTGTTCGACTATTTGAGGCAAATGGATTTCTAAACTCTTGTTAAGTGTATGAAATGCGTGTATTTCCTCGTGTGGTGTTGAGAAAGATTTGGAGACTTGTTGCTTATTTGTTGGTGTTGTATTCCTTGTTGTAAATTATGTTTTGTTATCAAAATGGTTATCTCCTCATTTTCATTTGAGCATGTCATTGCATTGCATCTGAGACATGGCTGTAGTAAGAGTTATGTGATAAGAGGTTGTCCCATTTCGAGGGTCCTATCGTGCGCCGTGATGGATATTATATTTCGAGGGATGTATCGCGCGCCGCGATGTTTACTATTATCGATGGTCGTGTCGTGCGCCGCGACAGGTGCATGGACAGATATGTCCCCCATGGGTCCCAGACTGAGAGACAGCGGGTGTGTATCGTTAGGGAAGACATGCATCACTGTACTTGACATTCCATTCCATTACATTGCACATGCTTATCATTAATAACTTGATATTGTGTTTTGTTGATCTTGTGAGTGTTCCTTTGTGAAACTTGTGAGTGTTGAATATTGAGAATATGTAAATCGATAGAGTGTGGTTATTGAGTTGTGTGTTTTGTAAACTGTGAACTGTTAGGCTGTAGCGTGGAGGTTTAGATAGGTTGTAAGGAGTACCCGTATTTTTGTTCACTTAACTTGTGTTTAGAGGTTGACTTGTTGGGTACCGTGTGGTTTGACACTCACCCCTTGTTTCTATAAATTTTTGTAGGTTACGAGCCCAGATCTTCGTGATACCTCTGATTCTCTTCGTTTCCGAGGCATCTTGTGGAGGATTGTGAGGTAGCTGCTTGTCATCTCAGCGAACTTTCCTACTCCAGTTTATGACTTTGTTTTTACTTGAAAGACAACTTCACATTAGACTCGTATTTTATTTCAATTCTAATATTTACATTAGAGGCTTGTGCACGTGACAACCTGGTTTTGGGATTGAATTAACTTAACTTATTTTCATAATAGAAATTGTTGTTGGATTGTTGTTTATTTCCAAACTTTGTTAGATATTGGGTCTGAGGCTAACTTTTCTTGGTGGGATAAGACGAGTACCATCACATCCGTTTTTGGGTTGTGACAGAAACATAATAAAATAATAAGTACTCTTCTAAAAAAACGGGTCTCACATTTTAGATAGACACATGGTCATCATAATTATAATTTTATATTGCCCTCGAAAATTAGATTATTTACAAATTACAACTTTGCCCTTGGTCATCCTCAACTTGAATCTTCTATATCATAGAAATAATAATTTAATTTTCTTGTTATCATTCGTGGTATAATTTTTCTTGCATGAATTATATTTTTATCTTTGATCATCATTCATTTCATATATAGAAAGATGTTTCTAGAATTATTTATTCTTGGTAGATTTTTGTTAGAATGAAATTACATTTTATTTTTGCTCGTCTTTAATACAAATATAACATCCTATTCATTTTTATTAATAAAGTTACTTTTTAACATCTTTTTCTTTAATTTCAATCTAATATATATTATTAATTTTATCACACTTATTTATTTTCAAGTATATTCTTAGAGCCAAAATAAAGATGAAAATAATTAATTCATGATAAATTTTTATATAAAAAGTAGACATTTTTATAATCATAATGAAAAAAAAAATATTAAGAATTAAATTGCAATAATAGTAAAATAGAGCAACAATATAATACATATCACAATAACTCACAAAAGAAAAGAAAGTGAAGTAATAACAAAATAAGTTAATGGTAATAACAATAACTTAAGATGTTTTTAGAACTATTTAATTTTTTGTTATAATTCTTGATATATTTTTGTTAGCGTGAAATTACATTTTCGCCCTTGATCATTATTCACTTCATATATAGAATGATGTTTCTAGAATTTTTAATTATCTTTCTTGATAGATTTTTGTTAGCGTGAAATTATATTCTTGCCCTTGGTCGTCCTTCAACTTCACTCTTCTATATAATAGAAAATAAATATTCTTTTCATATATAGAAAGATATTTCTAGAATTATGAATTATCTTTCTTAATAGATTTTTGTAAGCATGAAATTACATTTTTGACCTTGATCGTCCTCCCACTTTACTCTTCTATATAATAGAAATACTAGATTTTTTAAGGCCCGTGATAGTGGCCCAATACAATTTCACATATTTTGTTGAAAAAATTACATAAATTCACAACTTAAGATATTATAATACTCTCTCGGTACATCTCTATTTCCTCTCGGATACATCTATTTCCTCTCGAATACATATCTATCCTCTCTCGAATACATCACTTCCCCGAAGTAATATGTCATTTACAATGTATTGGACAACCAGGGAATGTACTCGAGAGGAATCAAAAATTCGAGATTCTTGTTATTGAGAAAACTTCTCATATATAATGTAATTAGCAATCCAAATTTATGAGATTTTTATACTTTATACTATTTTTTTCTTTAGTAAACAACTTCAATGTATTACTTTATAATGATAAAAATTTTCTTTTGGGGATCAATAGCAGCAATTCAAATGGTCATACGGCATAAATGTGTCGTTTACAACGTAAATTGAGAAAGTAAAATTCTAAAAAATTCTATGCATCAAGGGAATAGAGAATTGTATTAGATTATGAGTTAAAACATTTCGTGTTCTAGAAATATATGAAATGTCGATATCTTTAAAAAAGTTCATCGATCTTCATATATATTCGCAACTGGTATCTATTATTCACAGTGTTATTATCTCCATTTTGTGATATTTGCACCATAAGCTTTGCATATGATAAAATACTAATAATTGATCAATCAATTCTAAAGATCGATTTGAAGTCTTTCAAATCTCTATTGCTTCAACTTAAGTATAATGTGTTTGTATTTGATATTGTCAATGAATTTTGTGATACATTTTATTATTGTCTTCGATAAATAGAAATACTTAAAAAATTGATTTATAACTTCACAACAATAAAAACAATCGAGAAAGCAAGTTTATTTCTATATAAAATAACAATTATCGTAATGTGATATTCTAAATATTGAAAGTTTATTATAATTTTTTTTGTTTGACTCCACAAAAATAAAGGCAATCATGAAAGAAACTTTATTTCTATATACAAATAACAATTATCGTAATGTTATATTCTATATTACATTAATTAATTTTTTTATACTACACTTAATATCATGCCGTGAAGAAATTTCTAAAGTTTAACCCAAAAAAATAACCAATATATTTTTTTAGGTAGGTTTTTCCTAATTGATTTATTTTTAAATTTTTTCTTCCTCTATATTTCTAAACAAAGTTTTTTTCTATCTTTCATTGTTCTTCTTTATTTTTTAATTACTCATTTTCTTTAGTTTGAATTTTAATATTCATTATAATTTGAATGTTAAACGTTCTACCGTGTTTGTATTTGACTTTGTCGATGAATTGTCACGATCCAAAACGAGTCGTGAGTGACACCCACACTTAACTCCCTAGGTGGGAGAACCAACAAATTTAACCCCAACTTACAACTACAAGCATAATGCGCAAGCTCAAAAACTTACTAAATATGTTTTCCCAAAACCTGAAAGTCATCACAATAAGGACATCTAATCTCCAATTACTAAGTCTAAGAGTATCAAAGACACCAAAATAAATGAAATAAAGTAATTTGTGTCTGAAAACTACGGACATCAAGTAATGACTGAGAGAATCCAACTCAAGCTCGAATGAATAGCTTACCCTTGAACCTGATATGCCGAGACTTGATATAGCTTAGAGCGATTCAAATTTATCGGTAAACATGCTACACTCCATATAAGGAAAACTAGTAGGACTCAGTAGAAGGCAACATGTACTAAGTAAATATCATCGGTCAATCCAAAATAGTAACTAATATATAAAGAGTTATAGTATAAAATCAACTATAGTACTTAATAGGTGATAAGCAACAAACAACATGAACAAGTGACAACTGAAGCAAGTACGTAATCAATTACAATATCAAGCACACATAAGGACTCATGCCTCCACACCACGTTCGTTGGAAAATGAGTTCTTTGTGATTGAGTACATTAAATAAATTCAATATCCTTTTTCCTTTAATGTTAATGTATCGGAATGTGACACTCCGATCCAATTATATCTTGTCAGAACGTGACACTCCGATCTAATCATACCGTGTCGGAACGTGACACTTCGATCAAATTATACGGTGTCAAAATGTGACACTTCGATCCGATAATATTGTGTCGGAATGTGACACTCAGATCCAAGAATACCGTGTCGGAACGTGACACTCTGATCCAAAAATACCGGTAATTTATCATTTATTATCACCAATATCGATTCATTGTTATATTATTTCATCAATCCTTCTTTATTCAAGGCATCACTTCGGTAAAGAGGGTTCAAGAATATAAATTCCACGGTCTCAGGATTCCAGATCAATCACAAAACAATAACCAAAGCCACACAATCATAAAATCAAGTACAAAGAACACTTCATAATATCATTCAATGCATATCAATAACTATTAAAAGTTTAATATCAAATAACATAAACCATAACCTACCTCCACCGAAGAACCGAAGTCAAACAAACTATTCCTTCATTGGTTTTTCTTTCCTTGATGCTTCCAAACCTTTTCAATCTATCAAGTATATGCACAATTTTTAGAAGTTAACGAGTCTATAAGAGCTCATATTATTTTATGTCTAACCTATACCAAAAACTCACCTAATTCTCTAAACTATTTGCTAAAGTTCGAGCCTAAGGGTAAATGTTAATTCCTTCAATCGGCCTAACTTTAATAAAATTTAAATAATTTGATACACCTAATATTTAATTACTTATCTCAATACATCAAAATATCGTTTATAATATGATAACTAAATAAAATATATAAGGACGAACATAAGTGGAATACTGCAAATAATTGGCAAACTAACACATTTCAATATTTCTACTGTAGGCACTAATCCACCCTAATTATTTGCCTAACTCATTATCCAATAATAAGGCAATCATTGTCTAATGATTGCATGAGAGTCATTTCATTCTTTAACCAAAATTTCAATTTTTTTACCGTACCTGTTACTTGTTTCCAACTTCTCTTATTCAACCCCTTTTTATTCTATTTACGACTAACACTGACATATTAATTAAGATATGACCTTAATATATACACAAATTCACCTAAATTTCAACACAACAACGAATTGTAATATGATAGTAAACACATCCGCATAGCACACTAAATTTCATTCTTTCTTCAAACATTTATAATATTAATTATAATACTATTTTTTTTACCAATATTCTTAGTATAAAATTTTGGCGGATGATTTACCTGAAGTCTAAGTGGCTCGCGTTCTTCTTTCATTTACGCTGCTCTCTGTCATTCTCCTCTTCCCTTCTTCTCTTTTCTTCTACAGATTATTTTTACCCTAATTATTAAAATGACTAATTATAAGAGTGGTGAAAGTAACCACTATTAATTATAATGTTATTTTTTTCAACCACAAACTAAATTAATTAGTAAAACTACCCACTAATTTTATAATTATAATTACGATAGCCCAAAATACCCATTTAGAATCTATTGGAAAGTATTCATGAAATAAAAACCTCTAATTTTCAAAACGACCAAATGGGTCGTTAACTGAATTTCGTGATACATTTATTATTGTCTTCGATAAATAGAAATACTTAAAAAAAATTATTTCTAACTTCAGGACAATAAAAAAAATCGAGAAAACAACTTAATTACTATATAAAATAACAGTTATCGTAATTTGATATTCTAAATATGGAAAGTATTTATCATAAAAATAATTTTTGACTCCACAAAAATAAAGGCAATCATGAAAGAAACTTTATTTATATATACAAATAACAATTATTGTTTAATGTTATATTCTAAATTACATTAATTAATTACTTTTATACTACACTTAATATCATGCCGAGAAGAAAACTCTAAAGCTTACCCCTAAAAAATGTCACGACCCAAACGAGCCGCGAGTGGCACCCACACTTATCCTACTATGTGAGCGAACCAACAATTCTAAACCCCAACATTTACCAATATTTCAATCATAATGAACAAAATATAATGCGGAAGACTCAAAATCTTATTAATATAACCAATAAACAAGCTTCTAAAGTTTATCAACTATTATCCTCAAAATCTGGAAGTCATCACACCAAGAACATCTATCCTCAAATTTCTAATCTAAGAGTATTTAAGAAGCTAAAATAAGTAAAAGAAATGGTCCATGTCCGATCTTCGAGACATCAAGACGTGAAGGAGAGAATCCAATCCGAGCTAGGAATAATAGTTCACCCTGAAATCTGATATGCTGGAGACTGGCTAGAGTTGCGGACGAGTCGAAGTCGATGGCACGTTTGCTGCACTCCACAAATAACAAAGAGAAAAATACAAGTAGGGGTCAGTACAAGGAACACGTACTGAGTAGGTATCATCGGTCAACTCAAAATAGAAAGCAATATATATCGAATAATAATAAAATCAACTACAATACTCAACAGGTGACAACAACATGTACAAGAACCAGTGGCCACAACACCAAGCACACCTATGAGGACTCAAGCCTCCACACCATACTCATTTGGGAAATAGGTTCTTTAAATTTGAGTATATTAACATAATTCAAGATTACATCTCTTTATTCTTATCGTGTCGGAACGTGACACTCCGATCCCGTAATACTACGTGTCAGTACGTGACACTCCGATCCCCTAATACTACGTGTCGGTACGTGACACCTGATCCCCTAATACTACGTGTCGGTACGTGACACTCCGATCCCCTAATACTACGTGTCGAAACGTGACACCCGATCCCCTAATACTATGTGTTGGTACATGACACCCGATCCATTAATCTCATTATTTTAGTTCATCAAGCCTTCTTTTATGTCAAGGCATCATCATTAATAGAGAGGATTTAAGGTTTAAGATTCAACAGCCTCATCATTCTAATCCATCACAATTACATAATCACATCATGCAACCACACAATTAAGCATATAGAAGACTTTACAATACCACCCAATACATATCAATCGCTATTTAGAGTTTACTATGAAATAGCATAAACCATAACCTACCTCCACCGAAGAATCGTGATCAAGCAAGTTACTTCCCAATGCCTTTGCTTTCCTCTTCGTTCTCTCTCTCTCGCTCGTTCTCCCCTCTTCTGCTCTTTTTATTTTTCCTTCTTCAGACTCTTTTTCTTTTACCCTAATTATCACATAATTAAGTATAAAAGATGATAAAAGTAACCCACTATTTATTTCAAGGTTATCTCCTTTAACCCCCAAGTAAATAAATTATTAAACTTACCCCACTAACTTCCTAATTATAATCATGAATAGCCCAAAACACCCTTTTAAAACTTTAGCGGAAATCCGACCCAGTCGAGGTTACGCAACTCGTGACGGCCCGTCGTATCTGCGACGGTCCGTCCTGCAGGTCCGTCACAAAGTTCAGAGACTCAATTTCAGTAAAGAGGTTTGTGACGGTCCGTCGTATCCACGACGGTCCGTCCTGCAATTCCGTCGCGAAGTTCAGAGAGTTGATCCCCGTACCCAGATTTCAGAGTTTAAGTGTTTTGGCACGAAGACGCTCGACGGTCCGTCGTGACCATGACGGTCCGTTCTACCTGTCGTCGAGGGAAATGAGGAGAGCAGCAGAAGAATTATACAAGTGTGGGACGACGGAGTCCATCACGGTCCGTCAAGACCATGACGGTCCTTCGCCTGATCCGTCGGCCCAGTCAGTTTTTATCACAATTGATTCTACTGCTCGAAACGACTAAACAGGTCGTTACAAAAAAATAACCAATATATTTTTTTAGGTTGGTTTTTCCAATTCATTTATTTTTTAGTTTTTTTCTTCCTCTATATTTCTAAACAAAGTTTTTTCTTTTTTTTGTTTTTCTTCTTTATTTTAATATTCATTAGAATTTGAATGTTAAACGTTCTGCTGTGTTTGTATTTGACTTTGTCGATAAATTTTGTGATACATTTTATTACTGTCTTCGATAAATAGAAATACTTAAAAAAGTTGATTCCTAATTTCACAATCAAAACAATCGAGAAAGCAACTTTGTTACTATATAAAATAACAATTATCGTAATGTGATATTCTAAATATTGAAAGTATTTATTAAAAAATTAATTTTTGACTCCACAAAATAAGGCAACGAAAGAAACTTTATTTCTGTATACAATGACAATTATCGTAATGTTATATTCTAAATTATATTAATTAAATTTTTTAATACTACACTTAATATCATGTCATTAAGAAAGCTTTGAAACTTACCTCCAAAATAAACAATATACTTTTTTCAGGTTATTTTTTCCTAATTCATTTATTTTAGTATATTTGTTCCTCTATATTTCTAAACAAATTTTTTTTTCTATTGACAATTTATTTTGTTGTTCTTCTTTATTTTATAACTACTCATTTTTTTTAGTTTGAATTTTAATATTCATCATCATTTGAACGTTAAACGGTCTCCTTGTCAAATTTTCTCTGTTAAATAGTTTATCATATTTGATATTAATAAAATATAAAAATGAAAACTTTATATTTTTTTTATCTTTCAATGAATACAATATTAAATTATTAATTTTTTGATAGTCAAACATTGTCCATTATTTTAGTCACGAAATTTGATATTTTCTTCAAATTATTAAAAAATATTGATACATCATTTTAAAGATTATTTTAATAATCAAAATACGAATTTAGCGGTCATATCATGTAACACAATATTAAAAATATGTTTACGTAATTTTTATTTGAAGTTTTTTTTGGGAACAAAATATTAACTATTTAAGCACATTTTACTTTAATTAGTTCAATTTTTTTTCTAAAATATGTCAAAACAAACTTAACATTATATTATTTGTAAGAAGTTAAGTAATAGAAACTCTTCATTTAAACAAAATTACAATAATATACATGTGGGCCAATAACAAAAATTAACACATTTATGAATTTTTCTAGATTTTTATTTTAACCATTAATTATACAATTATTATTTTACCTTTAAGTGATATTAAAATTACTAAAACTTCATTGGTCATCCTTATCATGATTCTTTTATATAATAGAAAAATATAATAATAACAAGATAATGAAAGGCCCATTTACATGCCCAATATTACAATCTTACGATAAAAATTTGATTAGTTTTTTTTTTTAAAAAAAATATTATGATATATTCAAATAAACATGATAGGAAATAACAATAAAACATAATCGGTTTTTAACAAACAAAATAATGACCTACTTGATGAAATTTATAATGAATCAACCCATTCTTTACAAAGTAATAAAAGGATGAAAAAAAGTTATTACTTTATGTCTTAATATTTATTAAAATTAGGGGAATAATTTTGTATCGTAAAGAAAAAAAAATTCCAATGTAATTAATAAACATGATGAATTAATATTTTATCTCAAATAAAGATGATTTAAAAATATCCAAAAAAGTTGATAAAAAATATAGTGCAATAATTTAACATGAGGTAGTTAGTATAATTATTTATATAACTTGCTTAAAATGATTTTAACTATGATAAAAATAATAGTAATAAAAAAATATGTATTTTTCAATAAATTATATAATGACATATATATTACGTGAAGTTTTGAGATTATACATAAAAAGAGAAATCAAGTAAACTACATGCTTTATAAATTATCTCCACAATTAAAAACAAAAGGCCATGAAATTGAAAAGTCTGAAGAGAACCAAAGGAAAGGACATGACATGCTTCTGAAATTGTTTGAAATTTTGTTCTTGAAGAGCTTTCTCACTGGTTGCATTCCTTTTGAATTAAACATTTTAAGAAAAGTAATTGTGATTGATTTAGAATTTAACATGTTAACTGATTCATTAGGGTGTTTGGAAAGTGTGGAGCAGTGATTGATATAGAATTTAACATGTTAACTGATTCATTAGGGTGTTTGGAAAGTGTGAAGCAGATGAATTTTGCTGAAAATTGGCTATATGGACAAGTCTCAGAGTTGATGTCTACTAAGAAATAGTAAATTTTACTTTTGCCTTATAATTATTTACAAAAGTATGATCACTATATAGAAAATTTATTGAACTGTATTATTGGTTTTCCTAATAAGAATCTGTACCAAAGTGTATATTATTTAAGAAGCAAATAAAAAAATGAAGGGCGGAAAATTTATTGGTTTAAGACATGAGATGGGAGAGAATTGAAGAGTCAATGAAATGAAGAACGAGTTAATGTCTATTTATTTGTGTCATAGAGATAGTTCTAGAAAAATCTTATAATTTATAGTTTTAGAAAAGTTATGTAACTTGTATTGGAATTTACCACTTGAAAAGAAATATTTTAATGAAGTTTAAAAATACAACTTATAGTTTTTAAAATGAAATATATATGAATTGATCATATTACCCTAGATTGTCCTCAACTTTTTAAATCAAACTTACATCAGTTCACATATTTACATTAATTTGTTTGAAATCAAGTAAAAGTACAAACTTGATTATATATTTTAATGAAGAACCACTTTTATAATTTAGTAAAACATTTTTAATTTACTTTAAATACAAATGTATTATCTTATTCATTTTATTAAAGTTACTTTTAAACATTTTTTAGAATACATATTTTTAAAAATATTAAAAAATAATTTTATTATTCTTCAATTTCAATCTAATATATATTATTAATTTTATCATACTTTTTGTTTCAGGTATATTCAATTAATGTCAAAATAAAGGTGAAAATAATTAACTATTTTTTTAAGTAATGAATTTTTAAGTTAAAGTAGGCATTATAGTAAGCACAATGAATACAAAAATATTAGCAATTAATTAAAATAATAGTTAAATAGAGTAATGAATAGATATCACAATAACTCATAAAAAATGTGAAGTGATAACAAAATGAGTAGACAAAAATAACATTAACCAAAGATGTTTCTAGAACTATTTAGTTTCTTGTTATTATTCTTAATAGATTTTTGTTCGTATGAAATTATATTTTTACCCTTGATCATCATTCACTTCATATAAAAAGTGATGTTTCTAGAATTATTTGTTTCTAATTATATCTTTCTTAATAAATTTTTATTAGTATAAAATTACATTTTTACTCTTGGTCGTCCTAAGCTTAACTCTTATATATAATAGAAAATACTAGATATTTTAAGGCCCGTAATATGGGCCCAATATAATTTCACATATTTTGTTGAAAAAATTATATAAATTCACAACTTAAGATATTATAACCTTCTCTCGGATACATCTATTTTCTCTCGGATACATATATATCTCCTGTCGAAAACATCCCTTCCCCGAAGTAATATGTCATTTGTAATGTATTAGACAACCAAGGAATGTATTCGAGAGGAATAAAAAAAAATTGAGATTTTTGTAATTGAGAAAACCTTCTCGGATATGATGTAATTAGCCTCTAAACATATGAAATTTATGTATTTTATACTATTTTTTTCTTGAGTAAACAACTTCCATATAGTACTTATAATCTATTTCAAATGGTCATATGACATAATGTGTCGTTTACAACCTAAATAGAGAAAGTTTAATTCTAAAAAAATCTTTGCAGCAAGAAAATAGAGAATCACGTTTGATTTAGAGTTAAGACATTTTGTGTTCAAGGAATATATAAAATGTTAATATCTTTGAAAAAGTTCATTGGCCTTCATATATATTCGCAAGTGGTATCTATTTTTCACGATGTTATTATTTTCGTTTATATTAGCACCATAAACTTTGCATCTGACAAAATACTAATCATTGATCAATCAATTCGTAATGATCGATTTAAAGTCTTTCAAATCTCTATTGCTTCAACCTAAGTATAATGTGTTTGTATTTGTCTTTGTCGATGTATTTTGTGATACATTTTATTATTGTCTTCGATAATAGAAATACTTAAAAAATTGATTTCTAATTTCACAACAGTAAAAAAAAATCATGAAAGCAACTTTATTTCTTTACACAATAACAATTATCGTAATGTTATATTCTAAATATTAAAAGTATTTTTTAAAAAAATTAATTTTTGCCTCCACAACAATAAAAATAATCATTAAAGAAAATTATTTCTATATACAATAACAATTATCGTAATGTTAATTATATTCTAAATTACATTAATTAATTTTTTTTATACTTCACTTAATATCATGCCATAAGGAAAACTCTAAAGCTTATCCCCACAAAATGACCAATATACTTTTTTTTCGGGTTGTTTTCTTTCTAATTTGTTTATTTTTTTAGTTTTTTTTTAGTTTTCTTTCTAAACAAAGTCTTTTTCTATTGACATTTTCTTTTGTTGTTCTTCTTTATTTTTTAACTACTCATTGTTTTAGTTTGAATTTTAATATTCAATAGGATTTGAATACTAAACGTTCACCTTGTCAAATTATCTCTATTAAATAGTTTATCATATTTGATATTAAAAAAATATAAAAATAAAAATTTTATACTTTTTAATATTTCGATGAATACATTATATTGATTTATCGATAGTCAAACATTGCTCATTCTTTTAGTCACAAAATTTGATATTTTCTTTAAATTGATTAAAAACTATTGATACATTATCAAATCATTGATTTCTTGATAGTCAACCATTTTCCATTATTTTAGTCACGAAATTTGATACTTTCTTTAAATTAATTAAAATTACTGATACGTCATTTTAAAGACTATTTTAATAATCAAAATACAAATTTAGTGATCGTATTATGTAACATAATATTAAAAATATGTTTACACAATATTCCTTTAAAGTATTTTTAGGAACAAATTATTAACTATTCAAACACATTTTATTTTAATTTGTTCAAAATTTTCTTTCTAAAATATGTCAAAACAAACTTAGCTTTTATTATATATTGTGCGCAAGAAGTTAAGTAATAGAAACTTTTCATTTAAACAAAATTACAATAATATCTTTGTGGGCTCATAACAAAAGTTAAGACATGTATGAATCTAGATTTTCATTTTGACCATTAACTATACAATTATTATTTTACCTTTAAGTTATGTTAAAATTACTAAAATGTTATTGGTCGTCCTTCTCATGGCTCTTATATATATATATATAATATTATATATATATATATATATATATATATATATATATATATATATATATATATATTAAAAGGCAAAGGACAATAATCACATACTTTTAAGAAAAAATTAGCATTCGTCCCTTATAAGTTTATAATTACAAAAATCCCGCAAACTGATACAATAATATAAGCGCTGATACATTAATCTGATTTGCGAGATACATTAATATGTAATTTAAATACATTACATTTTATACATGATACACTGATCTGTTGTACGTTTTATGCATGATACAATATCTAATGTGTGAGATACAGTAATATGATACGCGAGATACATTAATTTATGCTTGAAATACATTAATTTATGCGTGAAATACATTAATTTATGCGCAAAATACATTAATTTGATGCGTTGATACATTAATATCATGTATAAAAATGAGGAATTTTGGTGATTTGTAAACCTAATAGGGAATAATAGTAATAAGAAAACTCAAAGGTGGGATTTCTTTCATTTCTTTAATTTTTTCCTTGCATTGTTCTTGTATTTATTATCTTCAATTTCTATTCTTCAGGGATCTTTGAATATTATTTCATTAATAGGATTATTTACTATATTGTTTCTTCGATCTTAATTGTTTTTATCTATTTTCTTTTTCATGAAGTGTTAAATATGAAGGATATTTGTATATTTTCTAATCTTAAATTTAAAATATGTCACATATATTAAAGTAAAAAGTATTTCTAATTTTATTATCATAGATACGTATATAAAAAAATTAAAACTGAGAAGTAATTTATTTTAAGTGAAATAGAAAAATCATGTTCAAATAAATTGATACAAAAGGAATCATATTTTTTGGGAGAAGGGTCAAATATGCCACTAAACTATTCGAAAAGGTTTAGATATACCCTATGTTTAAAGTTTGGTCAATTTATACCCTCGCCGTCCAACTTTTGGTCTACATATGCTTTTTTGGGCGTTAGTTGGCCAACTAGAAATATCCAACTCATTTTACTTTTATTTAAATGCCAAATGGATTTTCCACGTCATTTTTATGTATTATCACTTGACATTTATATCAAGGGAAAAGGGTCAAATATGCCCCTTAACTATTCAAAATGGTCTAGATATACCCCCGTTTAAAGTTTGGTCAATTTATACCTTCGCCTTTCAACTTTTGGTCTACATATGCCCTTATGGGTGTTAGTTGGTCAATTTGAAATATCCAACTCATTTTACTTTTCTTTAAATGCCAAATGGATTTTACACATCATTTTTATATATTATTACTTGACATTTATATTAAAAGAGAAAGGGGTCTTTTATGCCCCTAACTATCCGACCTAATTTTAAAACACATATAAGACCCATCTTTTAAATAATCTATACAACCCGACCCTTTTTTTTAAATACCCTATATGAGTCGGATTAGGGCATAATTGAACCATTTAAATGGCGAACACTATCGTGCTCTGATTGGAACCGCCAAGGAATCAATGACAAGACAAGTGAAGGAAAAGGAAGTCGAGGTTTGAAAAGCGTTTTGGCGCAACGCAGAGCTGGAGGGGCGAACCTGGCAGTCAAGAGATAGAGCGGAGGAATTCACCGCAACAACGTTACAGACACAACTGCAAGCTGCAGCAAGCGATGATGATGTAAATAACAGAATAATTCACACATATATGAGTCGGATTAGGGGCATAATTGAACCATTGTCGTATTTGTGTTTTAAAATTGGGTCGGATAGTTAGGGCATAAGTGACCCCTTTCTCTTTTAATATAAATGTCAAGTGATAATATATATAAATGATGTGAAATCCCATTTGGCATTTAAAGAAAAGTAAAATGAGTACTCGAGTTGACCAACTAACACCCATAAGGGCATATGTAGACCAAAAGTTGGACGCGAGGGTATAAATGGACCAAACTTTCAACGGGGGTATATCTAGACC
This sequence comes from Solanum peruvianum, assembly GCA_027705065.1. Classification (NCBI taxonomy): domain Eukaryota; kingdom Viridiplantae; phylum Streptophyta; class Magnoliopsida; order Solanales; family Solanaceae; genus Solanum; species Solanum peruvianum. The sequence goes on along the minus strand of JAKWJD010001758.1, from coordinate 49,179,341 downwards.
TTTCGAATAGTTTAGGGGCATATTTGACCCTTTTTCCTTGAATATAAATGTCAAGTGATAATACATAAAAATGACGTGGAAAATCTATTTGGCATTTAAATAAAAGTAAAATGAGTTGGATATCCCGAGTTGGCCAACTAACGCCCAAAAGGGCATATGTAGACCAAAAGTTGGACGGCGAGGGTATAAATGGACCTAACTTTAAACGGAGGGTATATCTAAACCTTATCGAATAATTTAGGGGCATATTTGACCCTTTTCCCTATATTTTTTTTAAAAAAAATAGAATAAATATGTGATATTATTAGAAAGAGTTTTAGTATATATTTTAAAAAATATTTTGTCTTCCGTATATTAATTTATGCATATATATGGACTTTAAAAGTTTTTAACATTTTAAAATAGAAATATGATTATTTGAAAATTTTAGTACTTTCTTCATTTAAATTTTTCCTTGTTTTCTTTTATTTTGTTCTATATTTAAATACATAAAAAGTAATTAAAATCACAATGTAATAATATAATATATTAAAAAAACATAATTATAAATCATAAAATTGGCTCTTCAATTCGTTGTTGAAACAAAAGAAGTAACACATATTGTTTAAAAATAACATAAAAAGTAATGTAAATTAAAAGCAAAATGACAACTAAAAATGTTTAAGAATTATATAAGAAATTTAGTTGACTTTCTTAAAAGTATTTATGTCACATAAAATGAAACAAAAAGAGTAACATATTGAAAACAATATAAAAATTGATATAAATCACAATTAATTAACAACTTCAAAATATATTTAATAAAACCACATACAAAAAGTTATATTGACTCTCCAAATTTCATCTGTGTTACATAAATTGAAACAAAGAACTACTCCTAATTTATGTCACTCACATTTCTTTTTAGCCAGTCCCAAAAAAATGTCACATTTCTATGCTAAATAACAATTTGACTATAAAATGTCTATTTTACCTTTAGGGGCTGTTTCGTTACTAGTTAGAGTTATGCAGATATTAGCTATGTAGAGTTTAGTTATGCAGATATTAGTTATGCTGAGTTTAATAATGCATGTATTAGTTATGCAGCGTTTAGTTATACAAGTATTAGCTATGCAGGTATTAGTTATGCAGGTATTAATTATGCAAGTTTTAGAGATTACACTACATGAATTATTAAGTATTGAATATTAAACTTGTTGTAAATTATTAATCTATATTATTTACAAAATAATAATAGACACTAATAAAACGTAAAAAAATATATTGAATAATTTATAATGCTAATATTTGATTAACATATGTAGCGTTAAAAAGTATATAATTAATTTCTAATATTAAAAAAAATATTTATATTTACATAAATCAATTAAAATGGTAAGTATATAAAAAGAAATGAAAATAATCTATATATAATAAGAAATAAAAACAACAGATGTTGATAGGAAACAATAAAGTTTCCAATTTAAAAAAATTAAAAGAAACAAAAATGCTCTAAATATAAAAAAGAAATAAAAACAACAAACTTATATATAGGAAAACAAAAATTCCAATTAAAATAATAAAATAAATTAATAGGATAAATATGTAATTTATCACTTTAATACATGTATAACTAATACCCACATAACTTATTCTACCTTCTACCTGCATAACTTTATACATAGATTCCCTCATAAGTTTTGTTGGTATTAATCACGTAAAACTACAAAAATGAAACCAAACATGGTATAAGTTATGTTTACTTTTCTATCTAAACAAAAATTTCTATCAAACATTGTATAACTTAATACATTATTGGGAAAATGGTCTGATATACCCTTCAACTTTGTCATTTAGAGCTGATATACCCCTTGTTATGAAAGTGGCTCATATATACCCCTACTTGTAAATAAATGACTCACATATACCCTTTTCCTCTAACGGAAATGAAAAAGTAATAACTTTCACTCTAAATTTTATTATTTTTTCCTAAAAAATATAATCCCATATGAGTAAATTTAATCCTCGTCAAACATATATTTTTGACTTTTTTTTTTGTTTCAATGAATAATTTATAATTATTATTTTGATAATCAAATTTATTTATGTTTCACTAATTTCTTGTAAAACTTATTGTAGATGACCAAATTATTTTTCGAATACAAAATTAAATTACAATACACACAAAAAATAGTTTAATTTTTTTTTCTTTAAACTAAGGAATGAAATAAAAAATAAAAATAAGAATAAGAAACTCAAATAATTTTAATAAAAGAAGTCAAAAAATAATTTATGTATGAAAAAAATTAAAATATATCTTGAACTTTCATAGAAGAGTCATATATACCACTAAATAATTCTTTTAAAAAAATTATAAGTAATAAATATAAATTTAAAACTAATTGTTTAAAATTCTGTTAAATGAAGGGTATATGTGAGTCATTTTGTAACGGCAGGGGTATATGTGAGCCGTTTGTATAACGATAAGGGCATATATGAGTCACTTTTATAACGAGGGGTGTATCAGGTCCATATGACAAAGTTGAGGGGTATCAGACCCTTTTTCCTACATTATTTTATACATGAATAAGAGACAAGTTATATCGTAACCAAACGGCCCCTTAATAAAATAATTTATAATCAACAAATTAATATTGTTCATTTTGGATCATAAAATTTTAAAAGTCTTCATTTCTTTCTTAAACCCCGTGGTGAATCAAACTATCTCATATAAAATGAGACGAAGTAATATATATTAGACGGAGCTGCAACAAGAGAATCATTTCGGGCTATCTTTCACTAATTATCCAATAAAGTTAAAAAAAATTTTTAACAAGATCATCCAATTTTGTCTGTATGTTTTCATAATTACCCTAATTCATACTTGACCACCAAAATATGACATGACATTTTATTTAGTTCACATAATATTTTTTCTCATTTCATGGCAATAAATCATGACCTGATCCGATCCAACTCAACTCTAACCCATAACCAAAATCAACCTCATTGGGAATCACGTTTGTAGTAAAAGGAAAAAATTCACCAAAATGTCAAATTAATTGAAAGTTCACACGATGAGGTTGTATTTGGTATAAAACTTAAACAAGCGACTTTCATTATTTGGATGAATAGTAAAATGAATCTTTATAATGCCGTTAAAATTTTTTTAGAGACTTTGCCTAAGAAAATGAGAAAGAAGATGACACAATAGATAGGGTTAATTTAGGTTATAGGTTATGGTTAGACTGAATTGAATCGGATCTATAAACTAAAATTTATTAGTTATAAATCAAAATTTCTAAGGAATCATTTGATTACAGATTTTGTATTTGATTTGGCAAAATTTATTTGTCTAGGTTTTAAGATATTCGAAAAACAAATCCCAAAATTTCAAAATATAAATTTTCATATATTATTTACCCCAACAAACTTTATCTTGCTTTTCACTTTTCAGTCATTTGATTTAGAAATACATGCTTGTTATCAGAAGATTATTTGTAAGATATATCAAGCAATAGTTGGTACTATGTATGTTGTAATTTTTCTTTTTCACTCTGTTATTAATAGTTTTTATTATAATATCATATTGTAATTTAGAATAATATGGTGTCCATCCATTTTAATGTAAAAATGGTAATTTTATGTCAAGTTATAGATTTTTTTTGATAGCTTGTAGAAAATATGATTACAAGTCATGTTTCTGTTAGGATCGAATTCACGCACACACACTAGATGAATGAAGAACACAAGAACTTTCAAGAGAAAGAGATGAGATCTAGAGAGAGAAAGAGAAAACCCAATATTTCGTGGTAACACCCCGTGAGTAAACTTCCACGGCGGTGAGGTATATTTATATTAATAAATCAGAGTATTTTTGGTTACAGAGAATAAATAGGAAAGCCTAAAATAGAGAATAAATAGGAAAGCCTAAAATTGAGAATAAATAAGAAAACCTAAAATTAATCAGGCTCCACTACCTAACAATTCTCCCACTTGGAGACTGACTCAGTCATCCAAAAATACATTCTGAAAAAAAATCTCTTCATAATCAACATCTTTACCGCACTGCAACATCTGTAGCAACAACTACAGAAGACCAACCGAGGTTTTACATAACCTCAGTTTCCCAACATCAACACATTTCGTCAACATGTCTGCGGGGTTCTTTGCACCCTCTATCTTCTCCAAGCACATATCACCATCCTCTACTGCCCTGCGAGTTAAATGGTATCGCCTTCTAATGTGCTTTGTCTTCGAATGATAGACTGGTTTTTTCACCAACTGTATGGCACTCTGGCTATCTGAGTAAAGAATCTTCTTGCTTTGCTTCTTGCCCAATTCCTCAAGATAATCTGTCAGCCATATCATCTCTTTCCCAGCTTCAGCTATTACCACATACTCAGCTTCAGTAGATGAAAGAGAAACACACTTCTGAAGCCTGGACATCCAACTCACTGTTGTTCCACATATGGTGTAAATGGTACCCGGATGTACTCTTGCTCGAGTCAACATCCCCACCAAGATCAGCATCCACAAAACCTTGTAGAGTCACTTGCTTTGCAAAACAAAGTGAAGTACTGGATGTACCTCTCAGATATCTCAGAAGCCACTTCACAGCTTCCCAATGCTCTTCCCAGGGTTTTGCCATATACCTGCTAACACTCTCCCACTGCATGTGCTATATCAGGTCTAGTTCAGGCCATATCATACATCAAACTACCAACTGCTGAAGTATATGGAACAAGTGCCATGTGATGACGCTCCTCGGCAGTCTTGGGTGACTGCTCCTTTGACAATGGAGTAGTCCTGGGTTTAGCATCATTAACCCTGAATCTGCTCATCACCTTCTCAATGTACAACTCCTGAGATAGATTTAAAGTGACAGCAGATCTATCCCAAGAAATCTTCATCCCCAAAATCTGCTTTGCTGGACCCAAATCTTTCATCTCAAATGCTGTAGACAACCTTGTCTTCAGATTGTTAATCTCCCTCATACTAATCCTGCAATCAACATATCATCCACATACAAGAGTAGAAAGACATATGAATCAGTGTATTTCTTGAAGTAACAACAACGATCCTTTTCAGCTTTGCAGAATCCACTCTTGGTCATGAAAGAGTCAAACTTCTTGTACCACTGCCTTGGTGCTTGCTTTAGTCCATACAAGCTCCTGGTGAGCTTGCACACCATGTGTTCCTTGCCTGGAACCACAAATCCTTCTGGTTGCTGCATATAGATCTCTTTGTCCAGATCTCCATGTAAAAAAGTTGTTTTTACATCAACTTGCTCTAGATGCAAATTCTCCGATGCAACAACACTCAACAGAATTCGAATAGAGGTTAACTTCACAACAGGAGAGAATATTTCAGCATAATCAATACCTTTCCTTTGTGAATATCCTTTAACCACTAAACGAGCCTTGAACCTTCTTTTGCCATCTGGTTCAGTCTTGATTCTGAACACCCACTTGTTCAGCAAAGTTCTCTTCCCTGCAGGTAACTCAGTCAACACCCATGTGTCGTTCTTCTCAAGTGACCTCATCTCATCATCCATGGCTTGCTCCCACTTGATCGAATCCTCCACCTGTAGGGCCTCATCAAAAGACTCTGGTTCCCCCTCATCAGTCAACAATAGATAGTGTAATGAAGGTGAATACCTATCTGGTGCCCTGATGGATCTGGATGATCTCCTTAACACCTGCTCAGGTGTAACTTGCTCCACTTCAGATTCTTCAGTAGGAGTTGGTTGAGTATCTGTTTCGACATCTCTGGGGTTACTCTTCTCCAACTCAACCTCAACTCCCACTTGCTTTGTAATCTCTAAAACCTTCTGCTCTTTTTCCTTGTACAGGACAGACTCATCAAATGTCACGTCACAATGTCTCAGGATCTTTCTGTTCTTTTCATCCCAAAACCTGTAACCAAACAAATTTGAACCATAGCCTATGAAGTAACACTTCACAACCTTGGCATCAAGCTTGTCTCTCTTTTCTGGATCAACATGAACATAAGCAGTGCAACCAAAAGTCCTCAAGTGTCAGTACTTGAGTTCTTTTCCTGTCCACACCTCCTCTGAAATCTTGAACCCTAAAGGAACTGATGGTCCCCTGTTGATCAAGTATGCAGTTGTGCTCACAGCATCCGCCCAAAGTGTTTTGGGCAGCCCACAGTGTATCCTCATACTCCTTGCACGCTCATTCAATGTTCTGTTCATCCTCTCAGCAATTCCATTTTGCCTTGCCTTACCAGGAACTGTTCTCATCAATCTGATTCCCTCAGCTACACAGAATGCCTTGAACTCTGATTTGTCATACTCTCCTCCATTGTCAGACCTTAGGCATTTGACTTTCAAACCGATCTGATTCTCAACTTCAGCTTTCCACTTCTTGAAAGTTGCAAAGACATCTGACTTATGCTTCAAGAAGTAAACCCATACCTTCCTGCTGAAATCATCAATGAAGGTAACATAGAATATGGATCCTCCAAGTGATGATACTGGAGATGGTCCCCAAACATCTGTATGGACCATTTCCAACAACACTTTCTTTGGCTCTCTAGGAGTCTTTGTGAAGCTTACTCTTTTATGTTTACCCATAACACAGCTCTCGCAAAGACCCATATCAACAGACTTCAGACCCTCTAATGCTCCTTTTGCAACCAGCATCTTCATTCCTTTAATACTCATGTGTCCAAGTTTGTTATGCCACAGACATATACCGGAAGCACCTACAGCAACAGCGGCCATGTTTATACACCCTGCAGTGGTGTACAAGGTTCCAGATTTGGTGCCATGAGCTACTACCATAGCACCTTTCACGATCTTCCATAAACCTTTCCCAAACTCTGCTGCATATCCCGTGCTATCCAACTGACCAACAGAGATCATATTTTTCTTGATCCCAGGAATATATCTGACATCCTCCAATGTCCACTGGTTTCCCGAGGTGGTCTTTATGCAAACATCCCCCTTTCCTTCAATCTCTAAGGCTTTATTGTCAGCAAGATATACTTTTCCAAAATTTCCAGATTTGAAATTTTGGAACAACTCCTTGCTTGGAGACGAATGGAAAGATGCACCAGAATCCAAAATCCATGATTCAATCGGGCTGTTCACACTAAGGATTAGAGCATCCCCAATGTCCTCTGCTGAATTTACAGAATCATTGTCATCTCCAAATTTCTGATTCTGTTTCTTCTTTGGCTTTGTACAGTTCGTCTGAAAGTGCCCTTTTTCTCCACAATTCCAACAAGTCATGTTTGATCTGTTTAGGGATTTTCCTCGATTCTTTGATTTTGATCGACCATGTTGATTTTGGCCTTTCGTCTTACTTCTCCCCCTTCGATCAACGCTGAGAGCACTGCACGATGAATCTCCCACTTCTCGTTTGCGAATACTTTCACTAAGAACAACATCACGGATTTCATCAAACTTCAGTTTCTCAGATCCACGGGAACTGCTAATCGCAGCAACAACAGTATCCCAAGACACGGGCAGAGATGACATCAAAATCAACGTCTTAATTTCATCTTCTAAATTAATATTCACAGAATTAAGTTGACTCACAATCATATTGAACTCATTTATATGATCAGAAACGGATCCATTCTCAGACATCTGTAAATTGAACAATCTACACATCAAATATACCTTGTTCATAGCCGATGATTTTTCATACATGTTTGATAGTGCGTTCAACAGACCGGACGTAGTCTTCTCCTTCACGATGTTGAACGCCACGTTTCTTGACAAAGTCAACCGGATCAACCCTAGAGCCTGGCGATCCTTGAGTTTCCACTTCTCCTCCGTCATGGATTCCGACTTCACCCCGGTCAACGGTTCGTGAAGATCTTTCTGGTACATATAATCTTCGATCTGCATCTTCCAGAAAACTGAAATCAGATCCATCAAACTTCTCGATTCCAAGCTTCGAACTATCCATCTTCTGTGATCGTGTTGAATCTCCTTAGCTCTGATTTAAGTTGTTAGGATTGAATTCACGCACACACACTAGATGAATGAAGAACGCAAGAACTTTCAAGAGAAAGAGATGAGATCTATAGAGAGAAAGATAAAACCCAATATTTCGTGGTAACACCCCGTGAGTAAACTTCCACGGCGGTGAGGTATATTTATATTATTAAATCAGAGTATTTTTTGTTACAGAGAATAAATAGGAAAGCCTAAAATAGAGAATAAATAGGAAAACCTAAAATTACAGGTTCTACTACCTAACAGTTTCATGTTTTTTTCTAAGTAAATAAAAATATATATCTCTAAAAAATTATGATCAAATACTTTTGAAACTTCACCCAAATTTAATTTATAAATAATATTTGAAAATCTATAATCAAACTCTTACTAAATTTTAAATCCGGAAAACAAAGCAAAAACTGTAATCCAACATATACAATGTTGGGAAATTAAATCTTTTATTGAGTATAACAATATAAGAAGATAGTTTTATTAATTCTCAATTATAAATAAGAACATAATATCATTTATGTTTCATTTAGGAATAAAATATCATTCAACTATTACTATTTTTTTGTCAAATATATTTGACACATCAAAAGTGTAATGACCTGTTTAGTCGTTTTGAGCATCAGATTTTATTTCTGGAAAAATTGGCTGGGACGACGGATGTCACGACGGACCGTCGTGGTCACGACGGCCCGTCGAGGAGGTTTCGTTCCATGACACTTAGAATTCTTTAATTTGGATATTAAAATCGACTCTCTGTAATTTGTGACGGACCTGCAGGACGTGCCGTCACATCTACGACGAACCATCGTGAGGCACCATTTCAATATACATTGGAATTCTGAAATTGGGTACCGAAAAAATCGAGTCTCTGACCGTCAGGACGGAGGTGCAGGACGGACCGTCACTGGTGTGACGGGCCGTCACAGTTCACCTGGATTTTGGGAGGCTGCGACGACCATCGTGACGGACCATCGCAGGCACGACGGGCCGTCACAGGTTGCGCAAAACCCAGGCAGAATAGGATTCCTCTACACGTTTTAAGGGTCGTTTTGGACTATTCTTTCCTTAATTATAAAGATTGAGGGTTAATATTAATAAGTCTAATTTCTTGGGGGTTAAAAGAGGTAACCCTAAGTTAATTAGTGGGTTCTATTGTCCTCTTTTAGTCTTAATTATATGATAATTAGGGTAAAGGAAAGAGGGTTTGAATAAAACAAACAAAAGAACAGAGAAAGAGAGGGATCGATCGAGGGGAGGAGAAAACGCAGCTTGAGGATTAGCTTGTTTGATCAATTCTTCGGTGGAGGTAGGTTATGGTTTTCATGCTACTCGTAGTAAACTCTCAATAGTGAATGATATGTGTTGATAGTATTGTAAACCCTACTATGTGCTTAAATTGTATACTTGCATGATTATGATTATGAAATTGTGATGAATTAACAAAGCATGATGAAGTTATTGAATCCCAAATCTTGAAAGAACCCTAATTCACTTGTTAATGATGATGCCTTAGTATAAAAGAAGGCTTGATGAATTAGGGGATCGGGTGCCACGTTCCGGTACCAGGATAGAATGAATATGAGGATCGGAGTGTCACGTTCCGACACCAGGATAGAATATGGATCGGGTGCCACGTTCCGGTACCAGGATAGAATGAATATGAGGATCGGAGTGTCACGTTCCGACACCAGGATAGAATATGGATCGGGTGCCACGTTCCGGTACCAGGATAGAATGAATATGAGGATCGGAGTGTCACGTTCCGACACCAGGATAGTAATGGATCGGGTGCCACGTTCCGGTACCAGGATAGTAATATGAGGATCGGAGTGCCACGTTCCGGCACCAGGATAGAATTAGAGGAGCGGAGTGTCACGTACCGACACAAGAGGAAGAAAGATAATGAATCTTGAAAGATAATGAATATACTCAATCTAATGAACTTAATTCCCAAATGAGTATGGTATTGAGGCTTGAGTCCTCATGTGTGAACTCGGTTGTATTCATGATGAATTAATATTGTTATTGCTACATGTTGAGTATTGTAGTTGATTTACATTATTATTGATATATACTGTTCCCTATTTTGAGTTGGCCGATGATATTTACTCAGTACTTGTGGTTGTACTGACCCCCTACTTTTATGTTTTCTTCCTTGTTGATTGTGTAATGTAGCAAATGTTCCGTCAACTTCAACTCAACAGTAGATCTAGCCAGTCTTCACTTCATCGGAAATTCAGGGTGAGCTAATGCGTCTAGCTTGGACTGGGTCTTCTTCTTCAAGTCTTGATGCCTTGAACTTCCGGCATGGACTAGCTTTTATTGTTTTAGCTTCTTAGACGTTTTAGTTTAGTAATTTGAGGATAGATGTTCTTGTGATGATGACTTCCGATTTTGGGGATAATAATAATAGTTTTGAATTGTTTTATTAATGAGTTTAAGTCTTCCGCATTTCTTTTGTTGATATTGTATTAAAATGTTAAAGGTTAGATTGGTTGGTTCGCTCACTAGAAGGGTAAATGTGGGTGCCAGTCGCGTCCCGTTTGGGTCGTGACAGACTTGGTATCAGAGCATTAGGTTCATTGGTCTCATCACACAAGAATAGGTCTAGTAGAGTCTTAAGGAACGGTAGGGGGACGCCTTTACTTTTCTTTGAGAGGCTATAGACTTTAGGAAAATTCCATTCTTTCATTCTTCTTTCGTGCTACTACTTGAGTCCAATTGGTATCTAGGTGATACAAATTGGTATCTGACCATCTTCACTCTAATTCGCAGATGGTTAGAACTAGAGCAACGAACGCACCAGACAACAACGGAAAGACAAGAAATGACTGAGCCAGCCACTGGGGCTGTGGCTCGAGGAAGAAACAGCGGCAAGAGGCCGTGGAAGAGGTCGTGGGAGGACGTCCTCTAGAGGGAGAGGACGAGCCCCTAGCCCATCTGATACTAGGCAGTGACTCCTCCACCGACCGAGGATGTGATAAGAGAGGGTGAGGAAGGGGAGAATGAACAAGTGCAACATGAGGGATTGTGCACCCCAACCTACCCCAGATGATCAACCAAGTACTTGCTTATCTTAGCGATTATCTGATCAGGGTCAGGCACGTCCAGTGGTTTCTGCACAACACCCCCGGTTTCAGAGATACGACATGTGGCTCTACTATGGCTCCCCGCATGGATGCATCATTGGAATAGGCACATTTCCACGTCTGACTACTGGGCCTATAATGACAAACGATCAGCATGAACTTTTCAGTAAGTTCTTGAAATTGAAACCTCCAGTCTTTAAGGGTGCAGAATCAGAGGATGCCTACGATTTTCTGGTTGACTGTCATGAGCTACTACACAAGATGGGTATAGTAGAGAGGTTTGGTGTCGAGTTCGTGAGCTATCAGTTTCAAGGGAACGCCAAAATGTGGTGGCGTTCACATGTTGAGTGTCAACCAACAGAGGCACCACCTATGACTTGGGAATCATTCTCTAGTTTGTTCATGGAAAAGTATATCCCCCGGACTTTGAGGGATAGGAAGAGGGATGAGTTCTTGAGTCTAGAGCAAGGTAGAATGACGGTTAATGCATACGAGGCTAAGTTTCGCGCACTATCCAGATATGCCACCCAACTCTGTTTTAGTCCACAAGAACGGATCCGCCGTTTTGTGAAGGGGTTGAGGTCAGAATTGCGGATTTCAGCCTTACAGATAGCGGCAACGGCAACATCCTTCCAAGAGGTGGTAGGTTGTGATAGAGGTGGAAGGAGTGAAACCAGATGACTTCACCACGACATCGACATCAAAAAGGTTTCGAAGGGGAGGTGAGTTTAATGGTTCTTATTCTAGAGGATAGAACTCCGGAGGTCACTCAGTTCGACCAATTCAGTCTTCACTACAGACTGTATTGGGGGTCCACCTCAGAACGGTCAACACTACTCCGAGAGACCTATGCCTGACTCTAGAGAGAGTGCTATGGATGTGGGGGATTGGACATATTAGGAGGAATTGTCCAAAACAGAGTTACAGACCCCCAATAGCTAGAGGTAGAGGTGGTCATGGTAGAGGCCGTTTTCTTTTCTGGAGGACGTGGTGGTCGAGGTAATGGTGGTCCACCAAAACGGCAGGGGTGATGGGCAAAACGGAGACACTACTACGCAACCTGGTAGGGGCAACGGACAGACAAATAATGGGGCCCATTGCTACGCTTTCCCTGGGAGATCTGAAGCGGAGGCGTCTGATGCTGTTATCACAGGTAACCTTTTGATTTGTGATTGCATGGCTTCCGTATTGTTTGATCCTCGATCCACATTTTCTTATGTATCTTCCTCATTTGCTAATGGTCTAAAATTACATTGTGAATTACTTGACATACCTATCCGTGTTTCGACTCCGGTGGGTGAGTCGGGTGATAGTTGAAAGGGTATATAGGTCTTGTTTGTTTAATTTGTGGGGAGCAACACTTATGTAGATTTGGTCATCTTAGAAATGGGTGACTTTGATGTAATTCTGTGGGTATGACTTGGCTTTCTCCGAATTTTGCGATTTTGGATTGTAATGCTAAAACTGTGACGTTAGCCAAGCCTGGGGCAGATCCGTTAGTGTGGGAGGGTGACTACACTTCCAATCCGGTCCGTATCATCTCCTTTCTTCGCGCTAAGAAAATGGTGGTTAGTAAAGGGTGTTTAGCTTTCTTGGCACATCTCAAAAGATGACACTACTCAAGTACCTTCGATTGAGTCGGTTTCGGTAGTCTGTGAGTTTTGGATGTGTTCCCTGCAGATCTTCCTGGTATGCCACCAGATAGGGATATTGACTTTTGTATCGATCTTGAACCGGGTACTCGCCCCCCCCTTTCTATACCCCCTTATAGAATGGATCCCCGGAGTTAAGAGAGTTAAAGGCACAACTTCAAGAGTTGTTGAGCAAAGGCTCATTAGACCAAGTGCATCTCCTTGGGGTGCTCCGGTTTTGTTTGTAAAGAAGAAGGATGGGAGTTTTCGGATGTGCATAGACTACAGACAACTGAACAGGTAACTATTAAGAACAAGTACCCATTCCTCGCATTGATGACTTGTTCGATCAGTTACAAGGTGTTTGTGTCTTCTCTAAAATTGACTTGAGGTCCGTTATCACCATTGAAAATACGAGCAACGGATGTGCCAAGACTGCTTTTCGGACTAGGTATGGCACTATGAATTTGTAGTAATGTCGTTTGGTCTTACAAATGCCCCCGCTGCTTTCATGAGCTTGATGAATGGGATATTTAAGCCGTATTTGGATCTCTTTGTGATCGTATTTATAGATGATATACTGGTAATTCTAAGAGTAAGGAGGAACATGAGGAGCATTTGAGAATTGTGTTGGAAATGTTGAGGGGAGAAAAAGCTCTATGCCAAGTTCTCTAAGTGTGAGTTTTGGCTAGATGCAGTGTCCTTCTTGGGGCATGTGGTTTCTAAGGATGGAGTGATGGTAGATCCTTCTAAGATTGAGACGGTGAAAAACTGGTTAAGGCCTACTAATGTGTCAGAAATAAGGAGCTTTGTTGGGTTAGCTAGCTACTACCGCCGATTTGTCAAGGGATTCTCTTCTATTGCTTCCCAACTGACGAACTTGACTAAGCAAAATGTTCCATTTGTTTGGTCGGATGAGTGTGAGGAAAGCTTTCAGAAACTCAAGACTTTGTTGACTACCGCGCCTATCCTTACCTTGCCAGTGGAAGGTAAGAATTTCATTGTCTATTGTGATGCATCCTATACGGGGTTGGGTGAGGTGCTAATGCAAGAGAAGAATTGATTGCTTATGCTTCAAGACAATTTAAAAGTGCATGAACGTAACTATCCAACCCACGATTTGGAGTTGGCCGCGGTAGTATTTGCACTAAAGCAATGGAGACATTATTTATATGGGGTTAAGTGTGAAATCTATACGGATCATACGTAGTTTACAGTATGTCTTTACTCAGAAAGATTTGAACTTAAGACAAAGGAGATGGATGGAACTACTGAAGGACTACGATATCACTATCTTGTATCATCCGGGGAAGGCGAACGTTTTGGCAGATGCCTTGAGTAGAAAGGCGGGAAGCATGGGAAGTCTAGCTCATTTGCAAACTTCTAGATGCCCGTTGGCTAGAGAAGTGCAGATTTTGGCGAATGACCTCATGAGGTTAGAGGTAAATGAGAAGGGAGGATTGTTAGCTTGTGTAGAGGCAAGATCCTCCTTCCTTGACAAGATTAAGGGGAAGCAGTTTGGATGATGAGAATTGATCCGGATTCGAGATAAGGTGTTGCAAGGAGAGGCTAAAGAAGCAACAATTGATGAGGAAGGTGTTTTGAGGATTAAGGAAGGGTATGTGTACCCCGTGTCGATAATTTGATCAACACTATTTTGACAGAGGCTCATAGTACAAGGTATTCTATACATCCGGGTGCAACCAAGATGTATCGCGATCTAAAGCAACACTTGTGGTGGAGTAGAATGAAGCGCGATATTATTGACTTTACAAATGTATAAACTGTCAACAAGTAAAGTATGAACACCAGAGGCCCGGAGGAACGCTTCAGAGAATGCCCATTCCTGAATGGAAGTGGGAGAGGATCGCAATGGACTTTGTGGTTGGTCTTCCAAAGACAATGGGTAAGTATGACTCCATTTGGGTGATTGTTGATAGGTTAACTAAGTCTGCTCATTTCATTCCGGTCAAGGTGACTTACAATGCAGAGAAGCTAGCAAAAATCTACATTTCAGAAATCGTTCGATTGCATGGAGTTCCACTATCCATCATATCAGATAGAGGTACGCAATTTACTTCTAAGTTTTGGAAAACATTGCATGCTGAATTAGGTACTAGATTGGACTTAGTACTGCATTTCATCCTCAGACCGATGGTCAGTCTGAGCGAACGATTCAAGTGTTGGAGGATTGCTTCGTGCATGTGTGATAGAGTTTGGTGGCCATTGGGATAGTTTCTGCCTTTGGCAGAGTTTTCATACAATAATAGCTATCACTCTCCAGTATTGATATGGCCCCATTTGAAGCATTGTATGGGAGGAGGTGTAGATCTCCCATTGGGTGGTTTGATGCATTTGAGGTTAGACCTTGGGGTACTGGCCTCTTAAGGGATTCATTAGATAAGGTGAAGGGCATTTAAGAAAAGCTTCTAGCGGCGCAAAGTAGACAAAAGGAGTATGCAGACCGAAAGGTTAGAGACTTGGAGTTCATGGAAGATGAACAAGTCTTGTTAAAGGTTTCACCCATGAAAGGGGTGATGCGGTTTGGCAAAAGAGGTAAGCTAAGTCCAAGGTATATTGGACCATTCGAGGTACTACTAAAGCGAATAGGGGAGGTGGCTTATGAATTAGCCTTGCCCCCAGGGCTGTCCGGAGTGCATCCGGTGTTTCATGTGCCATGTTGAAGAGATACCACGGAGATGGAAACTACATTATCCGTTGGGATTCAGTTTTATTGGATGAGAACTTACTTATGAAGAGGAACCGGTTGCTATATTAGATAGAGAAGTTCGCAAGTTGAGGTCGAGAGAGATTGCATCCATCAAAGTTCAATGGAAGAATCGACCGGTTGAAGAGGCTACTTGGGAGAAGGAGGCAGATATGCAAGAAACATACCCACATCTGTTTACAGATTCAGGTACTCATTTTCGCCATTGTTTTTCTTTTGTTGATCGTTCGGGGATGAACGATGGGTAAATTGGTATCTATTGTAACGACCTGTTTAGTCGTTTTGAGCAGCAGATTTTATTTCTGGAAAAACTGGCTGGGACGACGGATGTCACGACGGACCGTCGTGGTCACGACGGCCCGTCGAGGAGGTTTCGTTCCATGACACTTAGAATTCTTTAATTTGGTATTAAAATCGACTCTCTGTAATTTGTGACGGACCTGCAGGACGTGCCGTCACATCTACGATGAACCATCGTGAGGCACCATTTCAATATACATAGGAATTCTGAAATTGGGTACCGAAAATCAGCGAGTCTCTGACCGTCAGGACGGAGGTGCAGGACGGCCGTCACTGGTGTGACGGGCCGTCACAGTTCACCTGGATTTTGGAGGCCTGCGACGACCATCGTGACGGACCGTCGCAGGCACGACGGGCCGTCACAGGTTGCGCAAAACCCAGGCAGAATAGGATTCCTCTACACGTTTTAAGGGTCGTTTTGGAGACTATTCTTCCTTAATTATAAAGATTGAGGGTTAATATTAATAAGTCTAATTTCTTGGGGGTTAAAAGAGGTAACCCTAAGTTAATTAGTGGGTTCTATTGTCCTCTTTAGTCTAATTATAATGATATTAGGGTAAAGGAAAGAGGGTTGAATAAAATAAACAGAAAAGAACAAAGAGAAAGAGAGGGATCGATCGAGAGGGAGGAGAAAACGCAGCTTGAGGTTAGCTTGTTTGATCAATTCTTCTTCGGTGGAGAGGTTATGGTTTTCATGCTACTCGTAGTAAACTCTCAATAGTGAATGATATGTGTTGATAGTATTGTAAACCCCTACTATGTGCTTAAATTGTATGCTTGCATGATTATGATTATGAAATTGTGATGAATTAACAAAGCATGATGAAGTTATTGAATCCCAAATCTTGAAAGAACCCTAATTCACTTGTTTAATGATGATGCCTTATTAAAAAGAAGGCTTGATGAATTAGGGGATCGGGGCCCACGTTCCGGTACCAGGATAGAATAATATGAGGATCGGAGTGTCACGTTCCGACACCAGGATAGAATATGGATTGGGTGCCACGTTCCGGTACCAGGATAGAATGATATGAGGATCGGAGTGTCATTCCGACATCAGGATAGAATATGGATCGGGTGCCACGTTCCGTACCAGGATAGAATTAATGAGGATCGGATGTCCTATGAGGATAGAGGTGTAGTGAAGGACGCGACACCAGATAGTATATGGATCGGGTGCCACGTTCCGGTACCAGGATAGTATATGAGGATCGGAGTGCACGTTCCGGCACCAGATAGAATTAGAGGAGCGGAGTGTCACGTACCGATACAAGAGGAAGAAAGATAATGAATCTTGAAAGATAATGAATATACTCAATCTAATGAACTTAATTCCCAATGAGTATGGTATTGAGGCTTGAGTCCTCATGTGTGAACTCGGTTGTATTCATTGATGAATTAATATTGTTATGCTACATGTTGAGTATTGTAGTTGATTTACATATTATTGATATATACTGTTCCCTATTTTGAGTTGGCCGATAATATCTACTCAGTACTTGTGGTTGTACTGACCCCCTACTTGTATGTTTTCTTCCTTGTTGATTGTGTAATGCAGCAAACGTTCCGTCAACTTCAACTCAACAGTAGATCTAGCCAGTCTTCACTTCATCGGAAATTCAGGGTGAGCTAATGGCGTCTAGTTTGGACTGGGTCTTCTTCTTCAAGTCTTGATGCCTTGAACTTCCGGCATGGACTAGCTTTTATTGTTTTAGCTTCTTAGACTTTTAGTTTAGTAATTTGAGGATGATGTCTTGTGATGATGACTTCCAGATTTTGGGGATAATAATAGTTTTGAATTGTTTTATTAATGAGTTTAAGTCTTCCGCATTTCTTTTGTTGATATTGTATTAAAATGTTAAAGTTAGATTGGTTGGTTTCGCTCCACTAGGAGGGTAATTGTGGGTGCCAGTCGCTCCCCGATTTGGGTCGTGACAAAAAGTCTTAATCTCTCCTAGTTGACATGTCACTAAAGTTTTTTTTTTTCACGACCTAAAAATGGACGTGATGACACTCGTCTTATCCCAACAAGACAAGTCAGCCTAAAACTCAACTATTACAATAAAATGCGAAAAATTTACTATCAACTTACATTATACCCAAAAATCCTGATTGTCACGTGTACAAGCCTCTAAAGTATTACAATTGAATCAAAAGAAAATATAAGTCTCATATGATATTGTTTCTAGAGTAGAACAAAATCATAAATAGGAGTAAGGAGGGATCTGAGATGACCAACAACTACCTCACAAATCTCCAGGAAGCCTCGGAAAAGAAGAGAATATATCATAAAAGGTCCGGATTAGTAATCTACAAATAATTGTAGAAGTAAGGGGTGAGTACCAAAACCACACGGTACTAAGAAAGTTCCCTTAACACAATCTAAGGGGATCAAATATGGGTACTCCTACCACCCCAACCGAACCTCAACAACTACAACCTGCATAAAAGTCAGTCCGACCTAACAGCTCACAGTTTACATAGAAAGTAACTCAACAACAACACTTAGACAAATTACATATTCTCCACAACAACACTTTACCCAATTACATATCCTCAACATCAACACTTCAACAAATTACATATCCTCAATAACAACACTTCAACAAATTACATATCCTCAACAACAACACATCAATAAATTACATATCCTCAATAACAAGCTCAGCATTCAACAATTACAAGTTTCGCAGAAAGGCAATCAGAAGATCAACAAAACACAATATCAAGTTCACTAAGTATGTGCAATGCAATGTCAAGTATAATGATGCATGTCTGACCTAGTGATACACACCCGCTGTCTCTCAATCCAGGACCCATATGGGACATATCTATCTATGCATCTGTTGCGGCGCATGACACGACCCTCGATAACAATAACCATCGCGGCGCGCGATACGTCCCTCGAAATGGTACATCCTCTTTAAGTTTTCATTCTTTCTTAATGCACATAACACTTGTCACAATCGTGTCTTAAAATAATGCAAATGACATGTTCACACAAATAAAGAGGACACACCCATTTTCATAACACTGCACAATTCACAACAACATCAACAATGATTCAACAAGCCTTTTCTTTATTATCAACACATCACACACAAGCAATTATTCACATTGCCTATTTATTACCTTTTGTTTTCATCATTAGAATTAATTGATGTGGACAAATCAAGCCATCACCAAGTCCCATTACTCCCAAACATATACCAACAGGAAATACACGCATTTCATACACTTAACAAGAGTTTAGAAATTCACTTGCCTCAATCAATCAAGAATTCACTCTGAAACTTGAGCCTTTCTTCATTCGTTGAACTTTCAACTCAAAGTAATCTATTCAAAAAAATGATTTACATAAGATTTCAAGACTAATTAACAACACTCAAATCTATAATCAAGTTCCAAATCTTGATGTCAATTAACATATCAATTCTCATATTTCCAAGTTTCAAGTCTAGGGTTATGTTTCAACTTCTCAATTATCATAAATTTTAGTTGTTTTCGTATAAATTTACCATTATATTTAGTTACATATAATAATGTATCAAAGTAGGATTATTTAAAATATAATGATTATAAGGCATATTTAAAAAAATTAGAAAATAAGTGACGTTAATAATATGGTTCATTATGTTGAAATGTTAGAATTACCAATGCCTTTATCATTAGGCAATAATTAGCCAATGATTAGGCTACAGTTTTGTCCCTAAAAATTGTTGCACCATTAACAATTTCACCTTCTTTCTGTCAACCCACTTAATATAACGACAATACAATTCATATGCAAAATTTCAAATTTAGCCGTAGGATATTAACGAAACACGAGTAATTCTTTACCTGAAAGTGAAGTTTGGATTTTCACGTTGATCGCCTCTTAAAGCAAGTGATTTATGTTCTCCTCTTTTATCTATTTTCTAATTTATGTACTAAACTGACAAACCCTACTTATTATTTCAATATATAATAGTTAAACAGTACATGGTCTTAAATGAATTATCACTTTAATCTACCAACTTTCAATTAATTTAATTATCTATAATTACCCATCAACAAATTAACTAAAGTTAAAAGAATAGTTTAGAATTTTTTTAAAACAATGATTTTTCGGGTCATTACATTTTTATAACAATAGATTAATTTGATTCTTTAAACTCATTTAACTAAACTAATGATCATATTAATTTTTTTTTAAATGTGAGTTTATTAAGCAATAAATTTTTATACTTAAAAACTCTTTTATTATAATTAATTTTTTATTTTTATGTTAGGAAGAATATCTTCTTAAAACGTACTATAATATCATCAATTTTGAATACTTATTAGATGTATACATTCAAAAAAAAAATTGATATACAAATCACTCATGAATGCTAACTCACACTATTAATCGTATATTCTTATAATGAAGCAACAATATAAAATGTCAATAATTATTACAATAAAATCAATTGTGTATTTTGAAATTCATGCTTATACTTTTTTTTTCTTTAAAAAAAATAGAAAGTGAATAATATTATTACTATTTTTATTCCAAAAAAATAAATACTAAATATCTCAAAAGTCTCATTCTATTCTAGTTGATACATCATGTTATTAAATCATATTTAAAAACTATCGACCTTTTAATTCATTAAATTATGTCTCTAAAAAAATATATATAAATTACATGAAGATTATGATGATTATAAACAAAAATTAAAAAAAAACACTAACTTATGTTTTTTTATCTAACAAAATTCATTGAAAAATTTTTGTGTGCAATTATTACTTGATAATTTTCAATTTATGAGTAATTATTTTAAAAATTTAAGCAATTTTTTTTTCAAAAAGTAGTCAAATAAAGTTTAAGGTTGACAAAAAAGTTAGTAAGAAAGAGAAAATATTAATTATTTTTTAAATTTAATATTTTATTTTTTTTTTTATTGTTGGTATTATATTATATTTTAAATGATCATATCACTGAACACCAATATATATATATATATATATATATATATATATCGATATATATATATATATAGTCATTTCAAATATGAAATACAAGTAATAATATATTTCTTTTTTATCAACATATATATAATGAGATTAATATACTATAATTATAGTATAATATTTCAAATTATGAAATACAAGTTAATTAAATTTCTTATTTTAATTCAACAATATACATATTAAATGAGATTAATATACAGATAAATAAAGATCAAAATTTTACTTTCTTATATATACTTATCAGTTTCTATTTTCTTTCCAAAAAAATAAATATTAGAAGTATGGATTTCAAAGTATCCGATCAATTTTTTTTTAATAGTTAATTGAACTTTAAGATTATTTATCCATCGTATAATATATCATTAATTAATGTAAGTTGCCATTCATGAGTTATTTATATCTTAATATTTTTCAAATATATAAGTATTCAAAATTGATGACATTAGAGTAAGTTTTAAAAAATTATTTTTCATAGCATAAAAAAAAGTTATTATGATAAAAGATTTCTTCCTAATAAACTAATATATATACTTTTTAGAAAATAAAAATATAATTATTTTAACGAAATGAGTTTGATGAATCAAATAAGTCTATTTTTTTTATAAAAAAAGCTTCAATGACATAACATGCCAACTAGAAGATAGTGAAAATTTTGAAATGTTACGTTTATTTGGAGGAAAATAATGATAGTTAAATAATATTTTAGTCCTAAATAAAATATAAATGATATTTTGATGCAATTCCCTAAATTTAAATAACCTTTTAGGAAATTGATCACGTATGTACAACTACAAACAAATCAGAGAAGTTTTGATGCAACATAAAGATGGAATTTTTTATCACAAGTTCTTTCTTTTCACCACCCACCTCCACTCATCTTGCGGAGAACACTACATTGACATCTCTCCTCTCTTGGACTTTGTTTTGGCCAATAGATAGCCCACTCTGTATTCGGCTGTTTAGGAGCCATCATCTCTTCAATCTTCTCCGATGTAGTAGGCTTGTGAAAAAAATGAATCATAATGTGAGTATTTCAATCTCAATAACTCAACCCCACAGAACAGATTGTGTTCTATTGTTATAATAATGAGCAACTACAATCAAAATTCTAACCAAGAATAATAGGTTAAATATGATACAAACATATATTTAGAGGATGTAGTATAATAAAATAACATTTGTAGAGGCTCAACCCTTATTGTTTGCTAAAATTTGTATGTTTTCAAATTGTTAATGTAGTTGATAAGATATTTAAAGGAATTACTTGAGATCTTCAATAGTAAACAAATGGTATGCTAAACTAATGACTGCTATGGTATGATAAATTTACTGCTTTATAATGTATAAGGAGTTAAATAAGATATATTTAATTAATAAAATAACAAATTAATGATGAAAATGCATTTACATAAATAATTGAACGGTGAATAAAAATCTCTATATAAAATAAAATATCTTATCAAACATTACATGTTCTATATATTAATTACCCGAAACACACAAACTTATAAAATTATGAAAATAAAAATGTCAGTATATCATATAAAATCAAAAAAATTGAACAAAACAATATATCAATAAGAGAAAAAAGATTTAATAAAAATATAAATAGATAACAACTATAAGATGATACATCACAAAATGTAGTGGACTAATATTTTCTATCCAATTTATAAAGGGAGAAATTAAAAAAAAAAAAGAAAAAAAAAGGGAGAAATTATGTGTATGAATGAACGGTAGAAACTAGAAACTAAAATATTTAACAATTAAAGTCACTAAGAAATGAAAAATGATAGGTTGTAATATTTGATTAAAAAAATTAGTGAAGCGTATTGTCGTGATCTAATTATGAATGTAAAAGAATCGCACAATTATATGAGATTGTCCTCTAAATTTTCCTGAACTAAACTTTTAATCATCTATGTTACATGGATATTATTGAAGATATTTTTGTCCCGCAGCCTTCTGATGTGCCGAGATCAGCTAATGAAGTAAGTTGAACAATATTATAATTCTATTATTTTATTTTGTCTATAATTTTTTAATGAAGGTGAACTAATTTTTATATCTTTTGCAGGAGGAAATACTTCCCGACCCTAGTGAGATTTTTACTCAGGTCTCAAGCAAAGAAAATAGCGGTGTTTTATCATTGCAGAGCCAAGGGTATATTTTCAATCCTTACCAAGCTTAACTAATAATGCATAAATTGAAATTCTAATTATATTACTTTGTTAAGTCAACATTTAAGTAATACATCATTTAATAGTATAATCTATGCTTTACTAATTAACAAGCATGCAAATAATAAGAAATTGAAAGAATGAGATACTTCACATATGATCATCACGAAATTTATAGTATACTGTTGATAATACATATAATAATGAATTGTCATCTTAATAAATTATTTGAGAGTAAATATTTGTCATTTTAATAAATTGGAGTTAATATCTCAAAAGGTCACACAATTATAATAATTTATAGTGAAAATTTATTGAACTTTGTTTTGATCAATAAATTAAGAAAATTCTTTATTGTCTGTTACACTCAACAATTGTGCCAGTATGAGGAATTGTATAATGTATATCAATATATATCATAAAAAATAATAATTTATACAAAATTGAACTTGCTGAGATAGGGAAGAATGATCTGCTTCAATGAACTTTGTATCTCATTTTGATTAATATATACAATTATCCTTGAAATTCAGTTACATTAAGAGCAAGCCGCGCTTTATTATGGTTGTTGCCATTGGATTACTGGCAACATTTGGGGGGCTAACCATTGGATGTGTCTTAGGTGTCACAGGTATGTTTGCTTCTTGATAAATTGTGTAATTCATGTCTGCAACTAATACCAAATCCAAATTAAGAAATAAAACTCATGTATCTACTGTGATTCACAATATATGTGCTGCATGTCAGTCTAAGGATGTAAGTTGTAGGACTTTTCCGCAAAAGAGATTTGTTAGGTACCCCTTAGGCATACTGCCTAGTTTTACCATGAATGAAAGGCCAATAGATGCTCTGAGTTATGAATGAGAATCTCATCAGCTGTGACTGTGAACACTATATTCTCAATTCCAGGAGTGTTTGTCTAAGAGAATCTGTATATATACCTTATTGAAAGAATGTATAATTACGGGGAATATTATATCCTTAAGCTGTCTAATCCAACTCCCCGAGCTACATTAACACCTTCTGAATGTGTTGAAGCAGATAATCATCTAGTAATATTAAAAGTCATGACCAACTTAATATCTAATAAAATATTTCATAGAAGAACGAAAGATATTAAAGAACCGAAACAAGACCACTAGAAATATTAGGCTCGAGAAGATTTTAAAAGGTACCTATCATGACTCAATGAATATATAGACCACGGTTTCCCTTAAACAGTATGGGGATGTTTCTTTATATAGTTAACTTGTAATTAACATAGCAGCCAGTATTATGTTAGGAGCAGAAACCCTTCATGTAATGGTTAGGTACTGTAATGATTAAGGTTCTTTAGCTTTACATAGAAAACATGATCAAGAGATAAATTAAAGAAGAACTTGAATAATGATGCCTCTAAAATTTGAATAATTTTTTTTTGTATTATCATTGTGCAGGTGGCCTTACTGGGGTAGAGAGTTTCCTCTTGAAGTTCTCGCGAGGACTTCACAAAAAACAAGTAAAAGCCACCACAAACATTTTTTGTGCTTCTACTAGTTTCTCACTACTCCTCTTCGCGAATGTAGTCCCTATTTCTGCTCTTCTATCTATATGGCCTTCATATAGATTGGCCCATTCTCGTGGCCGCAGGCCGGTCCTTATTAGTGGATCGACACTTATAGTTTTGAGAAGCCTACTAACGGCTTGGTTTCCCCATATTATCATCGAATTCATCGGCCTAGTGGTTACGGGATGTGGCGTGGGGTTCCTATATCAGGTTGGTGTTCCTATGTTTACATTCATTTATGCTTACTATAAGTATATATATTTAATTTACGAACTAAATTAATATTGGTGGAGGTAATTCCCATCATATGCCACGAAACTAGTATAGGAAATGCCAAAGATTGTGCGTCGTTCGGTTTCTTCTACATGCTCATATGTGGAAACACTGTGGCGAAAGGAATAAATCTTGCTGCATCCGGCAATTACATAGGTGGATGGCGGTGGAGTCTTTTTTCATATGGCATTTTCTCCTTTCCAGTATTTATACTATCGGTTCTTCTTCCAGAGACACCACAATTTCTCATTAGGCAAGGCCGAGAGGAGGAGGCAAAAGTAGTTCTGAGGAGGATACAAAGATATGGAGCAGAAGCAGAGCTTCAACAGTTAGCTCACGTGATTGAAAATGAAGATAGAGAGCCTTGGCAGAAGCTCCTACACTCACCGATTTTGGTAATCAATGTAGTGGCGCAAACTTTTCAGCGGCTTTTAGGCTTAGACTCCATCATGTTTTTTGGGACTCTGTTCTTATAGTCCATAGGATATAAGTACCATGCTTCATTTCTAGCTTCATTTCTTGGTGGTGCAATTCGAGCTGGAGTGGCTGGAGTTGCAGTTTTGAGTTATAATTTCTTCGGGCGACGAAGAACTCTACTTTTCGCATGTGCAGGGATTCTTGTCTCCGAGGTATTTGTTTATTTATTTATTTTCCTTGTTAGGGTAATCTCATTTTTCAAATATATCTAATTGATCGATTTCTTCCGATATATGCAGATTTCCTTGTTTTTTGTATTCCAGGGAGCAAATCTACTAGTCCCTATAAAGCAACAGTCAGACTACATTGCCATTGTCTCTAGCATCCTTCTCATAGGGTGTTATTCTTTGATTCTAGCCCTCAAGATTGGACAGAGGCATCATACCCCGTTGATATTCGAGCTTTAGGTGCATGTTTCGAGGCAACAATATTTTTTTTCATGATATTAATCATGAATTTTGTTACGTTGCCTCTCATTTGTGCCTTGCATGTGTGGGTATTCGCTGTCCTTGCTGTTGTGGTTATTTGTGTAGGATTCATAATTTACAAGTTTCTACCAGAAATAGGAAAGAAGGAAGGCGAGACGCCAGAAGCGGAGATCTGGAAGCTGCATTGGTTTTGGAAGAAAGTACTTCCAAAAGAAGATGGTGGCACTAGAGCATAGTACTAGCTCTTTTGTTTTAGAACATAGTGTAGAAGACTATTTGAAATTTGGAAATTTACATTGTTAGAATCAGTCTGTTTGTAATAACTTCAAGAATTTGTACAAACATTGTTCCTCATTTTCATTTAGTAACCACGACAGAACTTCTTTATGTTAATTTTTTTGTCGGTGGATCAGAAATTTGAATTTCTTTATGTCGTTCGATCAACCATGCACAGTGCTGAACCTGCTTTTTTGGCTCTTTAAAAATAGGCCTGATCACTAGCACCACAAAAAGTCCATTTTCATTGTCTCCTACAACACTGCTCATTTTAGAAGCCCACAATATCCACACACGTCTCTTACAACGTAACAGTATTTGAGTCCTTGAGACACTTAATAATGCTGGATACCATCTTCCTAAGATCAATAGTATTAGCTAGTGTCCATCAGCCACAACACTTCTCTGTTTTTAGCATACATGATAGACTCCAAGCATTCAATTATTTTCTCCATCTCTTTAACTCCAATTTGGTAAGCATCCCTATCTGCAAGCTTGTTCAATGCATGTTCAGAAAACAACTTGCTGCCTGCTGGGAACCAAGATAAACACTATCATTGATACAGGGTGTGTGACGTACAGAGCCAATGGATCAATTCGTTGTTCTTATATTTTTCCAAAAATAAGAGCTATTTATAGGTGTACAAGTAAATCTATCTGAGGAAATAAAATTAAAAAATATCCCTAAATATCTCTAAGATCCCTAAAGATATTTACCTATGATTATGTTATGAATATTATGATTAGATATGATTATGTACATTTGTAACACTCCCCCTCAATTGGAGCGTAGCTATTAATTATGTCCAATTTGTTACAAAGATATTCCACCCGATTTCCATTCAAAGCCTTCGTGAATATATCACCCAATTGATCTCATGTCTTCACATATCCAGTAGAAATCACATTCCCTTGAATCTTGTCACTGACAAAGTGACAATCGACCTCAATATGTTCTATCCGTTCATGATACATTGGATTTGAGGAAATGTTTAGAGCAACCTGATTATCACACCAAAGTTTTGCTGAAAAATAAGAATTCAAACCAACCTTAGCTAAACGATGTTGTATCCATAGTATGACACAAGTGGATGTTTTATAACATTTTTGGAAAATAATTTTATAAGGCTTTGAGACTTTTTAGAGAGTCGCCACTTAATTTTTTTAAGGAAAATCAAGAAAACTTAGTTTTCGAAAAGATTTAAACAGAAAAACTTTAAGAAAACTTTTAAGGGGTTCGGGATTCTTATTTATACTTTATAAAGGTGTTTAAGACACGTAAAATATCCGTTAATACTGTTTTCCGGCAACTAACTTTCTTGGCTAAAATAACTTTAATTTCTTTGAGATATCTAAAATATCAACTTTTAACTAAGTGAATTGTTTTAATTTAACTTGCAAACTTGTTTATAATCATTTTTAGTCTATTTAAAGTCGATCAATTTTAGGCTTGGCGAATTAAACATAATAGCGCTGCTCGAGGATCTTAAAGGTTCGACCCTAAAACTACCAACAAGTATCAACAAACAATAAACGATAAAGTAAGAGAGAGAGAGAGAGAGAGAGTCGGGTCCAAATCCGATTTCTTTCCGTCTGGATCGGTATTTGGACCCATTTCGTCTAGGATTTTTGACCCATTTCATTTTGGTACCTGTCCTAAACTCTAAGGATACAATAAATAAAATAACTAAATGAGCTTAGGCCCAATGACAACAAAATACAAAAAATTTTAAGAAAATAAAATTTTTGGGCCCTCATGACCCAATTCTTCAACTCCTTCCACTTCGATCCAGGACCCGCTCATCGATTCTGGCTGCTGCCGGACTCAAAAATGAAGGTTTTGAGTCTTTATGGCTCTCTAGTAAAATGCGGGAAAAGGAGTTCATGACGAATTCAGACAAATTCACATGCAACAAGAAAATAAGGATTAGTATTCAAAGAATAATATCTTGAAACAGAACTTTAAGCGATACGAAAGGATGCGCCTGATGGAACATAATCAAACAAACTCTCAAGGTACGGAAAAAACAAATTAAACTTAAACAACAAAACAAAATGGTTGGAAGTGACTATTCACAATAATCATACTGTAAACATGAAACTTTCGAGCTAGGAATTATGTTAACACCAATTTAACAAATTTGACAATTAGAGCATGTGTACACAGGAACATGCAGGAACAAAAGGGCTCATACATCTACAATGAACTGAGCACCCAAAGCAACATATGAATTGGAAACAAGCAAATAAATGAGTTAGCTTTCATTGTTGTGGGGGAGAGCGGGTAATAAATTAAGGAAAATGAGGGAACAAATTACATGACAATAAGCCGGTGAATCATTGAAATCATAAAACTAAAGAACGATATGGAAGACATGATCATGACGGTTAAATATTTTATACGCACGGGGGGCAATGAACAGTAATATGGCTAAAGTCTGCAGAGAATCAATACCACTTCCTGAAGCTAAATATGCAATGCACAAGGGGGCCAACATCATGTATATTACAGTGATAGGAAAATATAGCTTCAATTTAACAAATCTAGCACGCTAAAATAAATCAAGCTAACACTCATAAGCTTACTAAATGCTCCAAATATGCCTAAGTGGGAAAGAGATAAGAGATCTAAATGAGGAAACATAAGTCGTATTTGCACATGGCACTAAATTTCGATGCGGTGAATTGAAATAGACATACATTTTTATTTATTTTTTTCCAGTAGTAGCCAGAGACAAACAAAAGGGGTTAGGACATAACTAGATTTTGAAATATGCAGTAATCGACAAGTGCTAAAGTAGCGTGGAACAAAATAATATTAATCGGGTCCGATCGAGGCCTAAATGAGCATTAAACTCAATAAAATTTATCCCATTAAAGCTCCACGTGCTTAGTCAACGGATGAACATTTTAAAGAAATAGCTAGGCTGACACATCTTGCTAGAACTTCGGTCGTGGACTATGCTAATCAAATAGCAACAATTAGACAGAAAAATATAATATGTATTATATATACTTTTTTTTCGCTAGTAAAAAATGGACCAAATAAACTTAAAAATAGAAGCAAATATTCCACTATACTTAAAGAAGAAGCAACAAAATCAGTAACAACGACAAATGAAGAGATAAACGAGGCTTGAAGGCTGGTTAGACATCAAAATAAGATGAATAACCAAAACAATATAAATTTGAACTTAAACATTCACAAATCTGACCCTCTATATTTAACCTAGACAATAAAAAGAATAAATGATAACCGATTAAGCATCCATACAGAGGAGGAAACAACCTTTGTATTCCAAAATGAACTAGTTCCCATCTTATAATGTTAAAGTCAAAAACAGAGGAAAGAACAAACAGGGACCAAAACATACTCAACAGAAGCAAGTAGCCACATGACGCCGGGAAACGAAGTAGGGCGAGAGGGCAAAGGAAATATTACCTTTTAAAGTGCAGCAAACCAGGACGAAACGAGTAGGATGAGACCTCTTCCAATGCACACGAGAGAAGGTTCCAATCACGCAAAACAAACTCGGACGACAACCGAGGAGTCCTTGGTATACATCACTCGTTTTTTTCTCCTTTATGCTTATCAAGGTCTAGTCTTTTTTGTATTTTTTCTCACTGCTCTCTTTCTCAATATTTTTTATCAATAACCTTCAAGAATTTAAACTCCCAGAATTTTTCCCTCACCCCCCAAAAGAATCCCCCTCTTAGACAGTGAATAAGACCAAATATATAGGAGAAAATTATGGTTTTGAGCGGAAAGGGTTGGTGAAAATCCGGATCCAAGAAAGGACCCATTTTGATTTTTTTTTTCAAAATTCAAAAGCGTTCCGTAAGAGGGGAAACATACTTTTCTGAATTTCTCAACTCTAATATGGAACGGGAAAGGGCGACAGATGGCCCAGATTGAACGATCGTCCTTGAATGCTCAGCGGTGTGATCTCCCATCGCCAAGGATGATTCGCGTGACCTGCTGGGCTTGTACGAAGACAGGGGTGCTGGAAAAAGATGACAAAAAAAATCTTCCTTTCTTGTAAAGTTGTACGAGCGAAAAAGAAGGAGATGTTGGGAAGACGAGACGCGTGCGTCACTTATGCATCTGCCGCCTAGAGTTGCTACTGGTCGCATTTGGGATATACACTATTGGTGCTATGTTGCTCTATTTTAAGGGGCATCGACTTTTTGGGAAGATTTTACGCTGCTTTTTCAGGAAGAGATGGGGAAAGGTCGATTTGAGGTGAAATGGGGTGGGTCGGGTCAGAAATTATAAAAGGCTGGGTACATTTTTGGGCCTGTTATTTCTTTGAAAACTGGGGATAAAATGGGATGTTGTATTGATGAACTGATTTTGGGTTGGGAATTTGCCAATACATGGTTCAACTTGGGTCTTAAAAAAATAATACTCATTGCCAATAAAGATGAAGAACTAAATTAGTAAGCTTTCTTAATTTTAACGAGGTAAAATAATTAACTTAATTACAAACAAAACAAATTAAAGTATATACTATTATATAACCAAACTAATTCGTATGATATTTAAGTAGATCTTTTTGAGGCGATTTTTGAATAAACATAAAATATATACTAATCGTATATGCAATTACGTGAATCACATATATTATCTAAAAATCATGAAAAAAACGATATGATTAATTTAGAATATCTTGAAAAAACTTTTAAACTTAATAAAATTAATTGTTTCAAATCATTTAAATTAAGAAGCTCGCTATTTGATTCTTATTTGGGGGGGGGGGGTCAAAATTGGATGTCAACAACTGTCCCTCATTTTACTTGGATTGATACAAGAAATTTGAGGAAAATAAAATTGACCAAGCCAATTTTGACTGACCGCATATTCATCTTTGAGACAGGGGGTTTGGTAAAGATCTTTAAAAATTATGGCCAAACCTCGAAAAAATATTTCCTACATATCTCAGGTTTATGAGAGTTCAGGACACTTGTAGTTCCATACGCTTTATTTGACACACAAATTTGAAAGAATTCACATGTCATCTCGATACTGGATTATGAACGGATCGGGATGCTCGAGAATAAGATTTCAAGAGCGAACGTCGAAATACAGCCAAGTTTTCAACATTGAGCTCGCCTACATATCCTTCAACATAAGGAATCGGCTTCTTGTAGTTTGACTCAATCAATTAAAAAGGAAATCCATTATATTAGATAATCTTTTGTTCGACACATGTGACAAATTAATTCGAGTATGAAAAGGAGGCTTGTAACCTCTTAGACATGAATGTGGTGCACTTCACACCCATAACCAAGAATTTACACGTCATAATTTCCAGAGCTCTTGGTGCATTGTCACTCATATTGGAAACTTGCTTCCAGCGACTAACAAAATTTCCGGATGCGAGACCAAAACCAAGAAACCTAAAAAAACCCACATGCCTTCTGATAGGGGTGTGGTTTGATTTTGATGGAGGTCTTTCCTCTGCTCGCTACCTAAGAGTTTGTCACTCCTCTTTGGGCTATGTCCTAATTCACTGCTAAGAAAAAGTTTCACGTTGTGCTGCATCCTTTTTGATGTTGTCTGCACCTATTGTTTTCTTAAGATTTCATCTTTTAGGATGTTCTCGACAAATATTGAGATAAAACTCGTCAGCATAAAAATGCAATTCAAATGGGAGATAGTGTCTTTTACCGCGTTAACACTTAATTGCTCTCCTTCAGCATTTGACGTCAACTCGATCGATTTGACGTAAAGAAAATAAAGCTTATGTCCTATGTTTGCAATATAATCTTCAATGTACTCTTCATTTGATGTGAAAAATAAATAAAAACTGATGTAGTGTTGATATCCCTCTTGATGTCATCTTTGAAAATTCTCTTGGTGTTTGCTCTTATCAAAATAAAGGAAATGCCATTGATGTTGAGGGATAACCATTTTTCTTGAGACTCACAATTTCTTGCTCTCGTTGAGCATAATTTCTCTTCTGCAATGCATGACTTTCTCTTGCGATGTGTGACTTCTTCTGCGATGCATGAATATCCTCTCGCGATGCATGATATTTTCCACGAGGCATGAATATCTTCCCGTGATGCACGATTTTCCGCGATGTAGGGGTATCAACCCGCAATGCATTTTTCTGTGATGCATCAATATTAACTCGCGATGCATGATTTTTGTGATGCATAAATATCTTCTTGTGGTGCATAATATTTTCCGCAAGGCATGAATATCTTGCTGTGAGGAACGATTTTTTGCGAGGCATGAATATTTTCCCGTGATGCATGCACATTTACTCGCGATGCCTTAATATCTTCTCGATGCATGAAATCCCGCGATGCACGATTCTCTACAATGCATGGATATCAACTCGCGATGTATGAATCTCCGCGATGCATGAATAGTAACTCGATGCGTAAATGTCAACTCGCGATGCATGATTTTCTGCGAGGTATAAATAACTTCTCGTGATACGTGGTTTCTTGCGGGGCATGAATATCTTCCCGCGATGGGTGGTTTCTTGCAGCGCATGAATATCTTCCCGTGATACGTGGTTTCTTGCGGGACATGGATATCTTCCCGTGATGCATGAAAATTAACTCGCGATGCATGAATATTTTCTGTTGATGCCACCCTTCATACCAAATGAAGATAGTGCTTCAATCGAGCAACATAGTCATCTTCCCGAGTGCCTTCTGGATAATCATATTGTCTTTATTGGCAATAACGGTAAAATAACCCTTTAGGTAGTGTTTCGTCTCAATTGACAATAGAAATAAAATGAACCCTCCAGGTGGTAATAATGTCATGTCTGATAATATGATGCAGATGACGTCCTTGACGAAAAACCGCAGACGCTCTTTCTTGATGTTTTCACTTGATTCTTCTCTAAACATACTAGTAACTTTGCTGTAGACTTCTTGCTGTTGGGGATTTGGTGAACAATGTTGTTCATGTTCCCGAGTCTTTGATATAAGCAATATAAAATAATTCTTGCATCCACAGAAAAACTATTAATTTTGGGGAGTTGATTTGGAGGAATTTGATTACTTCAGAGTAGACTTATAAAACTGCATTCACAGAAAAATTATTAGTTTTAAAAAAAACTGATATGTGTCAACTTTTTCAGTTGTCTGTTCCATGTCCTGCTATCTCCTGTTGACTTTATGATCTCCCGACTCTTGATAGATGAAATAAAATATTTTATGTCAAAACAAATGAAACATAAGAGAAAATTTAAAGAAAAATTAATTTTTGAAAAGTAGCATTTAGAAAAAGTTTACTACCAAGTGTCATGTCACGTCAGGCTTAGCGAACTTCTATGGATCTGATGCTTTGTGGGCTATCTGATCATTCGCTGGGGGTATTCATAGTCACCTTAGACTGTCAATAAATCCATGTTGAAATTTTGAGTCCATCCTCAAAATTTCTGTCCCAGTTAACTGTCTTGACTTATCTTTAACTTTAGGTGGGCAAATCACAAAATTTTTGAGATCCTCTCAAAAAAAATTTCCCAGTTTCAAATTCTCAAAATAACTTCAGTCTTGACTTGTTGAGGAAAAATCTTTTCTCAAGAGTTTTTGAGTCCCTCTTAAAAATTCTATCCTAGTTTCTATTGTAAAGAGGAATAGAAATCTAATAGGGAATATGACCAAACCCTTGTGGAGCTTACCTATCTCGTCGAGACAAGAATCAGGTCTAACGTAGTTCCCCTCAAGGATAACAATAATAAGAAATTTACAAATAAATCGATCGAGGCCGACATAGACCGCCTACGTATCTCATTCTTGAGAATTCAGGTCAGAAGTACTTCATTACAAGAGGAATAAAAATTTAAACAAAGAAATTACAAGAAATAACAGAATCTATACAAGGAAACGACAGAATAACAAACTAAGCTTCACACGTAGTATCTTTTCCGGTCAGCATCACTTTCTGGAAAATGTACTTCAATGGGTCCATCTGGGAAATAAGGTATGTTGTATAAGAAAACAAATAATATCTCAATTTATGGGCTATCCACGTCAAAACACAAGACGTTCTTTCCAAAAGAGTATATCAAGACTCGTATGGAGTGAAATTCTTGCTTATGTAATAAATTGCTCGCTTTTCTTCCCTGTCTCGTCATATTTCCCAAGCACTCACCCAAATGCATTATCCGTGACGGAAAAATACAGCAACAATGGACTCCCTTCTTGCGGAGGAACCAATATCTGTGGATTGGAGAAATAGTTCTTGATAGCATTAAAAGCAGTTTGACACTCTTCAGTCCACTTTGTCAGAGCGTTTTTTTTCAATAGCTTGAATATGGGATCACACACCACAGTTGATTGAGCTATGAATCGACTGATGTAGTTCAACCTCCCTAAGAAACTCATTACCTCCTTCTAAGTCTTCGGAGGAGGTAGCTCTTGAATTGCCTTAATCTTGGAAGGGTCGAGCTCAATACCTCTTCTGCTAACTATATATCCTAACAACTTGCCGGATGACACCCCAAAAGCACATTTAGCGGGATTTAACATCATGTTTTAACAACGCAGACGGTCGAAGAATTTCATTAAATGCGTCAAATGGTCCAAACTCTCGCAGGACTCGATTATGACGTCATCTACATACACCTCGATCTCCTTATTAATCATGTCATGAAATATGGTCATCATAGCCCTCATATAAGTAGCACCAACATTTTTGAGACCAAATGGAATCAACCTGTAATGATATACGCCCCAAGGCATAATGAAAACTTTCTTTTCTGAATCTTTCTCATCCATCATAATCTAGTGATAACCTGGGTAAGAATCCACGAATGACTGCATTTGGTATTTATCATAGTTATCAATCAGAATGTCAATGTTTGGCAACGAAAAATTATCCTTTGGATTGGCTTTGTTGAAAACTCTGTAATCGACACAAATTCTGATCTTCCCATCCTTCCTGGCAACCAAAACAACATTTGCCAACCAAGTCGGATATTGCGTCACTTCCACTAGTGAGACTCAATCTGTTTGGTGATATCTTCTTTAATCTTTAAACTTAACTTAGGCTTGAATTTCGGAGCCTTCTGCTTCACTGGACTGAACCCCAGATTGATCGGCAACTTGTTTGACATCACATTGGTATTCAGCCCTAGCATATCGCTGACCTCCCAGATAAACACATCAACGTATTCAGTTAGCAAATGAATTAGATCCTTTCTTTGAGCTTCATTGAAGTGAACACTGATTTTGAATTCTTGAACACACTCTTGGTCTCCCAGATTCGTAGTTTCAGTTTCTTCCAAATTTGGCTTATGCTAATTTTCAAACTGTTGAAATTCCTTAGCAACATATTCTGGTACCTTATTTTCCTCTTCGTATTCTTCTGCCTCGTCATCACCCGCCTCATTTTGTTCGTTCAACTCGTGACATGACAATGATATTGACATGTTTAAAATTAATATTACTGAAACCATAAACAGACAAAGTTAGGAAAGTCATATATAGCAGATAAGTAAATAAAAAAGTTTTTAATAAAAGAGGCTTTCATTCAAATTGGAAAACAATGCAAACTTTGGCCATGACTAAGGGCCATGTTTCCTTTTTAAACATCACGGGGAATTTTAAAATTCAAGCGATTAAAAAAATGCAAAATGGTGGGTCTAAGGCCTCTTCCGGACCGCCGCCAATTTTTAGAATATGCATAAACAATGTCCTTCTACCAATATGATCGGGGAATCAAGATTAGCGTGGAAGTCCAATTTTGCAGCTGTTCTCGAGGTTGAGCATCCCAGATACCATCTAGCTCGACCTTTTCTTCTATGAAAGCATCGATCTCTTCAAAAAGATCACATATTCCTTCCCCTAGGCCATCATGATCGGCGCACTCCTAGACTGGAAATGATTGATACAGATTTGAGATCGGCTTTGCCAATTCTTGATCATTGCTCTTCTCAATCTTCCTCCCATCATCCGTGGGGATGTACCCCAAAACATATCTCGCTCCTTTGACGGGGACTAGAATAGGCTCAATAATTCCTTGGGGATTCCTTCCGAATCTGAAACCTGGTTCAAACCCATTCGGCAGCATCACCATGGCGATCATCTTGTACACGGCAAGCATACGATGCCGTGGGGCCGAATCCTCAAAAGTGGAATTTACCAGCTTCACCATGTATAAATCGGTACCTCGCGAAACTTCATCAATAATGGTGTCTGCCTACCGGAGTGAATCCCTTCACTGTGAATAACCAGCTCTTCGTCATCCCGAATGATCTTCATCTAGTAAAGAGTGGAAGGCACAAATCTAGCCACGTGGATGAAAGGCCTTCCCAAAAGAAGGTTATAGCTAGTGTCAATGTCCAAGACCTGAAACAACGCACTGAACTCTGTCGGACCCATTTGGATGACTAGATTCACTGCTCCCAACATGTCTCTTTGTACTCCGTCGAAGGCTCCTACAATTGTCTTGGTTTTGTTCCATCTTCCCCAAGTCAAACTTTAACTGCCTTAGAGTCGACAATGGGTTAATGTCGAGACCGGACCCATCATCCATCTGGACACATTTTATGACTCTTTCACGATATATAACAGTCACATGCAATGCCTTATTATGCGACCTCCCTTTAAAGGGCAACTTTTTGTCATAAAAGCTAACCCAATGTCCTCGGATAACTTTGTTGATCGTAGCTACCGCATGATCGCTTCTTGTGCCCATGGGCACATACGTATCATCAAGATCCTTCCTCGAGTTCTGTCTATTCAATTGGGAGCCCATCAATATGGCCCATACAGAAATCTGGGCTGGGGTTTTCTTTAGATGTTTAACAATCGAATAGTCATTTGATGACATCTTTCTCTAGAATTCCTCTGCTTCGCCCTCACTTATCGGCCTTTTCTCTTGATTATTCTTCTGTCCTCCAAAGGTCAACTCTTTAGGAGTATAACACCTCCCATATCGGGTTATACCCGGAGTGGCAGTGATTTCAATCACAACTTTGGCCTATCAGGAGCTCGAATGACAACAGCAACACCCTATACGGGTGTCAGGATCACAAACTCATTTTTCTCTTTAACGCTCAGCGAGGCCATAACCCTTTCTAACTCATCTTAGGAAATCACAATTATCACTTTTGTCACGCACTAGTCATCATTCGTCTCTATCATATTGATGCCTCCATGATTCGACAAAGGATTGGTGTTGACATTGGGCACGCGACTGTTTGAAGAGAAACCACTTCTTGGTCTATCACATCTTGAATCTTCTGTTTGAGGTTGATGTACTCTTCAGTATCGTGCCCAACGCTGTTGGAGTGATACACACACCTTTGATTGAATCTGTAGAACTTGGAACTAGTATCCACCGGCTTGGGCTCCACCAGGTGAATATATCCAGCCGCAGTCAGTCGCTCATACAACTTCGTTCGACTTTCAGCAAGCGCAGTAAAGTTTCTGGGGGTTTCTCCTCGAATTTCGGTTGCGAGGGGGTCATTGATACCTCGTTTGGGATGAGACATTTGTTGATATTTTTGGGTATTTGGATTGGGAGCTTGGCTTCTTGGATATGGATTTGTTTGGTAATTTGGTGATTGAGCTTGGTAATTTGTGGGGGCATTTTGGTATACAAGATCTTGGACTTGATATATTGGTGGGGGTGCTTTGTAGTTTGATTGCATATTGATGTAGAGAAGCATCATTTTGGTAAATAGGGGATGGAATTTAGTAAAGTGGAGAAGAATATTTGTAAACGGGAGATCAATTTTTGTAATTTGGAGAGGGGCTTTGGGTATGTGGAGGTAGTATTCAGGTAGACAGGAGGAGGAGTATTTGGATAACTAGCTTGCGCGTAGCAAGCTTGGTAAGAATTCTCGAAATGTCGAGGGCGACCTTGGTAGGATGATGATCTTCTAGGATTCGTCCTCCCCTCGTAAGACACCGTAGAAATGTCTTCTCTTTTCTACTGGGTTTCCAACACATCTTTGATAGTCTCACAAACCTTGACTATCTCAGCAAATTTTGCTCCAACGAGCAATATTATTCTGTCATAGTATTCGGGGTCTTGAACCCGTATAAATACATCAACTACTTCTTTCTCCCAGACATAAGAGGCCTTACTCTAGCCGCTTCTTATCTCCACCTGTATGCAAACTCTTTGTAGCTTTCAATGGACTTTTACTTCATCTTTTCCAGGGATTAGCGATGGGAACAATTTCCACGTTATAAGAAAATGGATCGATAAACTCCTTGGCCAGAGAATTCCAACTGGGACATCGTCTGGTCTCGTGGGAAGTGAACCATTCGAGAGCCTGCCCGCATAGACTTTTGCTAAAGAGCCGCATCAGCAAAGCTTCATCTCTAACAACCCCGACAAGCTGGTCGCAGTAGGCTCTCAGACGGGCCATAGGATTCCTTACTCCTTTGAAAGTATCAAATTTTTTAATTTTGAACCGTTCTGGGAGGTCCAGATTCAGATGAATGTACAAATCCTCATAGTTTAGACCAACAACATCGGGGATGCATTGGAATTCCTTCATTGCTTTCCTGATCTCTTCTTTTATATCCACCTTTGCCTCTTCCTTTGCCCTCCACTCTCTTTTAACTTCTCTTCGTAATGATCTAGCTCAGAGTCGTGCACAATGTGCTCAGTTGGGA
The DNA here is from genome assembly GCA_027705065.1 of Solanum peruvianum. Lineage (NCBI taxonomy): Eukaryota > Viridiplantae > Streptophyta > Magnoliopsida > Solanales > Solanaceae > Solanum > Solanum peruvianum. Next base: position 49,140,849 of record JAKWJD010001758.1, on the reverse strand, counting down.
CGGGGATCTGGAAAGTTATTCTTTTTGGTAGGGGTGTGGCTACGGAAGGACTTTGAGCATTCTGGGTAGTTTTGTAGTTTTGCGGATAGGTTTGGGGATCAGTATTTCAGTTTTGGTGGTGGAATACATTTTGGTCTTGGTTTTGATTCTGGTTTTGCGGTGGTGGAGCGGTTTGATGGTGGGTATTTTGAGGATGAGGTGGTATTTGGGAATGGTTATTTTGAGAAGGTGGTGGAGTTTGGTAAGATGCTGAGGCATACTGAGGATTTTAGGTAGTCAAATCGATGACGGAGGGATTTTTAGCAGGAGGAGACAAGAGATTTTGAGCCGAATCCATGTTTGAGAGGGGAAGTAGAGAGGATGTCTCCCATCAGCAACGTTAGCAGTATAACCTGGTGGAGGCTGATCCTGACTCTTTTGCATCTCCATCCTTATCTCAACGATCTGTTGCATCAGCTAAATAATCCGTTTATTCTGATCCGCTATGGTGGGATGAGCCACCACAACATCACTAATACTGATCACTTCATTATTGTCTCCCATCACCACTTTTCCCTTGTCTGAATTTCGGTCAGGGAAAGAATCTGTAGGACCTTTGGATCTAGTGAAGTATGGATGATCAACCAGTTTAATCAACACAAACTAGTTTGAAAGTTTCCAAGGAGGAAAACAACTCAAAGGCAGATTTGTAAGTTTAAGTTCGGAATATAGAATGCAGGATATCACATAGAGAGAAGATAAACACACAAAGTTGCTTTGTATAAGGATGTCTTAACCCACGAACAAAAGGAAATTATGTTTAGAATAAGTAGGAGTTTGCTTGTTTTAGTTTGACAATTTCTCAGAAAGGTTAGATCACGTTGAGCAAAGGTCTTCTAGCAGCATCTCTTTAACGTCCGTTGATTTGAGCCTCATGTTTTCTTGTAGCATAAAGGGGGGAGAATGAAAATTTTCAAAAATAGGGGCCGGGCCTTGAAAGGCTGCCTACATATCTCACAAGGAGAATTCAGGCCCTACGTATTTCGAATAAAGGAAATACTTGTTTTTCATACATTCATTCATTAATAACAAAGCTTTTAAAGATAAATGGTGGCCCCATCTCAGTCTTTCTTCTTCTTCTTGTAGAATCAGCAACGGGGAACAAACTCGACTTGAATTTTTCTTATGCTGATAAGATATTCCACGTCATGGCGGAAGGCAAGACAATTTTAAATGTTGTGGTTTGTGGCATTGTGATAGGGGCAACATTTTTGAACTTCAAACCAAGGGGAATACAACAAGTCCACGTCCTTGTAAAAGGGGTATAAAATCCTCTTCGAACCAATTCTAAATAGACCTCCAAAATTGTTTCCTTGAAAGGTGTGAATGAGCAACGATAGAATATAGTACTCTCAGTGACTGTTATGTCAAGCCGTGGTTCATCACATGCAATAATGACGCCGTCACCCTGATTGTTCGGAGTACTGTCCATATCGAGCAAACGACGGACTACACTCTTAAACACGATGCACTCCTCTATTGTGTGCCCTTTATGGTTGGGATGACACTCACAAGTCTTCCGCAGATCCCTTATCCCACTTGGGAAGATGCTCTTTCGATGGGCCTCAACATACGCCTGGCCCGATAATGCTTGAAAATGAGGGCGCACGAGATGGATTCCATTTTTGTTTGACGTTCTTGTGGATATGCTTTGAGAGTGCTTTTCTAGTCCGCTTCCGTCAGACATCCTTTGAGAGAAGGTTTGCGTGAGACCGCTTCCTCATAACTTTTTTCAATGTTCTCCAATTCAGGATTCTCATGAGGGAACAATAGATCAAATAGTCTCTTTCCGCGCTGCTTCTTTATGTCGATCATCTCTTCTTCGGTTGGCTCAGTCTGGACACCATTCCTTTGTCCATAGCTTTGATCTCACCTTTCCTAAGATGGTAAAGTAGTGTTTTAAGATCTGGAGAAAAGATTTTTCTTTCGTTTGGGAAACTCAAGACTTGGAAGATTTTGTCGGACTTTGTAGTAGTGACTTGTATATTTCTGGAAGTTTCTGTTAGGGAGTGGGTTTGCAATGTCCTCATTCAAAGAAACATATCACATAAACAGTTAAAAACACATATGTCGCATCGTAAACATACAGGGGACCCTATTGTGCCAAGGGTAGGCTAGCGCATTTGAATGATGTACGCATGGAATTAAACCAGTTAATTACCCCCCCAAACAATTTTCACAAATGAATAGTTAAGTTCACAAGGGGAAATAAATGAAAAATCATACGAAATGACAGAAATATATATAGAAAAATCCACGAAGGGGAAAAGTCCACTGTGCTGTCCCTGATGGCCCTGCTCCTCCGCTGCTTTCCTCAGTCTTGTACTTCGGAACATGCATCGTATTTTCAACAAGCAACCCTCACTCAGGCGTTCTTTCTCTTCTGAATCCTCGTATTGCATCCCCTCTATCTTCTCTTTGACCCATGAGTCAAATTCATCAACTCCTGAGTTTTCTTCTAAAGAGCATTTTGATTTTCAATAAACGTGGCATACATTTCTCGGGCTTCCTACTTTACCTCTTATAACTAGATTACAACTTTGGCCTATTTGTTTTCCACACTGCGACAACTGTTCGGGACTTGAGAGGAGATACTTTTTATGTTCTTTTTCAGCCAAACTTTATAGGTTTTGTCATAACCAGCGTCAAATCGATCTACGGGAATGGTGTTTTTCTTCATCCGTTTAGCCCCTTTCCATTCCCTCAGCATTTCTAAAGTGTCATCCACTATGTCATCTCCAATGTCATACACATAGGTGCCATTGTACGCCTCTCGAGGTGTGGTTTGCCTTCTCCCAAACTGTCTTAGGACTCTGAAGGGTGCGTATGGATGGATTCCCCAAATACTTGGTAGTAGATGTACGAGTTGTCTGCGCCCCCCACGATGAACTCCTTTGGAATGAAGTGATCGAGCATCCATTGAAGATCTTCTTCTCTAAATTGGAAAAAAATCTGAGACTATCTTACTCTGGTCCTACGATTCTCCATATTTACCCAAAATAACATATCGTTAAAATCTTTGAAAGTGTTCTTATTATCCAGAGTATGCGATTCCTGAGTCCCATGACTTTTTGCTAGATGACTCAAGATCCACCATTGAAGGAGCAGGTTGCATCCATGGAAGTAGCGATGTCCTTCTTTGCATTTCCCTAAAGCCCGATATATATCTGATAGTATAACTGGAGCAAGGGAATAATACTTTACTTGTCATTGATTCTCGAACACGTTAAAAAAGTGTGTGCAACATTATAACTTGAGTGTTGATACTCAAGATCAAGCCGTGTGGAAAGACCATTGTTCCTAATAATGCGAATACAAATACCAAAGGTCGGATCTCGTTCCATTCTATGTAGCTGAAACTGAACTCTTTGTTATAGTTTGCATAAAAGCTCGCGCATTCGAATGTGACGTAGAGATCCCTGAACTATATGCTAGATTCTTTGCACCAGTAATTGTAATCTCTTCCTAGCCTAAACTAGTTTGTTTTATTCTTGACAATAGGTTTGTTAGGGATTAATATATCTTCTTGTTTTCTCACTCTTCTTTTTAGCCCTGTACCCATTGTATCAATGCAATCCCGAAGTTCCTCGATTATCGAGATGATTTCCACAATTCTAAATAGGAACACCATTTTCTCATTGTCCCAATAACCAGTGAGGACTTATGTAACACCTGTAGACAAAACAAACCGAAAACCAGCTTTGCAAAAAAAAAAATCTGCAGGTGCAACCAACGGTGGCGTCAACGGACCGTAGCCTGACCCACGGTCCGTTCCGCACAACCATCATTGGGATCAGAAACTCCCAAAAATTTCAGCCCAGAAAAATTGGTTAAGTCCTGGAAGACGAACGGACTTACGATCCGTAGGTCAAATGAAGTTCTGTAGTCCGTGACCGTCGATCGAGACCCCCATTCACTCACTCTCTAACAAGAGCTACGGATGACCATCACGGTCCGTAGGTGGAAAATTTGCAGACACTTAAGGGGAAATGCAGTTGGGTTAACTTCAAATGTTCATAACTCTTAGCACAAAATGAATTAGGTGTCCCATGAACCACCCACATATAGATAATTGAATTATTTTTCCATAGACACCGACCTTGCTAAATCAGACCTCCGAGTAAAAAGTTATTCCCATTTTAGTAAAGTCTTGTCGAACAGGTCCAGTCGATGGACCCATTGACGGGGAGTCGGTCAGACGACGGACCGTTTGTCCTGACCGTCGTTTGGTCCGACAACAACTTACACCAGGGGTCTTTTGGTCTTTTCCCACTTCGTTTAAACCTTAAGTTACGTCGTTTGGACCCTAAATAATTAGATTTTAGTTAGTTTGAGCCTAGAAACATAATTAAAACCTATCTAAGTCAAATCATTAAATCAAAACTTAGAAAATTAGAAGCAAGAGAGGAGAAAAATCTCAAGAACCCTAGTTCAAGAACCAACAAGTTCCAGCAGTTCCAGCTTCGAAACTTAAGTATTTTTCTGTGGATTTTATTACCAGGCAGGTGGGATTTCACTAGTGGGTTCTTTTCACCCATTGAGTCCCTAGTTTTCAGTCAAATTCTTGATTTCCATATCATGCTTAGACCTAGGGGTTCTAGAACTTTGATAGAACTTCATGAATTTGTTAATATATGTTCCAAATCAGATTATCAAGTTATTACTCAGATTGTCGCATGGATTTAAGAACCCTAGCTTTGTATTTCTTTAGTTCTTGAATTACACATGCTAGGTCATATATTTTAGATACTTCAGATTTATATGCCTCAGTTATAAATGCATAATTACCAGATTAATTATTGCATTGTCAGTTTGCATGTTCCATTTTTAACTATCCAGTATTTATAGAAACTAACACCTAATCAGTAAATTTACAAAATTCATTAAGAGTAGCATAATACCGAGTTGGACTAGGGTTTAGCGTACCCAATAGTCCCAAAACTACTAGCCAAGTAAGTTATAAGTCCCCTTTGTGGGCAATCAGTTTAGTGATCACGCCAGCATGCCTTTATACCTTTGGCAGGGTATATTGGGTCCTCTCGATGGTGCATATACATCAGACTCCAAATTTAGATCATGTGGTTTTATTATCGGTTATTAGTAGCTCCCACCGTTCACTCAGACTCTCTGCATTGACCATTTATCAGTTTATTCAGTATTCAGTTTTAGCATGTTATAAATTGGTCATTGCATCCAGTCAGCTTAAAATTTAGTTTATCATGTCAAATTATTATACTTGCTTTTATGCTTGTTCAATTAAGTTTTATTTCAACTTTATTCTATCCTACATGCTCAGTACCATTCAAGTTTGACGCATACGTGCGCTACATCGTCTCGTGATGTAGGTTCAGGTTCTCAGCATCTAGATCACGCATAGATCGATATCCAATCTCTAGTTCAGCAAATTCAGTGGTGAGTCCTCATTCTTCATGGACAACAGTTATGAGTTTATTTCAGTTTTTAGTCATTTAGTTTCAGTTTTTTCTAGATTTAGCTGGGTCTTGTCCTAGTATTTCTCGTCCATTTTAGAGGCTTATTTAAGATATCTTAGGCTAATGCTTAGATTCATTTTTGGTTTCGCTCTATCTTAATTTCAAAAGTGACGGTTATTCGAGTCGGACAGACGACAGGGTGAAACTAAAAAAACTACGCTGGATGACCGCAAGCCAACTATTTTTTTGTGACCTCCATATGATGACTTGTGTGTTTCTAAAAGAATTCGTGGTAAGCCACATAACTTTATTTGTCCTAATGTAACTATTTGCCGTTTGACGAAAAAAATGTCATTATAGTGCAACAATTTTAATAATGCGATAAAGAAACAAATAAACAATTATTTCACGTAGCCAAAAAACGTTAGTTTTAAGGTTAAAATACTCAAAATAACCTGCAGAGTCACCATTTCTATTCTATAATGTTTTCAGAAAATAATTTTATAAGGCCTTGATACTTTTTAGAGAGTCGCCACTTAATTTTGTTAAGGAAAAGCAAGAAAACTTAGTTTTTGAAAAGATTTAAACAGAAAAACATTAAGAAAACTTTGAAGTGGTTCGGGAAATCTTATTTATACTTTAGGAAGGTGTTTAAGGCACCTATAATATCCGTTGATACGATTTTCCGGCAACTAACTTTCTTGGATAAAATAACTTTGATTTCTTTGAGATATCTGAAATATCAACTTTTAAATAAGTCAATTATTTTAACTTGCAAACTTGTTTATTATCATTTTTAGTCTATTTGAAGTCAATCAATTTTAGGCTTGGCGAATAAAATATAATAGCACTGCTCGAGGATCTTAAATGTTCGACCCTAAAACTAGCAACAAGTATCAACAAGCAATAAATGGTAAAGTAAAAGCGAGAGAGAGTCGGGTCAAAATCCGATTTCTGTCCGCCTGGACCGGTATTTGGAATCATTTCGTCTTGGGATTTTGACCCATTTCATTTTAATACCTTTCCTAAACTCTAAGGATACAATAAATAAAATACCTAAATAGGCTTAGGCCCAACGACAACAAAATACAAAAAAATTTAAGAAAATAAATTTTTTTGGACCCTCATGACCCAATTTCTTCAACTCCTTGCACTTCAATTTCCTTCCATTCAGGACCCGCTCATCGATTTGGCGGTTGCCAGACTAAAAAATGAAGGTTTTGGGCCTTTACGACTCTCTAGTAATGCGGGAAAAGAAGTTCATGACGAACTCGAACAAATTCACATGCAACAAGAAAATAAGGATTATTATTCAAATAATAATAGCTTGAAAAATGATATGAAAGGATGCGCCTTATAAAACACATTAAACAAACTCTGAAGGGACGGGACAATCAAATTAAAATTAAACAACACAACAAAATGGTTGGCCGTGACTATTTTCAATAATCATACTGTAAACATTGAACCTTTCGAGCAAAGAATTATGCTAACACCAATTTAACAAATTTTACAATTAAAGCATGCGTACACAGGAACATGAAGGAACAAAAGGGCTCATATATCTAAAATGAACTGAGCACCCAAAGCAACATATGAATTGGACACAAGCAAATAAAGGAATTAGCTTTCTTTCTTGTAGGGGAGTGCGGATACTAAATTAAGTAAAATGAGGGGAAAAATTATATGACAATAAGCCGGTGAATCATTGAAAGTATAAAACTAAAGAATGATATGTAATACATGATCATGACACTTAAATATTTTATACGCACGTGGAAGCAATGAATAGTTATATGGCTAAAGTTTGCAGAGAATCAATACCACTTCTTGAAGCTAAATATGCAATGCATAAGCGGGCCATAATAATGTATATTACAGTGTCAGGAAAATATAGCTTCAATTTAACAAATCTAGAACGCTAAAACAAATCAAGCTGACACTCGTAAGCTTACTAAATGCTCCAAATATGCCTAAGTGCGAAAGAGATAAGAGATCTAAATGAGGTGACATAAATCGTATTCGCACATGGCACTAGATTTCAATGCGGTGAATTGAAACAGGCATACACTTTTATTTATTTTTATCTTTTTTCCAGTAGTAGCCAGAGGCAAACAAAGGGGGTTAGGACATAACTAGATTTTGAAATATGCAGTAATCGACAAGTGCTAAATTAGCGTGGAACAAAATAATATTAAATGGGTCCGATCGAGGCCTAGATGAGCATTAAAATCAATAAAATTTATCCCGCTAAAGCTCGACGTGCTTAGTCAATAGATGAACACTTTAAAGTAATAGCTAGGCTAACACATCTTGCTAGAACTTGGGTCGTGGACCTTGCTAATAAAATAACAACAAGTATACAGAAAAATATAACATGTATTATATATACTTCTTATTTTTATTTTATTTTTTTCACTAGCAAAAAATAACCTTAAAAATAGAATCAAATATTCCAATATACTTAAACAAGAAGCATGAAAATCAGAAACAAAGACAAAAGAAGAGATATACAGGCTTGAAGTCTGGTTAAGAATCAAAACAAGACGCATAACCAAAACGATATGAAGCTGAACTTAAACACTCACAAATATAACCCTCTATATTTAACCCAGACAATAAAATTAAAAAATGATAACCGATTAAGCATCCATACAGAGTAGGAAACAACCTTTATATTTCAAAATGAACTAGTTCCCATCTAATAATGTTAAAGTGAAAACAGAGGAGAGAACAAACAGGGAACGAAAAAAAATTCAACAGAAGCAAGTTACCACATGACAATGGGAATCGAAGTAGGGCGAGAAGGATAAGGAAATATTACCTTTTGAAACGCAGCAACCTAGGACGAAACGAGTAGGACTAGACATCTTCCAATCCATACGAGAGAAGGTTCTAATCACGCAAACCAAACTCGTAAGGCAACCGAGGAGTCCTTGCTATATATCACTCGGTTTTTTCTTCTTTATGCTTGTCAAGGTCTAGTTTTTTTTTGTCTTTTTGTCACTACTTTCTTTCTCAATTTTTTTAATCAATAGCCTTCAAGAATATGAACTCCCTGAATTTTTCCCTCACCACAAAAAATAATCCCCCCGTTAGAGAGTGAATAAGACCAAATATATAGGAGGAAATTAGGGGTTTAAGGGCAAAGGCGGGTGAAAATACGGATCCAAGAAAGGACCCATTTCGAGTCTTTTCTCAAAATTCAAAAGCTTTTCGAATGAGGGGAAGCATATTTTTCTGAATTTTTCAACTCTAATCCAAAACGAGAAAGGGCGATAGATGTCCCAGATTGAACGATCGTCATTGAATGCTACGCGGCGTGATCTCCCATCGCCAAGGACGATTCGCGTGACCTGCTGGGTTTTTACAAAGGCAGGGGTTCTGGAAAAGACGACAAAAAAAAATTCTTTCGTTGTTGTAAAGCTGTACAAGAGAAGGAGAAGGAGACATTGAGAAGACGAAACGCGTGCGTCACTCATGTGTCTTCCGCCTAGATCTGCTGCTGGTGGCATTTGAGATACACGCGACTGTTGCTATGTTGCTCTATTTTAAGGGGCATCGACTTTTTGGGAAGATTTAACATTGCTTTTTCAAGAAGAGATGGGGCAGGGTCGACTTGAGGTGAAATGGGAATGGGTTAGGTCGGAAATTATAAAAGGCTGGGTAGATTTGGAGATTGGGCCTGAGATTTCTTTTAAAACTAGAAATGGGAAATTGGATAAAATGGGTTGTTGTATTGATGGACTGATTTTGGATTGGGAATTTCCTAATACATGGCCCAACTTGGGTCTTAACAAAATAGGCTAAAATACTCCTTGCCAATATAGATGAATAACTAAATTAGTAAGCTTTCTTAATTTTAACGAGGTAAAATAATTAACTTAATTACATACAAAACAAATTAAAGTACATACTATTATATAACCAAACTAATTAGATGATATTTAAGTAGATTGTTTTTAGGTGATTTTTGAATAAACGTAAAATATATACTAATCGTATATGCAATTACATGAATCACATGTATGATACTAAAAAATAATGAAAGAGCGATACGATTAATTAGAATATCTTGAATATTTTGAAAAATCTTTAACCTTAATTGTCTCAAATCGTTTAAATTAAGAAGCTCGCTATATAATTTTTATCGGGGATGGTCAAAATTGGATGTCAACAATGGTCTGAGCCATATATCAATTTCAGACTCTATACTAGATCAAGATAGAACATTTTGTTCTTACTCCTCCAAGATACTATGTTTGCACCAAAAAAGACACAATAGCTAGTAGTCGATCTTCTATCAATTCTTTATCATGCCCAATCTGCATTTGCAAAGCATTCAATGTTTGACTGTTGGTACACACATGAATTGACTGATAATACTGATTGCATAGGTTGTATATGGTCGAGTCACAGTAAGGTAGTTCAGCTTCACAACCAACATGTTGTATCTTTATGGATCATTAAAAGGGTCTGCATCATCTTTAGTAAGATGTGCATTAGAAACCATTGGTGTGACACATAGTTTTGCTCCTCTGCTTACCTTTTTCTGCTAGTAGTTCAAGTACATACATCCTTTGAGATAAGAAAATCAATTTCTTACTTCTAGATACTTCTACACCTTAGTAATATTTCAACCGTCCCAAGTCGTTGGTATGAAACTTGGCCTGTAAAAACTTATTTGAGAGAAGAAATTTTAGTACAATCATCTCCTGTAATATCAATTTCGTGAACATAGACAACTAGAAGAATAATCAGTCATTGATTGTCTATAAAAGAATGAATGATCATACTTGCTCATCTTCAACCCAAATTCTTGAACTACATCTCCAAATTTTCCAAACTAGGCACGAGGGCTCTGCTTTAGACCATAAAAAGATTTTCTTAAATGAAAAAAATTTCCTTACTCCCCTTGAGCAATAAACTATCACGATCCGAGTCTGTTGTTCCTGAAGCGAACGATCATCCTGGATGACACTAGCAGAATTCTAACTTAAACTTTTGAATAATTGAAGAGAACATTATCTAATATTCCTTGAACTTTGATCATGCATTTCCGTGCCTTGTTGTGACTTCACCTCTTTCTATTTGGATGTCGGCGCAAGAAAATATGCATAATTGGGCGAAGGGCACTACTAACGAGTCATCGATAGGGTATGTCGGTGGACAGTTAGAAAATTTCAGAAGTCACAAGTCCACAGGACTTGCAGTTAGAAACGACGGACGTGCAGAACGACTCGTTGACTAATTGACGGACTATAGTCCACTTCTGTCGTCGGACACTTGAAAAATTTCAAAATGCTTCAGAGATTAGGGTTTCAGTTAGGAACAACGGACGTGCAGAACGGTCCGTCAATCAATAGATGGACCGTAGTCCACTTCCGTCATCCCATAGTTAAGCAAATACAGGGTTCAACTATCGACGGTCCGTAGACGGGGTCTCGTACTGTCGGTACGAGACAAGTTTTTTTGACATATTTTGCACCCCTCAAATGGAAAATTTCAAGCATATACCAAGACACATAACATTCAATAACAATCAGCAAACAAATTCGTCATTCCTAGGGATTCAATTTTGCAAATTTTGATCCTAGATTCTAAGAGACTATCAAGCCCTAAGTCTGAAACACAAAAAAAACAAACAACACATAGAGTTCATTGAGACATTTTGCACCTCCAACCCATGCACTTTCTATCATTCTAAGGGACATGGAAGTCAATTTTGACAAGTTACACATGTAAAGTTGTCCCTAAGTCAAGCTCCACATACAATCTATTCGATTTCTCAAGAAAATAAACAAGAATTCATTAATCCGATAAGAATGACATACCTGTACGATGTAGTGGAGTGAATGTGTGGGTGAACTTTGTAACAACAACTGACATGCCGCCTTCAAACACCGACCGGAAAACGCTGGAAATGGATGGGGAATTGGGGGACTGGGGTTATGGGAATTTTGGGAAGCGGAAAGAATAAGAAATCAGAAGAGAATTTAGAGAAATTGAATGTGCGATTGAATGGGGCAATAAGGGAATAAGGGGAGGGAAACAGTTGGAGGGAGAATTTTAAAAGGTGTGGGAGGGTAACTGAAACGGTATTTTGTTATATAGCCAGCCAGGTCGGGTCGAGTCACGGGTTTTAGGAACTAACGATTCCTCGTCGACGGATCGTAAGACAGCCTCCGGTCCATCGACTGATCCGTCATGTGACCTAACTTAGAAGAAAATTCAAAAGCATACTTGGGACATACGAGACCATGATGGTCCGTCGATGGAATGACAGCCCGTCGATTGATCCGTAGATCAGTGCACCAGATCAATTTCTGTAGAATTCTTGTGTTTTGGTCCTTGCACATTTAGCACCCTTTAAGCCATTCTTTTTTGGGCTTTCTGGAAACTTTTTAGACACGGACTCTAAACTACTGTCTATCCAATAAACTAAAGACTATAAAAGAAAATTACACATTACATTGAGTAAATCAAAATGAACGAAATAATGCAACTATTCCTAAAAAGAAATGAAAAACGTATTGTTGGCTAGTGGATACACATTAGGTTGCCTCCCAAGAAGCACTTGATTTAACGTTGCGGCACGCCGTAAGACCCTTGATTACTCAGACTTCATCAAGGTAATATGCCTCAACCACATTATGGGCACTCTCCGCATGTCCAAGGTAGATCTTGATTCTCTGCCCGTTGACCGTGAACCTTGCACCCTCCTTGTTTTCCAACTTAACCGCTTCATGTGGGAACACTTTTTGATGAAGAGACCATTTGGACTAGAGTTTTCCCGGAAACAAGCGCAACCTAGAGTCAAACAGAAGCACCAAATCCCCAACTACAAATTCGCGCTTCTCAATATTTTGGTCATGGTACTTCTTCATCTTTTCTTTGTAGAGGGCTGAACTTTCATATGCTTTTAGGAGAAGCTCATCAAGCTCATTCAACCTATTAAGTCTCTGATCCACTGCTTCATTCAAATATATCATCAGTTTCTTCATCGCCCACATAGCCTTGTGCTTTAACTCAACCGGCAAGTGACAATCTTTCCCATATACAAGTTGGTATGGAGATATACCTATGGGAGTCTTGTATGCTGTCCGGTATGCCCATAGAGCATCATGAAGACTCCTTGACCAATCCGTTCTATTAGCATTCACCGTTTTTGAAAGGCTCTGCTTGATTTCTCTGTTGGACACCTCAACTTGCCCAATAGTTTTGCGGATGGTATGGAGTGGCTACATTGTGACGAACCCCATATTTCTCCAATAACCCTTTGAATAACTTTTTACAAAATTGGGACCCCCCATCAATGATAATAGCCCTAGGTGTGCCAAATCTGGAAAATATGTTTTTTTTTAAGAACACGGTGACACTTTTCTCTTCATTGTTGGCAAGTGATATGTTTTCGACCTATTTTGACACATAATCCACCGCCACAAGAATATATTTCATCCCATGAGACCTCAAAAACAAGCCCATAAAGTCAATGCCCTATACATCAGACAACTCAATTACTAGAATGGGATTTAAAGGGAGCTCTTGCCTTCTCAAAATACCTCCATCTCTTTGGCATCTATCACATGCCTTGGCGAAGTCATGATCATCTTGGTGGATGGTTGGACAATAGTACCCACATTGCAAAATCTTATGGGCAGTCCGGATACCACTATGATGCCTACCCACAGGCGAGGAATGGCATGCCTCCGAAACACTTAGAATCTCAACTTCTGGAAAACAACGGCGAATAAGCCCATCAACACAACTCCGGTATAAATGCGGCTCATCCCAAAAGAACTTTTTCACATCATGCATGAACTTTTTCCTCTGATGGAAGGACAAGTCTGATGAAACTATATCACTAGAAAAATAATTCGCAGAATCGGCGAACCATAGAATTAAGTAATGAGAAGCGGGCAATGCATGATCATCAGGGAAGGTATCATCAATTTTAGCCTTTTCACCCAACTCTCGCATAGCTTCATCCTCTAATCTGGACAAGTGATCAACAACTTCATTTTCCGTCCCTTTTCTATCTTTCACCTCAAAAATCAAACTTTTGTAATAGTGTTACCCATCTAATAAACCTTGGTTTCACATCCTTATTTTCCATCAAATATCTTAAAGCGGAGTGGTCAATATGCACTATGACTTCGTGCCAAGCAGATAGGAGCGAAATTTTTTGAAAGCAAATACCACCGCAAGGAGCTCTTGTTTTGTCACAGTGTAATTCCTTTGTGCTTCATTTAGGGCCTTACTAGCATAATAAATGGGGTGAAGGATTTTATCCTTTCTTTGTCCCAAGACTACACCAAGAGCAACCCCACTAGCATCACACATAACCTAAGATGGTATACTCCAATCCGGGAAAATAATAATGGGTGCAGACACCAACTTCTCCTTCAACTATCCAAATGCCTTCAGACAAGATTCATCAAAATAAAATTTACATTATTTCTCAAGTAACTTACACAAAGGATGTGCAATTTTTGAAAAATCCTCAATAATCCCCTAGCAAAAGACCGCATGCCCAAGAAAACTTCTCACACCTCTTACGGAGATAGGTGGAGGAAGTCTCTATATCACCTCAACTTTGGATCGATCAACCCCTATCCCCTTCTCTGAGATGCGATGACCCAATACAATACCCTCTTTCACCATGAAGTGAAATTTCTTCCAATTTAGCATAAGGTTGGAATCTTCACACCTTTTGTGAACCTCGGTGAAGTGACTCAAACAACGCTCAAAGGAGTCACCAACAACTAAAAAATCATCCATAAACACCTCAATAGTGTCTTCCACCATATCGGATAATATCGATATCATACATCTCTGAAAAGTAGCAAGTGCATTACACAACCCAAAAGGCATCTTCTTGAACGCGAAAGTTCCAAACGGGCAAGTAAAAGTGGTTTTCTCTTAAGCCTCCGATTTAATAGAGATTTGATTGTAACCCGAATAACCATCAAGAAAACAATGCCACCTTTTTCCTACAAGCCTATCTAACATCAAATCCATGCAGGGCATAGAAAAATTGTCCTTCCTGCCCATGCATTCAACTTCAGCTAATCCATACAAACTCTTTATCAAGTCACCGGCCTCATTGGAACAAGCTCAGTCTTCTCATTAGGTACCACCGTCATTCCCCCCTTTTTGGGCACACACTGAATAGGGCATACCCAACTACTATAGGCTATGTGATATTTAACTCCGGCATCCAACCACTTAATAATCTTCTTCTTCACTACCTCTTGCATAGGTGGGTTTAATAGTCTTTGATGCTCAATAGTTGGCTTATGATCGGGCATGAGTTGGATTTTATGTGAACTAATACCGGGTGGAATCCCAATAATGTCCACATTAGTCTAACCAATGGCTCGTTTGAACCTCTTTAACACTTCCACCAGATACTCTACTTGCTCCACATTCAAATCCGATGCAATGATTACTGGAAAAGTGTCATCTTTTCCCAAGAATACATACCTCAAATAAGGTGGTACAGCCTTAAGCTCTAATTTTGGGGTCTCCTCAGTAGATGGTTTTGCGGGTGGAGTATCGCGATGCTTCATATATAACTTCAATTTCTTTGGTTTGAACAAACGTCACCTCGATCAAGTGCCGCAACCAATGACCCATACTCCTCAATACAATCACTCTCAAAATTCATGATCACTGTCGCTAGTGCCTCATCACCAAGGCGCTCTTTGATTTGTGCATTAGACATACTCACAACCCTGTAAGAACTAGTAGATACCGTTTGGAGCTCATCACTCTGCTTCATGGACCTACAAATGTTGAAAGTTGCTTCTTCGCGACCGGTAGCAAGGAATGGCCTCCAAAGAATAATAGGCATCTCAAAATCAACCTCACAGTCAAGAATCACAAAATTAGCCGAAAATATAAATGACTCCACCTTCATTAACACATCATAGAGTATCCAGATAGGTCTATTAACCATTTGATTGGCCATCAATAACAGCATCACAGTAGGCTTTGGGTCACCCAAACCCAGCTTCTTGTAAAAAGAGAGAGGCATGGGATTTATGCTTCCACCCAGATCACATAGTGCTTTAGCAAAGTGTAACAACCCGATGGTATATGGAATAGTGAAAGTGCTAGGATCTTCTTTCTTTTGCACTAGATATATTGTAGCAATAGCACTACAATGTTGCATCATATTATCATCCTCAAAACTTACCAATCTCTTCTTGGTAACCATATATTTCATAAAATTGACATAACCGAGCATTTGTTTAAGAGCTTCTATCAACGAGACATTTGATGGAAAGCTATGTCAACATAGTAACAAAACACCAGTATTTACAATCCTCGGTCTTATTCACCAATCTTTGTGGGAATGGTGGTGGTAGTCTAGGAACAGGGATCATCTTTTGGGGTATCTCTGCTTCTTTAACCGATTTTTCTACCAACTCACGACTAACTTCCACTCCTCATCATCTTTTCTCACCTCATCTTCTACTCCAGAAGGCATAGGTGGATCAATGGCTTTCTTACCCCCTTGAGTAGTGACTGCCATACAATGTCCATCATTTTTCAGATTTTTGATAGTATTGCTACGAAGAGCACCCGGTTGATGTGGATTCACAGTAGAAGACAATTGGGCCATTTTAAACTCAAGATGCTTGATTGAGATTGCATGTGAATCCACCTTTTTCCCAATATTAGCTAAATCACCTCTCTACTCTTTGTGGTTTAGCTTTTAAGACATCGGGTAATACCATGCTAGGAACGCATCCCTCAACTGCTCCCATGTATAGATCGAATTATAGGGCAACTTAGTAAATCAAATTGCGTCCTCCAATCAGTGAGAGAGGAACACTCTTAATCCGATGACATCTATGTCCAAGTCTTGCCTCCCTACACAACGCTTACACACCGACCTCAGTTTTTTGATGTGAGCATGTGGATCCTCAGATGGTAGCTCCAAAAACAAATATCTTGCGGTGAGCATCTGCATCAAGCTACTAGTTACCACGAATGTATGACCCTGTGGTATAGGAGGTAGGACAAGAGGCCTATCCAAATTGGTGATGTTAACATTTCCTCTATAATAATCTTGAGGGTGTGGGGCGGGAGGTTGCCTCCTCAAAGAACCATCACTAAGGTTCTCCATAATCACTTAGTTGTGAACATCAACCGGTGTAGGAAGTTGATGGTTGATCCTATCACCAAGATTTGCAGCATTCTATGGATCATTCATTCTGCTGATGTACGGTTTAGTTCTGTACAAAATGGAAGTATTGGTTCGCTTCAACTCTGTGTACTTGGCATACACTAGAACTAGACCTGAAAGACACAAAACCAAAGAAAAAAAAGTAAAATTAGGAAATTATTGACTAAAATTCATTAATTTCTCTTAAAGTTAATCTAAAAGCAACTTTTCCCGGCACCAGCGCCAAAATTTGATACGCTCAAATTATACTTCCCTAAAGAAGTACAAGCGGTCGTATCAAGTAAAGAACCCAACTATTAGGTCGGGATGGATCCCACGAGAAAAAAGATTTAGACTTAACTTTAATGTACGATTACCTCTACTTAGTCAAGTCCTTTCTGAAAACTAATAATTAAAAGGGGGGGGTGTTTGTGAAACAAAAATATTGTAATGTTATGAAATTAAACAAGTAGCAAGAGTTTATTATTGATGTTTATCAAGTTATGAGAAAAACTAGGGTGTAAGTGTTCCCCATAGGTTCATAACGCCATAACCCTGGCTTATAACAATTCTTTCATAAGGTTTTGCATTCAAAATGATAAGGTATGTATCTCTAAATCCTTAGTGCGTCATCTAGAGAATTTCACCCCGTACCTTGTTCGGGGTACGTGTGTTTAAATTACTAACCCTTACTTTTTATCTCATATTAAGCATCATATTCGATGTTTGTCTTAGTTATCACCTCGCACCAACCTAAACAAGTCTATTAGATAGTTTCCACTAAATCTATGTCGATAATTCTTTTCCTATTAACTACCCCCTTCGTTTAGCAAATAGTAATATGGAGAGTTTTAATGTGTGCACTGGTTAAAAGTACTTCTAGACGAAAGAATTATTGATACATGTAATAACCTAGTTCAGAATTGTTAATTAGCTAGGTTTATTTTGTTAATCACCCATGGTTCCCACAACCCTAGTGTGGATTTAGTTACCCATGCTTAGAGGAACACAATTCAAATTTGTTGAATAATAAATCATGAACTTACTTTGAAATGTTTGAAGAAAATCTAGAAATTATATTTGAAACAACAAAATTCACTTGAGAATCGATTATGGAAACTTGAAATAATTGCCAAGTTACAAAAAACAAATCTTCAGGAACAAAAGTATGAAAAATAATAAAAGATCCAATCCCAAGAATGAGGTTTTACCCCTATTTATAAAGACATTGTTCTAAAATAAACGGAAAGAAATTAAGGAATGTTGTCTAGAAAATGCGACTTCAATCGACGACCCCATAGATGGTCCATCGATTGAACGACGGACCGCCGATTGCCTCCTTCGGTCCACACTTAGCTTTTTCTTTAGCCTTCGCTTTTGCATCTTCTCTGATCCAATCGACAGACCAACAACAAGGTTTGTCGATTAACTTATGGGCCGTCGATGCTTCTTATCGTTCCATACTTTGCTTTTCTTCAACACCGGGTACTGGGATATATCTCTGATCTAATCAACGATTTTCTTGAACGGTCTGTCGATCAATTGACGGACCATCGATTCCTCCCTAAACCTAAATTTATTCATATTTACCTGGGTTACTTCTAGAAGCTTGAACCTTCAGTCGACGATCACTACATACGGTCCATCGATGAGACGACAGGCCGTCGATGAGACGAAGGGCCATCGATGGCTTTGTGGGTCACTTCTTCACTGATTTCTGCACAACCTTCTGCATTTCTGTTTTGGACAATTTTCCTACAAAACACAGATAAAACACATTCAAATACTACAAAAGTCCCTAGACACACATTAAACTTAAGGAAAAAGCATTGAAAAAAACTGTGAAACCATGGTACATCAGCAAACTCATGAGCATCTTGGTAGATGGTTGGCCAATAGTACCCACACTACA
Organism: Solanum peruvianum; assembly: GCA_027705065.1. NCBI lineage: Eukaryota > Viridiplantae > Streptophyta > Magnoliopsida > Solanales > Solanaceae > Solanum > Solanum peruvianum. The sequence continues at coordinate 49,122,290 of JAKWJD010001758.1, read as the reverse complement.
TAATCTTATGGGCAGTCCGAATACCACTATGATGCCCACCCACATGCGAGGAATGGAATGCCTCCAAAACACTTAGCATGTCAACTTCCGGCACACAACGACGAATAAGACCGTCAGCACAACTCCGGTATAAGTAAGGCTCATCCCAAAAGAAATTTTTCAGATCATGCATGATGAACTTTTTCCTCCGATGGAAGGACAAGTCTGATGGGACTATATCACTAGCGAGATAATTCGCAAAATCGGCGAACCATGGAACCAAGTCATGAGAAGCGGCCAATACATGCTCATTAGGGAATGTATCATCAATTTCTGCCTTTTCACCCAACTCTCGCATAGCTTCATCCTCTAATCTGGACAACTGATTGGCAACTTTTTTTTCTGTCCCTTTTCTATCTTTCACCTAAAAATAAAAATCTTTCAATAGTAGCACCTATCTAATCAACCTTGGTTTGACATCCTTCTTTGCCATACAATACCTCAAAGCGGAGTGTTCAGTATGCACTATGACTCTCGTGCCAAGCAAATAGGAGAAATTTTTCCGAAAGCAAATACTACCACAAGTAGTTTTTTTTCAGTCACAGTATAGTTCTTTGTCTTTATTTCGGGCCTTAATATCATATAGATGGGGTTTTTGTACCAATATCACACCAAGAGAAACCCCGCTAGCATCATACATCACCTCGAATGGCTTACTCCAATCTGGGGAAACAATTATGTGCGCAGACACTAACTTGTCCTTCAACTCTCCAAACGCCTTTAGACATGATTCATCAAAATAGAATTTACATTACTTCTCAAGTAACTTTTACAGAGGATGTGGAATTTTTGAGAAATCCTTAATAAACCTCCGAAAGAAGCCCGCATTCTCAATAAAACTTCTCACACCTTTTACAGAGATGGGTGGAGGAAGTCTTTATATAACCTCAACTTTTGCGTAATCAAGCTCTATCCTCTTCTCTTATATGTGATGGCCCAATACAATACCTTCTTTAACCATGAAGTGACATTTTTCCCAATTTAGTACAAGGTTGCAATCTTCACATCTTTTGGGAAACTCGGCCAAGTGACTCAAACAATGATCAAAATAGTCGCCAACAACTTAAAAGTCATCCACAAAACCTCAATAGTGTCCTCCACCATGTTGGAGAATATCGACATCATACATCTCTGAAAAGTAGCCGGTGCATTACACAACCCAAAAGGCATCGTCTTGAATGCGAACGTCCCATAAGGGCAAGTATATGTGGTCTTCTCTTGATCCTCCGGTGCAATAGATATTTGATTGCACCTCGAATAACCATCAAGAAGACAGTACCTTCCTTTTCCTGCGAGTCTATCTAACATCTGTTCCATGAAGGGCACAGGGAAATGGTCCTTCTCAGTCCATGCATTCAGTTTCCGGTAATCCATAAAAACTCTCCATCAGTCACCGGCCTCATTAGACAATTTGGTTCCTCTCATTGGGTACTACTGACATTCCCCTCTTTTTGGGCACACACTGATCAGGGCATACCCAACTACTATATCCAATAGGATATATGACTCCGGCATCCAACAACTTAATGATCTCCTTCTTCACTACCTCTTGCATAGGTGTATTCAACCGTCTCTTGTGCTCAATACTTGGCTTGTGCTTCGACATGAGTTGGATTTTATGTAGACAAATACCGGGTGGGATCCCAATAATGTCGGCAATAGTCCACCCAATGTCCCTTTTGAACCTCTTGAAGACTTCACCAAACACTCTACTTGTTGCACATTCAAATTCGATGCAATGATTACTGGCAAAATGTCATCTATTCCCAAGAGTACATACCTCAGATGAGGTGGTAGAGCCTTAAGCCCTAATTTTAGGGCCTTCTCAGTAGATGGCTTCGCGGGTGGAGACTCGCGACGCTTCATATATAACACCAATATCTTTTGTTTGAACCGAGATTCACCTGACCCATACTCTTCAATACCATCACTCTCAAAAATTCATGATTACTGCTACTAGTGCCTTAACACCAAGGCACTCTTTGATTTGTACCTTAGACGTACTCTCACCCTTGCAGGATATGACGGATACCGTTTGAAGCTCACCACTCTACTTCATGGACCTAAAAATGTGGAAAGTATCTTCTTCATTGTTCAACCTAGACTTCATCTGCCCTTTTTCCATATCAACTAAGGTGCGACAAGTAGTAAGGAACGACCTCCCAAGAATAATAGGCACCTCAAAATCCACCTCACATTCACGAATAAAAAAATTGGTCGGAAATATAAATGACTCCACCTTTAGTAGCACATCATGAAGTATTCCAATAGTCTCTTCTCTGTTCGATTGGCCATAAGTAACTGCATCACAGTGGGCTTTGAGTCACCCAAACTCAATTTCTTATAAATGGAGAGAGGTGTGAGATTTATGCTTCCACCGAGATCACATAGTGCTTTAGCAAAGTGTAACAAACTGATGGTACATGGAATAGTGAAAGCGCCCGGATCTTCTTTCTTTATCACAAGAGACCTTGTAGCAATAGCACTACAATTCTGCATTCAGTCATCATCCTTAAAACTTACCAATCTCTTCTTTGTAACCATATCCTTACGAACTTGGCATAATCGAGTTCTGGAGTTTCTATCAAAGGAACATTGATGAAAAATTGTTTCAACATAGTGATAAAGCGCTGGTATTTACCATCCTCAGTCTTCTTTACCAATCTCTGAGGGAATGGCGGTGGTGGTCTAGGAATGGGGATCACTTTTTGGGCTACTCTGCTTATTTTACCGCTTTTTCCATTAATTCACCACTAGTTTCAACTACCTCTTCATCTTTTTTTAGCTCATCTCTACTACAGACGACATAGGTGGATCAATGGTTTCCTTACCCCCTCGAGTAGTGACTGCCATGCAATGTCCATCATTTTTTGGATTTTGAACGGTATTGCTAAGAAGAGTGTCGGTTAACATGGATTGACTGTAGACAATCGGGCCATTTGCAACTCAAGATGCTTGATCGAGACTGCATGTGCATCCACCTTTTTCCCGATATTATCCAAATCACCTCTTAACTCCTTGGTGTGCTCATCACTAGCATCAAACCTCCTCCTCATCTTTTGCAACATATCTTCAACTCGCACCATACTACCTCCATTATCCTTAGGAGCAACTTTTTGATTTCATGGTGGAATATAGGGCCCACTTCGATCATTCTGTTACCATAGTTACCATAGTTGAAGTTGTTATGACGATTGAAGTTTCCATATCGAACATAATGGCTCTCTTTTTTTTTAATTCCCATAGTTCTGACCTTAATTTCATTGAACTTAGCACCAATTTTCCTGATTGGAGCCTTGGGTGTTCGGTCGAAAACTCCCCGTCTGCTCATTCACTACATAAGAATCATCTCCATAGTAGTAGTCATCCACTGGCGGTGGTGGCTTAGTTAAATTATTCATCGTATTTACCTTCTTTGCACCTCAAGTGACATGTTTCAATACCAACCCAAGCTCACTTCTCATTTGAGCCATCTCTTCACGAATCTCTTCTTTGGGCGGATTGTGTGCAGCTTGCACCGCAAAGGTTTTTCTCCTAGTGTCCAACTTCCTAGTACTCCAAGCCTTATTTTTGCGCGAGATTTTCTCCAACTTCTTTGCGATCTCTGCATTTATACACTCACCATAAGAACCACCCGCAATAATATCAAACACCGCCTTATTATTATCATCTTGCCCCCGATAGAAGTACTCTTTCAACGACTCATCATCAATGCAGTGGTTTGGGACACTTCTCACGTACGCGGTGAATCTATCCAAAGAGCTACTCACCAAATCCCCGAGCAATGCAAGCAATTTGTTCACTCTATCTTTGTGGTTGATATTTTTAGACACCGGGTAGTACCGTGCTAGGAACATATACCTCAACTAGTCCCAAATATAGATCAAATTATAGGGAAACTGAGTAAATCATATTGCAGCCTCTCCTGTCAGTGAGAGAGCAAAGACTCTAAACCTGAAGACGTCTATCTCCAAATTGGCCTCCCTACACAACTCTTGCACACCGACCTTAGTTTGGCGATGTGAGCATGTGGATCCTCATATGGTACCCTTAAAAACAAACCTCTGGTGATGAACATCTGCATTAAGCTACTAGTTACCACGAATGTGTGACCCTGTGGTAGAGGAGGTAGGACAAGAGGCCCATCCGAATCAGTGATGTTAGTGCTGCCCCTATAGAATTCTTGAGGGCGTGGGACTAGAGGTTGCCTCATCAAAGCATCATCACCAGGGTTGTCCACAATCACTTGGTTGTGAGCATCAACCAGTGGAGAAAGTTGACGTTTGATCCCATCACCTAGATTTGCGGGATTCTGTTGATCATTCATTCTGCGGAGTGTTAAGTTAAGTTGCGAATCGAATGGAAGCGTCAGTTCTCCTTGGCTCTGGTACTTGGCTTACACTAGAGCTATACCTGAGACATATAAAAACAAAAGAAAAAAGTAAAATTAGGAAATTGTTGACTAACATTTGGCAATTGTTATTAAAGTTAATCTAAAAAACACTTTCCCCGGCAGTGGCGGCAAAATTTGATACACTCAAATTTCACTTCCCTAAGGAAGTTACAAGTAAAGAACCCAACTATTAGGTTGGGGTCGATCCCACGGGGAAAATGGTTTAGACTTAACTTCAATATATGATTACTTCTATAGTCAAGTCTTTTTCGAAAACTATTAATTAGAGGCTTTTTTTTTAAAACAAAAGTATTGTAATATTGCGAAATCAAACAAGTAGCAAGAGTGAATAATTGGTGTTTATAAAGTTGTGAGAGAAACTAGGGTGTAAGTGTTCCCCATAGGTTCATAACACCATAATCCTAGCTATAACAATTCTTTCCTAGTGTTTTGCATGCAAAGTAATAAGTTATGTATCCCTAAATCCATGGTCCAGCATTTAGAGAATTTCACCCCGTACCTTGGTCTGGCTACGTGTGTCTAAGTTACTAACCCTTCCTTTACTTCATATTAAACATTATATTCGATGTATGACTTAGTTATTACTTCGCACCAATCAAAACTAGCCTATTAGATAGTATCCCACTAAATCTATGTCTATAATTCTTTTCCTATTAACTATCCCCTTGGTCCAGCAAGTAGCAATAAGGTGAGTTCTAACGCGTGCGGTCGTTAAAAAGACTTCTAAACAAAAGAATACTCGGTGCATGCAATAACCTATTTGAGAATTGTTATTTAGCTAGGTTTATTTTGTTAATCACCTATAGTTCCCACAACCCTAGTTGTGGATTTAGTTACCCATGCATAGAAGAATAAAATTCATAGTTGATAAATGATAAATCATGAATTTAATTTGACAATTTGAAGAAAATATAGAAATTCAACTTGAAATCACACAATTATCTTAAAAACCAAATTCGAAAATTTGAATTAATGCCCAAGTTGCAAATACAAATCTCCAAGAACAAAACTAAGAAACTAGTAATAGAATCCAACCCCAAAATGAGGTTTTACACCCTATTTATAAAAAACAGTGTCCTAAATTAAAAGGCATGCAAATAAGGAAAGTTTTTCAAAAATGCATCTTTAATCTACTACCCCCACAGACGGTCCGTCGACTGCCTCTATAAGTCCAGACTTAGCATCTTTTCTCAGCCTTCACTTTGCATCTTCTCTGATCCAATTGACGGACCAACAGAACGGTCCGTCGACTCACCTACGGTCGGTCGATGCTTCTCGTCGTTACATACTTAGTTTTTCTTCAACATCGGTACTGGGACATTCTCTGATCAGATTGATTTTTTAACAGGACAGTCCGTCGATCAGTCGACGGACCGTCGATCCTTCCGTATCCCCACACTTGGTCAGAATTCCCCGAGTTGCTTCCAGATGCCTGAACCTCCAATCAACTGTTACCACCTATGGTATGTCGATGAAACGACGGGCCGTTGATGGCCTTTATGGGTTACCTCTTCTCTAGTTCTTCACAACCTTCTGTATTTTGGTTCTGGACAAATTTACTGCAAAACAAAGATTAAATAATATTAAAAATACTACAAAGAGCCTCTAGACACATACCAATCTTAAGAAAAAAACATTGAAGGTACCGTGAAACCATGGTATATCAGAGGACGTAGAAGAGTAGTACCTATTAGGGATGGAGATACTGTTGCGAATACTGCCATGGACGATAACCCTCTTGAGCATCATAAAGAGTTATATGAGAATGTTGATATTGAGGATATGTAGAATTCTGAGGTGGTTGGACAAAAGGGAAAGTTACAGACTGAGACTATCGGTGTTCCTCCCATAGCCCAGTATTAGCTCAACAGATCACGTCTTTCTTCAAGGGGTTGGTTGGTCCTAGAGAGCTTCCTTCTGTTCAATCAAACCAAGATCCCGCCAATCCTCCTATTGTTATCACTACTGCCAAGGTGAACGAAAACGTGGGTAAGGATGCTTTTTTCTGTCCTTTGTTGGGTGTTTTCATGACTGGTTTTGAACACAAGATGTTAACTATGTTTTTGAAGTTGAGAGCTTCCATTTTCTATGGCTTTGAGAGTGAGTATGCATATGAGTTTATCCTAGATTGTTATGAGAGACTGCATAAGTTGGGATCCATCAATATTGGTTGAGTTCAAGACTTTTCAACTTCAAGGTGAGGCTAAGTAGGGGTGGAGAGCTTATATGGAATGTAGATATTTAGTTTTACCTCCACTAATTTGGACCCAGTTTCATCTGTTTTTAACAAATATATGTCTAGGACTTTGAGGTATCATAAGAAAGATGAATTTATGGATTTGGAACAAGGTGGTATGACTTTGGGTGCTTATGCATGTTTCATGCCTTGTCTAGATATACTACACAGTTGGTGACTAGTGAGGAGGAGATGATCCAGTTACTTATTGGGAGACTTAATTTAGAGTTGAGGGTATTTTCTGCTCACATGACTTTTGAGGGAGAATCTTTAATGATGTAACCGACTATGTTAAGAAAGTAGAGGGAGTGAGGCGAGATGGTTAGTGTAATACATTGGTAAAAGGGGCCAAAAATTCAGGCAACTTTCAAGGTTCTCATTCCAGAGGTTCAGGGAGGCCAACACTAGCAGCCAAGCCAATTAAGTTTGCCATTCCCGCTTCCATAGGTAATTACTCATGCACTCCATCTTATAATTTGATTCATGATAGTAAGAGAGTCGCACCTTCAACGGGCACCAAACCATCGTTTGATCACACATGTTACAACTTTGGAAAGCCTTACATATGAGAAGAGATTGTCTCCGCCCGTGTGTATTTAAATCTACCCGCGGGAAATGGTAATAATGGTAGAGGACATCTCCAAGGTGGGCAAGAATTTAATTAGAGAGGCCACAGAGGTAAAGAAAATGGTGATGTAGGCAGAGGTAATGTACAACAAGGAAGAGAAGTGGCTCTTCAAGATGATAGGGCTCAATGTTATGCTTTTTGAAGTAAGAATGACGAAGAGACGTCAACCATAGTGATCATATGTACTATTTTTGTGTATGATCAGAAGACTAATGTGTTATTTAATCCACGTTCCAGTTATTTTTATATATTCGTGTTATTTTCCTTAAAGTTTGATATGATTTGTGATGTACTTGATACCCCCAATAATTTTTCTACCCTTTTGGAGAGTCAGTCATAGTCACCCATGTTTATTGTGCTTGGCCTATCTTATTTATGTGTTTTCAGACTTGGGTTGATTTATTGATTTTGAATATGACTGACTTTGATATTATCTTAGTCATGACTTGGTTGTCCCCCTATTATGTTGTGTTGAATTGTAATACTATGTTCTTAACTTTAGAAATTCCAAGAAGGGAAAATTTAGAGTGGGAAGAGGTGTACAAGTCTAAGTAAGCTAAGATCATATCCTCCATTCAGGCTAAGAAACTGGTAGGGCAAGGTTGTTTAGCTTATTTGTCTCATATTAGGGATTTTGAGATTGAATCTCTATCCATTCAGTCCATTCCTGTGGTGTTAGAATTTAGAGAAGTGTAATTGATTTTCCTTGTATGCCTCCAGATAGAGATATATATTTCTGCATTGATTTTGAGCCTGGTACTCGTCCCATTTTCATCCTTCCATAGCTCATGCTCCAACTGAATTAAGAGAGCTTAAAGCTCAAATCAAGAGCTTCTTGATAAGGAATTTATTTGACATAGTGTTTCTCTATGGGGTCCTCCAATTTTGTTTGTTAAGAAGAAGAATGGTAGTATGAGAATATGTATATATTACCGGTAACTGAATAGTTTCACTATTCAAAACAAGTACCCTTTGCCTCGAATAAATTATTTTTCAGCAATTGCAAGGTGCATCAATTTTTTCCAAGATTGATGTAAGTTCTGGCTTCCATCAATTGAAAATTAGGCTTGAAGATATGCCCAAGACGATGTTTAAAACTCGCTATGAGCACTATGATTTTTTGGTCATGTGTTTTTGTTTGACTATTGTGCTTGCAGCCTTTATGAGTTTAATGAATGGTGTGTTCAAGTTATATCTTGATTCACTCATCATAGTTTTAATTGATGACAATTCGATCTATTCGAAAAGTGAGTAATAACATTTCGATCATCTTCATATTGTTCCAGGTGTTCTTGGAAAACAAAGATTGTATGATAAATTCTCTAACTGTTTTTTTTGGTTGACTTCTGACATATTTTTGGGGCATGTAGTTTCGAAGGAATGGGTAGTGGTAGATTCTCAAAAGATTAAGGCGGTTAAGAATCGGGTTCTTCCAAGTTCTATAAGTGAAGTTAGGAGTTTTGTGGGGCTCGCTACTTATCATCGTGGATTTGTGAAGAATTTTGCTTCTATTTTCACTCTCTTGATTAATTGGACCAAAACAAGAGATACAATTTGAATAGACTGAAAAGTGTGAGGATAGATTTCAAAATCTCAAGACTCCCTTGATTGCCACGCCTATTCTAGCATTACTAGTTGAAGGTAAGGATTTTATTGTTTTTGTGATGCTTCACATTATGGCTTGGGTTTTCTGTTGATGCATGATAAGAATGTCATAGATTATGTCTTGCGTCAATTTAAGGTGCATGAGATGACTTATACTACACATGATTTGAAATAGACAGCGGTAGTGTTTTCTTTTAAGATCTGTAGGCTTTACCTCTATGGTGTGAAGTCCTTAGTGATTATCGTAGTTTGCAACATGTGTTTACTCAAAAGGATATGAATTTGAGAAAGAAAATGTGGATGGAATTAATCAAAGATTATGATTTGACCATTCAATACTATCTGGGTAAGGCTAATGTAGTGGCAGATGCTTTAAGTCAAAAATCGGTGAGTATGGGTAGTTTAGCTTTATTAAGAGTAACCAAACGACCTTTGTCTAAAGAAATTCAGATCCTGGAGTCCAAATTCATGTAATTAGAAATCTCAAAAAAATGTGGAGTGTTAGCTAGCGTTGAACTGAGGAATACGTTCATTGATGAGATTAAGACCAAACAATTTGAAGATAAAAATTTGGAGGAGCTTAGGAAGAAGACTATGATCGGTAAGTCAGAAGAGACCAATCTTGATGCAAAAGGTGTACTTCATTTCAAAAAAAAGAATTTGTGTTCCTTGAGTTGATGACTTGATTAAAAAATTGTTGAAGGAATCTCATTGTTCATGATATTCTATTCATCCGGGTTGACCAACATTTATAGAGACTTGAAGCGAATTTATTGTGGGTCCGACATAAAGAAGGATATAACGGAGTTCGTGTCTAAGTGTCAAAATTGCAAACAAGTGAAGTATAAACATCAAAGGACTGCAGGTTTGCTTCAAAGAATGCCAATTATGGAATGAAAGTGAGAAATAATAGCTATGGATTTTGTGGTTGGTCTTCCCAAGACTCTGAGGAAGTTCGATTCTATTTGGATAGTGGTTGATAGATTGAATAAGTCAGTCCCTTTAATTAGGGTAAGAATAGATTATTATGCTAAAAAATTGGTAAGTTCATGTGAAAGAGATAGTGAGGTTGAATGGGGTGCCCCTCTTTATCATCTCAGATCGGCGTACCCAATTCACATCCAAATTTTGGAGGAAATTACATGACGGATTGGATAGACAACTCACTTTTAGTACAACCTTCCATCCACATAATGGGAAGTCTGAGAGGACTATTTTAGTATTAGAAGATATGTTGAGGGCATGTGCTATTGAGTATGGAGGGCATTGGGGTAGGTTCCTACCTTTGTGTGTGTTCTTCAATAATAATTGTTATCACTCCAGCATAAATATGACACCATTTGAGTAACTTCATGTGTGGGCTGTGAATCAACCATAGGATGGTTTGAGGCTGGAGATGTGAAACCTTTGGGGCTAGATTTAGTGAAGGATGCTCAAGATAAGGTGAACATTATTCAAGCTAAACTTCTAGCAGCATAGAGTAGACAAAATATGAATGCAGATCATAAGGTAAGATAAATATCGTTTCAAACTGGGGTGAGAACGTTCTTAAGGTATCACCCTTGAAAGAGGTAATGTGATTTGGCAAGAAGGGTAAGCTAAGTCTGCGATACATTGGTCCCTTTGAGGTTGTTGAATGTGTAGGACCGATAGCATAAAAAATGGCTTTACCTCCTAATTTTGTGGGATTTCATATTGTATTTTATGTGTCCATGTTGAAGAGGTATCATGGTGATGGGAATTATATCATTAAAGGTGACTCAATTGTATTAGACAAAGACCTTAAATATGAGTAGGAACCAACTGCAATTCTTGATTGCGATGTGTGGACAGTTGAGGACCAATGAGATTATGTCCATGAAAGTTCAATGGAAATATCTTCCAATCAAGGAAACTACTTGGGAGATCGAGTGGGACATGCGAGATAAGTATCCCCAATTGTTCGTTGATTCAAATACTACTACATTCCTTCATGAGCTTATTTTTCCGAAGTGTCACTCGGGGACGAGTGATGGATAAATCACTATCTATAATAACAATCGGATTATATCGTTATAGAATATCCAATGGGTATAAAATTTGGGTCTGAATTTTTTTTGTAATAACTTGGAATTTCCCAACCTAGACCAATTTGGACGAAATCGGATTCATTAGGGTGTAGGAAAATATAGTAGCACTCAAGTGAATTATTTATATTTTTGTTTCATAAGTAGTTAGATAAGTCGTTAAGGAATTAATATGACTTTAAGGAATGTAATTCGGACGAATAGAACTCTTGAAATCGATCTTGGCGTGAAGGGCATTTTCTAAGTGTCGGTGGTTTGAGGTGTGTTGTGAAATGGGGGTCTTGGAATTATAAAAATAACTCATTCGTTCAGTATTTAGCTGTAGGGGTGGAATTTTACGCCAGGGCGGGGCCATTGCTATGGAGTGAGGGTCGATGTGGCGGATTCAACGCGAGTTAAAGTCATAAATAAAGCCCTAAACGACTTTATTTTGCACTTTTTATATTTAGAGCTATGAAACGAACACCATCTTACTCCTAACAGTTTTCACCGTTCTTTAGGCTAAAGGTAATATTTTCACTCCCCGAATCCATTTTTTGATCCGTATAACGTAATAGAATGAGAAATCAATGATGGGAGAGGGTTTTGATCTACGTTCCGTGGTGGAAACAATCCTATTTTGGATACTTGGGATCATGTATATAATCGAGAGTTCATAGAGTTGTTAGAAATTTGAGTAATTAGTGATTATTTATTGAATTCAATATCATATTGATTATTTGTAGATCAAGAACAAATTGAATGAATCAGGAAAGGAAAAGATCAAGTTTTTTAGGGTTTCAAGTTGTTTTGAGGTAGGTGATGGTTGTGATTCTATGATTGTGTGATATAGCTTAGTTATTGCTTTATCATGATACCTGTTTGTATATGAATATTGCATTATTGATCACACTTGTTGTAAATGCGATAGACTAATGACTACATATCATGAATCAATTCTTGATTGTATGAATTTGAATATACTTGTGATTGTGATTGTGATGTGTTGAGTGAATTTGATTTCCAGGATCGGTTGCCACATTTTAACATAATTAACTGGGATTGGTTTCTACGTTCCGACATGAATATGGTATCGATTGCCATGTTCTGACAAAACTATGGGATCGGGTACCACGTTTTGATATGCTAACGATTTAGATTTGGGTTCCATTAGAGGACTAACTACTTGACATAAATATGTATCTTGATAATTGTGAAATTGTATGTTGTTCATAAATGTTGATAATATTGTATTTGTTTGGCATATGCATGTGTTTATGATGTTGTATTGACTTGCTTATGTTTAACTTAGTGGGATAGCCACGTGATCCTATCGATACACTTTGGTTGTATACTGCACTTGCTCTTATTTTTGTTGCGTATGGGACATCTTTCAGCGGCTATTGGCATACCCCATTTAGACGACCAATGATTGTTCAAATTCAAGGGTGAGCTAATTCTTTCGGACTTCCTTAAATTCACTTTGAGTCTCTGTCCACATTTTTGGACTTAGACTAGTTCTTATAAGATTCTTATATTGGATGGGTTGTATCCATTTTTTATTATTTTGGTTCATTGTTTAGATATTTTGGAACATCGAATTTCAGGTTCTAGGTTAATTCTTCTAGATTTGTTTTAGTTGATAGACTTTTGTTAGAGTTTATGGAAACTCTATTTATGTTCTTTGTATTTAACTTGCTTCCATAGATTAAATGCATTAATTTTTGGTTAAGTTGCTTTGGTTGGGGTTGTAGTAGTGGTTCTCCCACCGGAGTATTAGTGTTTGTTCCAATCACGCCGGTCGGGATCGTGACATGTGAGTTGCACGTATACCCATCTAAATTGACATACATTATTTCAAATTATCATTGTATTAAAAATAGTTTTCTAATTAAATTACATGAGTATCATTCATTTTCAAACAAAAAATTGTTCAAAGATTTGGAATCTACTTTTGGATACCAATAACATATTAAAATATGACAACAAAGTATCTTCTCCAAATGAAATAAAAGATGATGATATTTCGTACATTAAAATACCAAAATTATAAACATAAATTAATACATGTATAATGTTATCTCATATGTTAATAACTTGCAAGACAATGTTCAGAGAAAATAACAAATATGAAAATTGATAGAATTTGATAGCCACTTCATAGAATTAATGAAATAAAATGAAGGTTACAATTAATAATCAATATTAATTTATTTAACGGATCATCTCAGATATTAAATCCTACAAAATTAATTTTTTTGAAAATGAGCTTAGAATATAGAAGCATAGCATCAACGGAGTGACAACTTAAAATATGAAACAATATCAAAAGTTGAAAGTTGAATTTGTCTTTCTCGAAATGTGATAAAAACGATAAATAAATAAATAAGGATAAACATTTATATCATTATTTTTTCCGTGATTCGAAGAAGTTATTAATAATTTAACTATAGGTTACTTTCTTCATTTCAAATCATTCATTATGTTTCAATCTTGTACACCCCGTAAGAAAGAATTGATAAAAATGTTGTTTTATATATTATATCGTACACACCCCTTATAAAAAAAAATAAACATAAATAAGTAATTAATATAATCATAAAAACAAATTAAATAGTTTTTAGTATCAATTAATATAGTATAGTAATTTAATAGTTAAAAATATCAAGTAAATTATAATTAATTTTTTACAAATTACATTACACAAGTATATTTGTAAAGAGTCATGATCTTATATTTTGATCCATGACCTTTAATTTTACATTCAGAGAAGAAACTATGTATTAAACAAAGTGAAGATTGTTTGTCTTTGTTCTTCTAAAAAGAAGTTTTAAAAAAACAATGATTTGTTCATTCCTAAACAAGTTGATCCCCCAAATCTTAGCTTGAAGATTCCTTGTATATCACATGATGTTATTTACTTCAATATTTTCCATATTTATAGATGACAAATGAAGAGATAATCCAAAAATTATAACAGAATATGTATTGTCAAGAGTTGATAAGCGCAAATCATCATATAAATACATGAGAATATTAACAATATTTTTTGTATAACGTGACTTTTTCGCTAATACATGAAACATATTAAATTTGTTGTAAATTTCAAAATAACCCTTGAAATTCTTTTTGAAAAGATCTTTCATTACTATTTCGGCATTGAAACTTTAATGATTACTTAATAATTTTGTTTCTAAGCATAAGTTATCGAGGAACAATGTTAATTTAGTGAATGAAAATAATCATTTAATTTTTTATTAGAAATATTTAATATTTAGTTAATATTTTTATAAAAAAAATAGTTTAGTATAGGGGTAAAATGGTAATCCAACTTTACATTTTGGTGATCTCCACTTTTAATATAATACATAATATATAATATGGTAAATTATATGATGATTAAATTTTATATACATATAGGGTATAGATGATAAAAAGTATTAAATTAGATTTTTTAATTAAAAATTAATCTAAGGAAGTGCAAAAGTCATTAACATTTTTCTTAAAATGATACAATTTATTATTTAAACTAAATAGTTAAATATTTTTATAACATTTTAATTTATAGTATGAGTAAACGTGATTCAACTTTTAACTTTCTTGTTCCCACTTATAGCAATACAAGTTCTGAACATGTCCATTGCACATGGTCCCATACTGATTTATATGGACTCAATGATAAATGTACTTTCTGATAGAACAAGAACAAAATTTTATAATTGATAGGAATTTCAGTTTGACATATGACTCTATTGTTAAAATTCATCTTGAAGTTGAATCATTGTTAGTTAGTATATTTTTTGCAGTACTCAAATATTAATCAACTCTAATGGCACACTTACACAATTATTTAGAATTATGGATAATTTCAGAGACCTCCCTCCAGATTTGCTTTTATAACACTAACCTCCCTTGTGGTTTGATATATTACACTCATCTCCCTTATTTTGATATTTTTGTAACTGGACTAGTTTATGTGATAAATTTTATTTGATATTCCAAAACTACCCTTATGTGGATTCCTTTATTAATAAAATTCTAGGCTTATAATATAATCTCCTCTCAAGAGTTTATCAAATCCTCAAGAAGATCTCAAACAACTTATTTTTCGTTTTGATTTGTAACTTTACATAAATACGAAATTGAAATTTGAATCATTTTAACCTAATTAGTGGATAATTATAAAAAAATTGTAACATCGATCTCACAATTTGAAATAGATAAGAACTGAAAATAGTTATTTTGGAAGTAATAAAAAAAATCTGGAAAGTTGTTTTAGTTAGGAAAACTTGAGTTTTGGTCAACTTCAAACGTCCATAACTTCTATCTCAAGATGAGTTAAATGTACTTCCACATATGATTGAAAAGATCTTGGAATAATATTTCCAAACCCACCAAGTTTGTACTATTTTGAGTTTGTATGAGTGAGTTATGACCTTTGGAAGTTGGGCTATTGGAATAAGGAAATCTGAAAACCGAATTTTAGAAGGGTAGTTTGGTCTTTTCCTTAACCAACTTGACTAAAGTTTAGGAGTTTCATTGGGGTAAATTCAAATTTTATTCCGTTTAAAAAAGTGAATTTCAAGGAGAAAAGAGAAGAATGTTCAAGATTCGTTAAGAACATTGTGTGAGTGTGAGCCCTGAAGGAAGTGCATCGGTTGTGAATTTCGTCAAGAAGTTATTCCTACGAGGTATGTGAACTTACATAGTATTGGGTTCATTCACCCACACGCCAACAATAATTTATTCAACGTAATTAAGTTCTTGAAAGCTTTCAAATTGAGTTCTTTATGAGTTTTTGATAAGTGTTGTTGAAGTTTCTTATCGATTAAGTTTTGGTGTAAGAATCTACTTGAGTCAAATTAAAATGACCATATATCTTAGAATATAAGGAGTTACTTTAGCAATAACCTATTAAATTGAAGGTAATCGAATCTAGTTTCCAACGCCATCAATTTTGCGTCAATCCGATTTCTGAGTGATTATTTTAGTAAACTATACAATACAGTTACAAATCAGCCGATTGGTAAACATTAAAAAGGATTGTTTTTGTTTTTTTACCTCCAAGAAAACCCTAAATGAATTTCTTGACTAATGAAGGGTTCAAAACAATAAGATTTTCATCTTTTCTAATGAAAATCATAATCTTGGCAATTGAGATTTCAAGAAACTAATTCAAGATTTTCAAGAAAGGTTTTCTTGATCATTTACCTTCAAGCTATGGTTTCAAGGTTTCTATTCAACTTCTTTTTCGAGATCCTTCAAGAACCTTCTTCTTCCTATCTAAAATCATTCCTAAACATCATGGGATTTTCCTATAAGAAACCATGATCCTTGAATCCATAATTCAATTCAAGGAAAGTCAAGATTCGAGTGAAGAAGCTAAGAGCTAAGTCAAGAAGTTAAGGTCAAGTCTAAAAGTTAAGATGTAAGTCAAGAAGAAGTTCATATAGTTTTCCAATGTCTTCACAAACATTTTTGTTTTAAAACTTAAGTTATGAGTTTAGTGTAGATTAAAGTTGAAGTCTTTTCTTCAAAGAAGTATATGGGGACTAAGTATTCCCAAGGAGGTAAAAAAAAAATTTCACACTTAAATAAGAACGAAAACTGAGATTTCCAAAAAGCCTTTATTCTAGTTTTCATAAAAGAGTAATAGCTTTCTAAATGAAGCAAGTAGAGAACCTGAGATTTCTAAGATAGCCTTTGAGCTACATTTTTGAGCACTAATCTCAAATCACAGAAGAAGTATGTTTTAAAAACATAAAAGCTAGTATATTTTTGGAGCAGTATTGAGCACCGAATTGGGGACGAGCATAAGTTCAGATAACTCAGGTCACCATAAAACCATGAAGATCTTTGAGATCTAAGACTAGCCTCTTAGCTTACATCATTACATTCATAGGTCAAAATACGATAAATTCAAAACTTTTCATTACTTCTACATTGAGGTTTACATAGACCTCTACATACACATAATATATATTATATCGAGTATACATAGACCTTTGTATATGAAGATTACTTAGTCTTATACTTTTATTGCACATAGATATATAAAATATAACAGTTTCAAATAGATGTATCATCTCATAACCATCTAACAAGAGTATATCAAATTAGGCCTAGCCCTTACATAAATGTAATAAAGCCACAAATAGGCTATACAACTTTTAGTATCCAAATGAAAAGGAAAAGACATAAGTTTCTTAAAACTAAAACAACTTCATAGCTTGATATTGGCATTGCCCTCGGAAAGTGAGGATCTACCCAACTTGGATGAATAAGAATTCCAAGCCTTCCTTCAATGTTGTCTCAAATCCCTTCAACGATCGGAACCTAGAATGTTGGGGAAAACGGGAGAAATTGGAGTTAGTACACCACCTTTACTAAATATGAGACCACATGCACACATATTATCAAATCATGCTAAAAAGGGACCTTTCATGAAAACATGTTATTTTACCTTTAGAAAACCTTATGCATATTCAAGAAGACCATACCAATCAATAAGACATATTCATTTAGTCAAAGACATGTACATCACAAGACCAACAATACTAAGTCTAGTCAAGTCAACAGGCATATCACATACTTGAACACATAGTCAAGTCAACCCTATCATCATGTTATAATAACAACAAACATGAATGAGAGTTCATTAAAACATAACCAAAACAAGGCAATTATCCATGAACCCTTATTAAGTTAACAAGTGCAATAATCAATCAAAACCCCATAATGTTACTCAATCAAGTAATCCAACAAGAACAATGACCAACATCTAACTTCTCATAGCATGATATTAAGAGCACATATCATAATCTTTTAACAATGAAGACCAACACGTATTCATAAGTGAAACTAATCATCATATAGTATCAACAATATGCAAGATCATCATTTACATATCATGTACCATTATAAGCATATGCATATATAATAACAACCTTTTAAAGTTCCCTTCAAAATAAACTAGTGCAAGGCATAGGTAGAGTCCCATACCCCTACCTAGGCTACGTCAAACCCCTTAACTCCCTTTAGTTGGTTTGTACTACATTACTTCATTTTAGTTTCAGGAACACTTGCCTTAACCGGCATAGACCTCAAGAGCTAAATGTGGAATCCTCTGTTGTAAAATCTTATACCAATGGAAGGTGGTCTACCAGCCAAAGTAAAACCAAACACAAACACAACTTTCTAGGTGGATCCACTAACTAGTCTTCTTATGGGGGCAACATAGTTCAAGAACTAAGATATATATATATATATATATGTATAATCCCTCTACATGCCACATAGAAATTGGAGCCTCATTTCATGGGAATCCATTGGGTGAGTATCCCTTATTGGGGAGTCAACAACTCATGTGGAACTATATGGTGAATCTTCCTCTATGGAAAGTCATCACCTCCCATTGTCAAGTTCACTTGTTGCTAAGCTAAGTCCCTTTTGAAATGTCTTAAATGTCTATGTTATCATCACATATTATTGTAGGCCATAGGGTCTATCCCTTATATAATCATCATCATTATATCTCAATAAGAATTTCATGAGTATTATCGTTTCATTACAATTCATATAAGTGAGGTTAACACATTTACGTATCACTTTGTAATAAGGCACATTGGTAATTAGCACTAACCTTATAACATTTACATCATAGCCATGTAGTAAAGACATTTCAATTCAACATCATACCAACCCTATCAACCTTAATACACGATATACTTCAATGCAATATCATCACTTAATCACAATTTACCACAATTGATGTAATTAATAGGGATCACAAGACTTACCAAGTCTCCTTCATAATCCATCATCAAGGTCTTACCATCAACTCTTAACTCAACACAATTAGGTGTAGTGTCATCATAAAATAATAACCAACATGATAACAAGGCTAGTTGAATTACTACATCACAATTCACCACTAATTCATAGCTTAAGACAAGAGACATAGGTCAAATTAACAATATACTTCATAACCTAGATCAACTTCTCAATAACTAGCATGATAGGACTATAATTTATCCTAATCTATTCACAATTGATACAACAACATCATAGTATAGTAATTCAACCAATAACCAATTCAATTGAACCAATATTACACAATTCATATCAAGATCATAACCTAGTGTTAATGGGAATAGGTCGTCTTCTACAAACTAGACAAATTTATCAAGATATATAATTATTAAGTTAGAATACATGTTAATATATTCATAATATTTAAAATAAATCATGAACAAAGCAATTCATAAGATCAATTTTGAGATTGGAAAAGACCCACATGAAAACTCAACTTTTGAAATCAATTTGATGGAACCCTTTGAGGAAAGAGGTCTCAAAGATGAAAGGAATCCCATACCACTAATTGATGAAGAATGACAGAGAAATTTTACCCTTTGCAACCCTTGAACCCACCCCTAGCTTGGTCTTCAATGATGTTATTCAACAACAGAAAGAAAGAAGAGAGAAGGAAGAGAGTTTGGGTTTTGTGAATTATAAGAGCTTAGGTTAGTCTAATTAGCTTAGAGACTTAATATAGGTGGTTAACTAACTTAATTAGACATCCCTGAACCCCTAATTAATCTTCTAACTAAGACAAATAATTAGTTGAATTAAACAAAAACGTGTGGCAAAAGACAGCCTCACAAACGACACAACGATTGATGGAACGTGTGTCCATCGACGGGCACTGTGCACCGCCGTGCACATACGTCGATGAGTTCAGAGACTTGTCAAAAAAACTGAATTTTCCAAAATTCTAAGTGTCCATCAACGGGGCAATCGATGCCCCATCGATTGGACCACAAGCCATCTGTGGCAACCGTTGGTGACATTGTCCATTGACAACTTTTAGTCACTTTTGCAAGGGTCCTACTCAAGGTCCCTTAGTGTGTCCTTGGGGAGTCGTGCCCAGACTTTTCAACTATGAACTAATTTTACTACGTGTTAGACACTCTTCCACCAATTTACATCAATTTCTGACTCCTAAAAGCTAGTCAAATAGGCTAAGGCACGCTAGTAACTCCTTGAACTAGTTTCCGAACGTCATGGACATTCTTGGACGTTTTGTTTTTTATACCTCTTAAATGAATTATATTTATTAAAGTAGACCTTAAGACAGTGTCTCAAACTTTGGACACTTATTTTAGGCTCTATAACATGTCTTAGATTTTCAAAGTGTTACAAAAGCCACCATGGGTAAAAAAGAATCATACTTTTTGTATTAATCCTTTTCACATTAGACTAGTGGATCCATGAGGAAGTTCAGGTCTTATAACTTTGACTGGGTATAGGATACGCTGACAGCGTGAGGTAGATTATTGATCATTACTATAGCTCTTATGTGATGGTTGTCGGTTAGAGAAACTCCCACAGAAGTTAAATGTATTTGAGATACATCAATTTATCGTTATTTTACATACATTTCAGAGTTATGTTGTATCCTTGTATATACATAGAGATGACATTATGTCTTAAAATAGCTTTTCTTTATATTGCACTTGTTTTTAAAATGCTTTATGTTGAAATGGCTTCAGTTAAGTATTCATGAGTTGAGAAGAGTCAAGTTTAGTGAACAAAGTAAGTGTTTTTTTCAGAATATATTTCAAGCCTATGTTGTTTAGCATTACAACTTGCATACTGGTACATTTAATATATTGATGTCAGTTGGTCAACATTGTATTTTATGCAGACGCAGCTAACGATGATCGGCATCCAGCACACCGTTGATCCACTTGAGCACTCTAGAGTCAGTTGGTGAGATTCCTTTCATTCCGGAGGACTCATTTTATTGCTTTCAGCATTTTTCTTTATTGGGATGTGGTGGGGTCTGTCCTAACAGCCATCACAATTGTTTTAGAATCTTCATAGATACTCATATATTAGTCCTTTCGCTTTGTATTTAAGATGTTTTGCTATGAGACACGAGTAACCCTTTTGGCCAGTTTGATGCTTTCTTTTGAAACATTCTTAGTTTATTTCATAAGTTCTTTATATAGACTATTCTTGTGTTTTAAGTCTTCCATTGAGTAAGTAAGTCATGTTAAGGGTTCACTTGGGGCCAACAATGATTCTCAAGTGCCACTTCCACCCAAGTTGTATGCTCGGGGCGTGATAAAAGATTATTGATAAATATCCTTTCTGATGAAGATCGATCTACATCAAACTGAAGTTTAATAACTTCGTAATAGTATATATGATAAATTAATAATACTCTATAAAAAGAGCTTGGTTGTATTGCATTGCATTTAATATTATTCTTTAGA
Organism: Solanum peruvianum; assembly: GCA_027705065.1. Classification (NCBI taxonomy): domain Eukaryota; kingdom Viridiplantae; phylum Streptophyta; class Magnoliopsida; order Solanales; family Solanaceae; genus Solanum; species Solanum peruvianum. The sequence goes on along the minus strand of JAKWJD010001758.1, from coordinate 49,101,043 downwards.
TAACTAATAACTATGACTACTGCATAATGGCAGCAAACATTGGATAATGGCTTATTATTTGAAGAAATCAGTAGATGTTATTTATGGGAAAAGATACAAGTATCCCCCTAGACTATGTTCGAAATTTCGAAGACAAATCTTACTTAAACTAAGGTCCTATTGCTCATTGAACTTATTTATTTTGTATTGTATACACTTTTTGTCTTATGTGACACACTCTATGGCGTGGGAGATGTTTGAGTGACACATAAGCCAAAAAGGTGCACAAAATTACAAATAAAGTGGATTCAGAGGTAATAGGACCTTAGTTTAGTTAAGGTATATCAGTTTAGTTAAGATGTGTCTCTGGAATTTCAGTCATAGTCTAGGAAGTACTTGTACCTTTTCCCTACTATTTATAATAATGGTAGATAGGTAGAGTATTAAGAAAATCTACAAAAGCTTTATATTTGATAATTATGGTCACAAGTGGTAATTTTAGAAGATAATGTAAATTTAATCAATAAAATTAGTTTAGTTAAAAAAAAGTAAGAATAAGAGAGGTCAATGTAATATGTATTCAAACCATGAGGGAGGTCTAAAGGGAAGTTTATGAAATTATCCCATAGTATAAATAATTTGGTAAATAGTTAATCGACAAGTCCTTTGGGTTCGATAATCCTACTATCTTTTAGACTCACTATATTACTTGCATGACCATGTACACTTGCGTGCATATTTAGGAGTATATTTCTTAAACCATGAACCCAATTAACTACTAACCGATTTTAGAGTATATTTTCTTTAAAGAAACGTATGGCAGGAGACTCAACTTCTTTTATTAAGTCCTCCAGTTACATGTTGAGATAAATTATACTAGCCTTGTGGATGATGTACTAGGTAAATGTGTTATAGTATTGTTGTTTAACCCTTTAATCTATACTTTTTCCTAATCATAACCGCTTTTTCAACAAAAACCCCAAATCAGCATTTTCGGCATTTTTCAAAAGCTCCCTTTTGTTGATAAAGCAACAAACGTTTGCTACTTTTGAGGTGAGTTAGCATTTACTACGTGCTTAGCCTTTTATTTTTCTTAAAATTCGGGTTCACTTTTGCTGCTTGTTTTGTATTCCAACCTTAAGCTATTTGTTATAAGTGTGATGATTTGATGTGTTTCAGATGTTGGTCCAACGATGTGTATTTTTGCTCTTGTACATGGTTAATATTTGACAATAAGAAAACCCCATGTCATTTTTCACGGGGGTTTGCGCTTTATTGATCCTTGGTTGGTAATTCTTGAAAAAGGAACTGCTCTTGGTAACTGAGAAGTATGGAGAATTTTCTTAAAGTAAGGTTAGTTTATCTCTGGATTTAGAAATTTTTGTTTGTGTTTCATTTGGGGTTGTGGTTTGACGTTGTTTTATCATTGTTTATATGGTCATCGGGAGCTAATCTTCGCAAAAACGCCTGTTTTCGCTCTAATATTCTTAGTTACAATCATTTCTGTTTGTTCAATCGGAAAAATCCAATTGCTTCTTACTCCTTTCTCTTTTATTTTTATTTTATCTTTAAATATCGCTAAGATCTATTGTGTTGAATGAGTAGATCTTCTTTTTGTTTATTTTTTTATTCCCTTTACTTTTTTTCCTTATGTTTTTATATTGTGATTCTTGATATCATGAATGTTTGGTAATTCTTTTTAATGTAGATGCATTTTTCAACTTCCTCTATACGTTTTGTGTTGTTTCTTGATGTTCGTGTTGATACCAATTCATTACTAGCCTAGTTTTGAACCTTTAACTATAGCTCAGGATCCTTTACAGTAGTCATTGGTGTGTTGTATTTGTTAAATGTTGTCATGATATTTCTTTTTCATATTTCGTCAAGGAATTCTTTGTTCTTCTTGATGGTTATATGCACTTGAAGAATTTAAACCTTCTATGCTCATAAAATTAAGATTAATTTGATATATGATCTACCTCGTAGCCACCCATGAAATTGTAGTCCTTTGAATGTCTTTGTTTTTAGTTATACTAGTCTCTGCGTGCGTTACACGTGTGTTCCATATAATATTATTATAGATTGTTAGAACCATTACAATTCTATGAAATATGCATGTAATGAGAAATAAAATGCAACAATTAAAAATAATTAATCATTAAAAGTGTGACAAGAAACACCAAACGAGGGATGCATTTTAATGCTCTAAAACCAATTCCTTATAAAGTAACTAACGGTACATCTGAACTTTGGTTAGTAATAGTACACTGTCACGACCCAAAATGTATCGTGAGTGGCACCCACACTTACCCCCTCTATGTGGGCGAATCAACAAGTCTGAACCCCAACATATACAAATAGCTCAACTATAAATAACAAAAATAATGCGGAAGCTTCAAAAGTTATTAAGTAACCAATTTTAATAAGCTTCTAAAGTTTAATGCTTATTATCCCAAATCTGATAGTCATCATGTCAAGGACACTTATTTTCAAATTACCAAGTCTAAGAGTGTTTAAGAAACCAAAATAAGCAAAAAGATGGTCCATGTCCAAAATCCAAAGACTCAAGACGTGAATGAGAGAATCCAGCACGAGCTAGAATTAATAGCTCACCCTGAACTCTAATGTGCTGGAGACTGGCTAGAGCTGAGGGCAAGTCGAAGTCGATGTACACTTGCTGGACTCCACAAAAAAAAACAGAGAAGAAAATACAAGTAGGGGTCAGTACAATGAACACGTACTGAGCCCGACTTGTTTTCTTGTTTGTTTTCCTTTTATGAAATGCAGTGAGTGTACCTATGACTTCTGATTTCCCTCAGTTCTAGCCAGCCTTCCGCATATCAAGTTCCAGGGTGAGCTATCCATTCAAGCTCGTGTTGAATTCTCTCGGTCATGACATGATGTCCTATACTTTCGGACACATACCATTTTATTCTTTTATTTTAGTGTATTTGATATTCTTAGACTTAGTATTAGAGATTAGATGTCCTTGATGTGATGACTATAAGATTTTGGTATATGTTGGGGTTTAGATGTGTTGGTTCGCCCACCTAAGGAGGTAAGTGTGGGTGCCACTCACAAATCATTTTGGGTCGTGACAAACATGGTATCAGAGCGTTAGGTTCATTAATCTGATCACACAAGGACAAGTCTAGTGGAGTCTTGCGGAATGGTAAGGGGACGGGGGACGCCTTTACTTTTCTTCGAGAAGCTATAGAACTTTAGGAAAGCTCATTTCTTTCTTTATTTCGTTCTACTACTTGAATCCAATTGGTATCTAGGTGATACAAATTGGTATCTGAACTTCTTCACTCTATTTCAAATATGGGTACTACTAGAGTATTTGAAGTTGAAATAGCAACAACAGAAAAAAAAATCCTTAGAAATAGATATATTTTCTCGATCGCAAAATGTGGTGATAGTCACGTATTGAGTGTCGATTAGTAAATGCACTACTTATGACTTAAGGTGAAATTTTCTCACTTCTTCATCCAATTATATACCCCAAACTTTGAGTGATGGGAAGAGAGACGGTTTCCTATATATAGAGAAACGGAAGGTATGTGTTGCAACCCATAATGTAAATATTTTGTACTTTATGTAGATATCTGACAACAGGCAAGAAGTAATTTCCTAATGAAAAACTATAAAATGAACATCATTAAGTTAGAAAATTCAGTTAGTAGAGTTTTCTAACATATATAGGTTGTATAGCGAATGATGAAATTATGTTGAGGCAATTGAGGCATAATCTCTTTTATGATTTCATAGGTTGTGTACATATATAAAAAAAAAAGGTCATGATTGACTACTACAATAATACTAATGCTATCGGTGTTTACTTGGTTAAAGTTATAGAGTGTGATATTTTTTTGTCGACCTAAGCTACGAAAGAATGAATATTGCTTTGGATGAGAGACCAAAAAGATTTGATGGCGTATTGTAGTCACTTAATGGGCAAAAATTTATTTGAGTAAATTTTTAGCGAGGGTATGATGTATTCTAGTGGTGGAATTAATGGACTTTCATGGTGTGGACTAGAGCTATATGAAAATGGATATGTCGATTATCATATGAGAATACCAACTACTTGAGGAGTTACCAGTTGTATGACATAGTCAGATAATAAGATTCAGTGTTGCATTCACATTTGAGAAACCAACTAGTTTATTACTATGGGCGCTTGGATTGAACACTATTTTTTTAAGGAAAATTTTAGTGGTGGATTTTTGGTACAATATTGATACATTTAGGTTGTGAAATACATCTTGAGGGTTCTAAATGAGGAGCGGTGATCTTATCTTAAGTTTCAAGGGATAGGTTGATACTAGAATGACAAACTTATATGGGAAGAAAGTCCTAGTGAGTATACTTTGGGTGGATTAAATTAAAGATTTTAGTAAGAAAGTGCATATATAATTTGTTAGTCCCTTCATTTTGATTACTATATCTGAGTTTAAGGTGTCATGTCGAGGAAAAAAAATTGACTTTGTGGTGATGAAAAGGGCTTACAAAGCATGATGGTAATAGGAGTAAGTGATGGATGGTGACGGAGATTCAAATTATAGAATACAAATTGTTGGTCAAATAAATTTTGTATGGTGATAAAAACTTGCGAGTATCTAAGGTTGAGATTTCTACTATTTAGTGAGTAATGTGGTTGTATGAAAAATTTTAGGAGATGTTAGGGCACCACTCGAATTGAATTTAAAGAAGCTAGAGTCATAATGAAAATAAAATAAAAATGGAATGTAGGGTAACCTTTAGAGAGAAGTGAGAGCAAAAATATTTTTTTCCTCAAATTGTAAGGGGTAAAGGGGTATTTTCAAAGGAGTTGAAAATTGAATTTAGTGACGCGTGATTCCACCTGTTTTTCTCTGGTTATGATAATAGTGTCACATGTTCTTCATATTGGTCAAAAATGATTAGAAAATACTTGAGAAAAGAGTGTACATACATTCAACTCGAATGTTCATAATTTTATGATAACAATGCATATGGAAAAAAATACAATATACACATCCTTCTTGAGACTTAAATGATGTTCGTACTTTACCTGCTGACAATTCGGGCATTGGGCAACAAAATCAACAATGTCACGCTTCATTCTACTCCACCAATAATGTTGCCTCAATCCATCTTAGCATTTATCAATATTATTATACATATATTTTCTTTCCCAATTTGCTGCAGAAAACCAATTGAAAATTGAGGTCACACATATGGCTGTGTAACGACACATATATATATATATGAGATCTAACATACTAAATATTAACTTACTAATTAAATAATCAAAGCTCTCCACCATCACACAATTAATGCTTTCCATATGTATACCTCTTGCATTAACAAATTGCATCACGATGAACGACCAAAAGGCTTATGAAACACAAGGCTTTAACTCTCAAAACGACCAAAAGGGTCATTACATACACTTTCACTTAAGTCATAAATAACTAATTTGAGCCTGATAAAAATATAGAAAATAGTAGAAAATTAAATCAAAGAATTCAAATAGGGATTTAAAAAACAAAAGAATATACACGAAAAAAATACAGTATACACATCCTTCTTAAGACTTTAATGATAACAATGCATATGGAAAAAAAGGGCGGATAGAATTACTACATAATTGTTGAAGTTCTTGTCTACACCTTCTCCCATAACCTTATATACATGTGATCTCTTTGTAACTTACTAATAAATATGATCACTTTATGATTCTTTAGATTGCAATTAAGTTAGGAGGTAAAAAGGTTCTAAAAATATTATGATTAATTAATATTTAACTTATGAAACAATTTATGTAGCCCGCCTGTAAAAAAAATACAAGTTTATCATTTCAAATGATACAAATAGAAGGACCTAACTACAAATGCAAACATAAAATAAAATTATACATAAATTTTATTAATAGAGATAAGACCACACTAAATAAAATATAAGTGTATGTTTGTCATAGTTCCGATGTATCTACTTGAATTCCATACAGTGGAGGGTACACACCTAATTTACAGTGATATAACCCTGTAATTTCATACATAATTGATACACTATTTTCATTTTTTATAAACCCCTAAGAATTTCCTAATTATGCATCAATCAACATGATTTTTTGTTTCCTAGTCACCTACTCAAATAACAATGGGTGCATGTTTAGATACGTGCAATATGCACCGGAGATGACTTCATTATAAGTATCTTAAATACAATGTAATATAGTACAATCACTCTCACAATTTAAAATAGTCATTTAGAAATTAATATAACATAAAAATAAAAATTATGTTTCGGAGACTTAAGCACAATAAATTATGGAAGTATAATAATATATTTTATCCAATAGATAATATTTATTATTGAAAATGTTATCCATTAGTAAGTATATTTCGAGATTTTGAAATGTTAAAAGCAATTGATAAATTAAAAAAAAATGAGAAAAATAGACTTTTGCAATGAACAAACAATTGATAAAATAAAGAATGAGAAAAAAAGAAAAGAAAACAGGAAAAAAATAGTTTGATAGTCCATAAGAAGTGATAAAATATTGAATAGAACAATAACCTAAGATACGAACCGAAACAAAGAAATTCTATCTTTTCGCTGCTTTAACCGTATAAATCTGCATAAAGCAAAAAATATATAATTAATTGGTGTTGCAAAGTTAAGATGGCATTCTATTATTCCAAAAACCTTGTATAAAACAACAATATAAAATCACACATATAAATATTCATGACGAACACTAAAAAAAGAAAGAGATAATAAATCAATCAATGTTTAGAAAGATACAATCGACTTTATGATATTTGTCATTTTAGAGCTGACCTTTCCTAAATTAAAATTTTATTTCATGTTGCCCAGAAGATTAAGTTGATATCTTTCTTCAGCATCGTCTTGTAATTGATTTTGTTGATAAAATATGAATGTTTATTGCCCTTTAGAATAATTAAAAAAATATGTCATAAGCCAAAGAAATATTTCAATCTCAACAATAAGAAAACAACGAGTTGAATGCGGAAGATAAAAAAAATCTCTCAATTCTGAAAATCTTATGGGGTGTTATCTCTTAGGAGGTCATTGAATTCCCAGAAAAGAAACTAATCTTTATTACATAAAAGTAATAACTTTTGATCTTTTTTATCTCTTTTTTTTTGTTAAAATAAATTCAAATTAATAGATTTTTTAGAAAATGGCAAAATTATAATTCAACTTTGAAGTTAGAATCTTCTCACTTATAATAATATATGATACAACTGAAAAATTGAAGAAAACATTCTATTACTTATGTTTATCTAAACTTAAATTTTATTTGCATTGTAATAAATTTGGCTTCCCTTATATTGTAGATACCCCGAGAAGTGAAAAGAGAAGAAGTGCTTTAATAGATGGTCTCATATCTGATGAGGACTCTAAAATTATAACCCCAGAAGATCATTCAATGCAAAGACCTAGGGGGAGTAGAACTGTCGTTGAGAGTGGCCATCTTAGTATCAGATTGCAAAAGCCGAACAACCAACACAGGCGAAGTTCAAATTAAAATTTCAAGCACAGTACAGTTGAAATTCAACTTGTTAAGCCTTAATATAGGCTATCTTTAGAAGTTGATGACAACTTACTGGTTCTTTGCCATGAAAGTGGCATGAAACGTTGTTGGCTCAAGTGTAAGGTTATACAGGTATCACAAAAATATTTGATAGTTCAATATGATGACATCTAGGATTGTGGTGGTCCTTAAAAGGTCGAGGTACCTTAACAATTGTGACTATAACTTAAGTTTTTATACCATACATATGCTACTTCCATATATTAACTTGTTCATTCTACCTTAAGCATGTTTCTTCATCACCTTTGTTTGTTTTATAGGAATGGATTCCTTACTACTAAGTGGAGGCTTTGATAAATTGGGCATCAGATGCACAAGACACATCACAGTTCGCTCCAAGCTTCTGGAGGATTGTTCCGACTATTCTTTAGAATAGAAGTTGTAATTGATGCTTGGTAATCTAACGAATGATAGGAAGGTTTTGTTTTAGATTTGATGTTTGTGGAAGTGTTGATCTTCAGGTTTGCTTTTCTAGTAAGAAATAATAGTCCTAAAATACTCAAAAAAAAATAGAATGGAAAATAAGAAATAGAAGAATCTTCCTTTTTATTCCTTGTTTTCTATTACTATTTTAACATTTTAGTTTTCTTAGAACTTCTATTTCATACCAAGGAAGTAAACCTGAATATGACCACTTCCATAGACACCAAATTCAGAAACAACACATTCTCATCACCCGTGAGACCACCAAGCATCCACTGCAGCTCATAATTCAAAAGAATAATCAAAATAATCCTCCAGAAGTTGGGGTTGAACTATGAGGTGTCATGTGCATCTCATGCCCAACATATCAAAGCCTAAAACTTTGTAGAAAGGAATCCTTTCCTATTAACCAAGCAAAGGTAATGCGGAAACATGGTGAAGGGAGAGAGGTCAAGTTCATATATTTAAGTAGATCATCAGCTATAGCATATAAACTTAAGTTATACTTGCATTGGTTAAGGTACCTCGATTTTCCAAGTCCATAACAGTCCATGATGTCATAATATTGAAATTTGAGACATTAATTTTGTGATACTGTAATACCTTACACTTGAGCCAAAAACCTCTCATGCCACTATTATGGAAAAAGGAAACTCTAAGGTGTCACCAAGTTCAGAAGATAGCTTATATTGAGTCTCAACAAGATGAATTTCAATCAGTCTATGCTTGGAAATATTATTTTTAACTTCGGGTAAGTTTTTGGTTTGGCTTTTGCTGTTTGATTACTAAGAATTGATTCTCCAATACCATATTGTCCTCTCACCAACATTTCTAACAACGATAGACTAACATATAACCCCTCATCCAAAATTCTATGGAAAACAACTCTGAGCAATCAGTGGTTAAGTCCGCTGGGTATCCAACGGAGCAACTCCTTAAGCAACATGAATTGCAGTTAGAGATGTTCTGGATCTACCAGCGGAAGGAAATGGAGCAAGTTAATGATTTCAATATCCAAGTACTTTCTTTTTCCTGCATCAAGAATATCAAGAAAGTAGACATTGATGCCGATGTTATTTATCTGGTATGATCGAGTTATGACCTTTGGAAGTTTGGCTGTTGGAATAAGAAAATTCTGAAAATCGGATTTTGGAAGGGTAGTTTGGTCTTTTCTTTACCCAACTTAAGTAATTTGTTTTTAGGAGTTTGATTGGGGTGAAATAAGATTTTATTCCATTTCGAAAAGTGAATTTCAAGCTAGGGCTTGGAGAGAATAGAAAAGAGGATAAAAGGGAAGAAAGTTCAAGATTTGTCAAGGACATCGTGTGAGTGTGAGCCTGAATGAAGTGGAACGCTTGTGAATTTCGTCAAGGGGTGATCCCTACTAGGCATGTGAACTTCCATAGTATTGGGTTCATTCACCCACATGCCAATAATGATTTATATAGCGTAATTAAGTTCTTGAGAGCTTTTAAATTGATTCTTGTTGAGTTTTTGATAAGTGTTGTTGAAGTTTCTTATCGATTAAGTTTTGGTGTAAGAATCTACTTGACTAAAATTAAAATGATCACATCTTTTAGAATTTAAGGATTTATATGAGCCATAACCTATTCAATTAAAGGAAATCGAATCTACTTTCCAACTCCATCAATTTTGCGTCAATCTGATCTCTGAGTAAATAGTTATGACTATTTTAGTAAACAATACAATGCAGTTACGAATCAGCGAACGGGTAAAAATTAAAAAGGGTTGTTTTTGTTTTTTTACCTCCAAGAAACCCTAAACGAATTTCTTGATTAATAAAGGGTTAAAAACAATAAGATTTTAATCTTTACTAATGAAAATCATAATTCTTGGCAATAGAAATTTCAAGAAACTCATTCAAATTTTCAAGAAAGGTTTTTTTGATCATTTACTTTCAAGCTATGGTTTCAAGGTTTCTATTAAACTTCTTTTTCAAGATTCTTCAAGAACCTTGTTTTTCCTATCTAAAATCATTACTAAACATCATAGAATTTTCCTATCACAAATCATGATCCTTGAATCCATAATTCAATTCAAGAAAAGTCAAGACTCAAGTGAAGAAGCCAAGATCTAAGTAAAGAAGTTAGGAGTCAAGTCTAAAAGTTATGATGTAAGTCAAGAAGAAGTTCATAAAGTTCTCCAAAGTCTTCACAAACATTTTTATTTTAAGACTTAAGTTCTGACTTTAGTACAGAGTAAAGTTGAAGTATTTTCTTCAAAGAAGTATGTGGTGACTAAGTATTCCCAAAGATGTATAAAAAAAATTCACATTTAAACAGGAATGGACACTGCGATTTCCAAAAAGCTTTCGAGCTAATTTTCAGAAAAGAGTAATAGTTTTTTAAATGAAGCAAGTAACGAAACTGAGATTCCCAATATAGCCTTTGAGCTAAGTTTTTGAGCTCTAATCTCAAAGCACAGAAAAAAGTATGTTTTAAAAACATAAGAGATAGTATATTTTGGGAGTAGTATTGAGCGCCGAATTGGGGACGAGCATGAGTTCAGATAACTTGTGTCTCCGTAAAATCATGAAGCCACCATGGTAGAAAAGGATCATACTTTTTAGATGAATACTTTTTATAATAGACTAGTGGATCCATTAGGAAATTTAGGTCTTATACCTTAGGCCGAGTATAGGATGCGCTGGTTCTCGAGTGCCAGTCCCGCCCAACATGTTATCTTGGGGCGTGACAAAATATTATGATTAAAGTGTAAGGTTATACAGGTACCCAAAAAATATTTGAAAGTTCAATATGATGACATCTAGGATTGTAATGGTCCTTAAAAGCTCGAAGTACCTTAATAATTCTGACTATAACTTAAGTTTGTATACCATACATATGCTAACTTGTTCATTCTACCTTAAGCATGTTTATTCATTACCTTTGTTTTTCTTTATAGGAATGGATTCCTTACTACTGAGTGGAGGCTTTGATAAATTGGGCATCAGATGCACAGGACACATCACAATTCGCTCCCATTTTTTGGAGGTTTATTCTGACTATTCTTTAGAATATGAGTTGTAATTGATTCTTCGTGATCTAAAAAATGATGGAAAGGTTTTTTTATAGATTTGATGTCTGTGGAAGTGCTGATATTCAAGTTTTCTTCTCTAGTAAGAAATAATAGTCCCCCAAAACTAAAAAACTAAAATAGAATAGGAAATAAGAAAAAAAAAAGAATTCTCCTTTTATTCCTTGTTTTAATACTTCTATTTCTTATTTTCAATTAATATTTTAACATTTTAGTTTTCTTAGGACAGTTATTTCATACCAGGGAAGTAAACCTAAAGATGACCGCTTCCATAGACATCAAGTTCAACAACACATTCCCATCACCCGTTAGAGCACCAAGCATCCACTGCAACTCATGCTTCAAAAGAATAATCAAAATAATCCTACATAAGTTTGGGCCGAACTATGAGGTGTTATGTGCATCTCATGCCAAGCCTATCAAAGCCTACAACTCTGTAGAAAGGAACCCATTCCTATTAACAAAGCAAAGGTAATGAGGAAACATGGTGAAGGGAGAGCGGTCAAGTCAATATATGTAAGTAGATCATAAGATATAGCATATAAACTTAAGTTATAGTTGTAGTGGTTAAGGTACCTCAATCTTTCCAAGACCATCATAATCCATGAAGTCATAATATTGAACTTTGAGACGTAAATTTTGCGATACTTGCAATACCTTACACCTTAGCCAGCAGACTCTCATGCCACTATCATGGCAAAAATAAAGTTCAAAATACAACTTATATTGAGGCTCAACAAGATGAATCCAACCAGTCCTATGCTTAATAATTATATTTTAACTTTGGGTAAGTTTGTTTGGCTTTTGTATCTGATATTAGGAATTGATTCTCCAATACAATATTGTTCACTCTCACCAACACTTCTAACAACGATAGACTAACATATCACCCCTCATCTAAAATTCCATGGGAAACAACTCTGAGCAATCAGTGGGTAATTTCGCTAGGTATCCAACGGAGAACCTCCTTAAGCAGTAGGACATGCAGTTGGAGATGTTCCGGACCTACTAGCGGAAGGAAATGGAGAAAGTTTATGATTTCAATAACCTTTTTCCCACATCAAGAAGATCAAGAAAGTAGACAAAGATGCTGGTGTAATCTATCTGGTATGATCTTAATGTTTATGAGCACATAACCTTTACATTCTTTATCATATATTATTAAAATTAAATTACTCTATAGCTTTACGCTAGATCAATATAATTAGTGCTGGAAAAATGAGCCCATATTTTGGTAACCCATCTGTATTTTAATGCGTTGGATGAGTGAATTCTTGCATGGGTAAAATATGGTTGATACCCATATTGAACCCATAAAAATATGGATAAAAAATGGGTAAACTATGAATAAAATATGTGTTTACACCCAATTTTAACCCGCGTCGGTGTAAATTAATTGTCGAGCTTCGTGAATTTTTCAAATTATTTAAATTAATTAGTTTTATAAATCTTGCGAAAATTAAAAAAAATATAAGAAAATATATATATATATATATATATATATATATATATATATATCTATATATAATATATATATATATATATATATATATATATATATATATATATATATATATATAATACATGGATTTTATGCTACTTATCATAACTTTAGATAGTAATATATATATAATATATATATATATATATATATATATATATATATATATATATATATATACATAATTATGTATATAGTTTGTATATTTTATGATTATTCAAAAAAAAAAAAACCTCTAAAATATACATCTAAATGTTTTATTAAACTAAATTATAATTACACTTTTGAATCACTTTTTACGATTTTCATAATTATTTTACTAAATAAAAGCTCGTCGATTAATAATACAAATCCGTCTATTTAAAGCTTAACCAAATTTTATCATTTTTCATCTAATCCAATTCATTTTCCCTTTGAACATATCAAAATGTTTGGGCCTTTTCTCTTTTGTTCTTATTGGCCCAAACCCTTTACTTCCTAACCCATTCTCCTTCTCCCCTTGACCCATCTCAAAAAAAACCAAACTTGGGCCTATGTCCTTTTCCAATTCCCCCCTTTCAGCCGCCCCAAGCCCAAATCTTCCTCATCCAAACCCTTTTGACCCGCTCCGACCCGACCCGACCCCATCTCCCCTCTTCCTTCTTCCCCTCTCACGCCCCAGAAACAGTACACCCACGCCATTTCCAGAAAACGCCAGAAAACTCAGAAAAAGCAAGAAATTCAGAAAACGCCCTCACCCGCGTCTCCCCCCACGCTCTCTCCCTCTCTCCCAAAATCGTCTCCTCGTGCGAACCCAATGCGATTCAATTGCGTCATTTCTCTCTCCCTCGCCAGTACGCTTTGCAGCAGCAGGGCAGGCGAGATTTCAGCCTTTGCCAGACGCGCTTCGTCCTTGCGGCACGGATTTGCACCACGAAGCTCGCCAGTACTACAATCAATCTCGACCCTCCACATATGCCCCCCTTCCGTTGGAATGGTTTAAAATTCGGAGCATCTAAAGGGCATATTCTTCAGCTTTGGATAAGGTTCGATTTTTGAATTCGGAAATGGGCCTGAAAGTAGCGGCCAGCCCTCTTCATCCTAAAACCTTAACGATTTCTCTATATAAACCCCCCCTCATCCTTACAAAAGGAGGTTAGATTTTTTGGTTAAAATTTCGGGATTTTAGATTTTTGGAGTTAGAAAGGTTGGACGTTGGAGTTGAAAAAAATCTTGGTTAGAATTTCGGGGGGTTAGAGGATTTGGGTTAGCGATTTTGGGTTGAAAATTTGGAAAAGAAAATTTGGTTGGACGTTTCTTTGACAAGAAAATTGGCAGAAATTTTAACATAGAGAAGGTTGGGAAATTTTGAGTTCTAAATTTTCAGAGGAACGGAGGAAGTCAGATAAGTTTTTAGAGAGACATTCTGTTTCATTAACGAGTGTTCGACAGTGGTGTTCCGTCGAACCGTCTCTCGAATCCTCGCGTGAAGTGGTGAAGTCGTCAGCTCGCTCGTCGTCCCTGTCGCTGCTTCCGAACAGGTAACCTCATCTGTCTCTTACTATTTTTGTTTCGTTTTTATGGTTTCATCGCTGCTTTGGTGTTCGGGGTTGGCTGTCGATTAATTTGAATGTCTTTCGCTTGTTTTGGATTAAATGCGTCGAAATATCCGAACGTAGGGCACATGGCCTGTTTGCTAGAAATGTAGGCTTCTTATTTTGTGTTGGTTTGTTTTTTTTTGCTGAAGTTTGTATGCTTCATGTTCTCCTGCTATTCTCCGAGTCTGTCGTCGCGAGGCAGCCATTGTTGTTGGTTGGCTGACCTTGCACGACGTACGCTGACTCTAAATTTTATCTCGCAAGCTTTCTGATGACAGTTATCTATTTTCAACAAGTTGAGTTGGTATCTTTGCATCCGTTTTCGTTCTTGAGGATGTTTAGTTGGTTTCCTTAATGTATAACCCGTTGTCTTATATCGAACAGCTGGATATGGTGGTTATTTGTTTAAAATGTTATGTTAGCCTTTAATATATCTGGCCTGCATTGAGGTTTTATTGTGAGATGACACTATTTTGTTGTTATTGATGTTGATTAATCGACTCTATCTAACTTTTGCTATTTCACGCCTGCTAGTTTGAGTGTAGCTTGTTAATGTGGGAAAGATAAGTATGTTAAAGAGTTTGGAAAATATGTAATCATTTTGTGTACCCTTTGGATGATTTAGCCAAACAAATTGTTTTGATTTTGACATGAAGCATTTTGTTTGATAAGTGTGCAGCATGTTTCCTTTATATATCTTGAGTTTATTGTTATTCAATGGCCATGCATTTCCAGGTATATAATATGTGAAAGTATGCAAACGATATAATAGTTGCTAATTTTAGTGTCACATTTAGTTCATGAACTTTGCCATTGTTATTTTGGTTGCCTTCAGGGTCATATGCGACGGTCCAACTTGATCTTCTTAAGTAGTTCTCATTTTAATTAAATCTTTTATCTTATCACCTCATATGCTAATTTACTTTTATTTTTATCGCATGTGATAATTCATCTCGAGTCCACTTTGGGACTCCATTCTCCTCCTCGCATTTCTGGAGAGTCATGAAGACTTTGAACTTTTATCGAGTCAATCCATCAAAACGAGTCGATGTAGAAGTCAAGTGTCATGGAGATTGAAGACGATGGACTAGAAGACTCTTCTTTCATTTTTATTTTTACTTTGCATATTTTTGTAATGGGCCTAAGCCCTCTTGTCGCCTTTTAGTTTTCTATATTTTATTTGTATGTTTAGATTAGGACAGGTGGACGGGTTAAAAACCCAAAAGCAGGTGGGTCCAACATTCGGTCAAGGCGAACAGAACCGAAGTTGGACCCAAATCTCTCTCTCTCCCTCTCTCTCTCCCACTTTACTATTTGTTTACGTATTTTTGCTTAAATGCCGTTAGCTTAGGATTAGAAACTCCAAACCCCGTCGAAACGCCCTTTCAAATTTTGTCAAACTTAAAACTAACTTCTAAACGATAATTTGTTTCAAATTCGCAAAGCTTGTTAGATAAAAACCTTAGGAAAGTTTTAACTTTGAAATAGATTCGCAAAATTGTGAAATAAACAACAATGATTGCAAAACTTGTCAACTTGTTTAAATGAAATAAGCTCAACTTCGAAATTGTAAAGGTTAAAACAAAATGGTCAAATAAGTTAATCGCCGGAAAATATTAGTTAGCGGAGCGTCTTAGGTGCTTTAAACACCTTCCTAAGATGCTAATAAGAATCCCGAACCCTTAAAAGTTTTCAAACAATTTTCTGTTTAATTATTTGAAAACAAGTTTTCTTAATTTTCTCAAAATTAAGTGGCGACTCCCAAAATCCTTGAAAACAAACGAACTCTTTTTGAAAATTATTTTTTTGATAAAACAGAAATGGCAACTCTGCTGGGGACGTAGAATTCTAACCCTAAGACTAACTATTTGACTAACTTGTAATTTGTTGTTTTAAATTGTTTAAATTGCTTAGTTTTCGAAAATTGCATTTCTCTCATGGCATAACTTCCGCCAAACGGCAAATAGTCTGCATTAGGAAACGGAAGTTACGCGGCTTACCGCGACTTCTCTAAGAAATACCCCAAGAAAATCATTTGGGAGTATCGAACAAATAGTCGGAATGCGGTCATCCGGCGTTACTCGATAGCTCCACCCCGATGTTTGTCCGACTCGGGTAACCGTCTATTTGAAGACAATTCTAGTAAACCTAGGATAGAGCTAAACCAAATCCCAAAATAGCGCATTTGCCTAAGATGACCCAATACCCATAGCGTATTGGGCCCATTAGAAGACCGCCTTGAGTCCAAAACGGCCCACGGCCTAAATGGACGTTCATATTTATGTGTTTAAATTTGAAGGATGTATACGATTTTCAAATGGCGTATACATCTCTCAAATCGCTAGGCCCACCCTTGGCACAAAAGGGTCACATATTTGTTTAGAACGCGTAATATTTGTTTATGTGTTATAACTGCTTATGTGAATATGTTGTTTATCGGAAAATATTCTAGCTCACTCTTCTTCAATTACTTTTAGAACCCATAAGCACAAATATCAAGTTACTATCAAAAGTGTGTCCAAATACTCCTCGAGTCTTTAGTTTCCTAAAAAAAATGAACGTCATTTTTCTTTATTATTACTCTCATACCAGAAAATGATTCATCATTTCAAAACAAAAGAATTTTAAGAAATTTTATCTTTTCCGACTCTTACCAGGAAATTGGAGTTACATCTCAATCAAAAATCAATGTACAGTAATGAAAGATACCGCCAACCTTGTCTTGACTCAAGTCGACATTTTTTATTCACTAATCCCAAAGTCGAGTAGACAAATTCCTGTCTATTTAATCATTTTTTTATTGGTTTCTCCCTATTCGTGAGCCAGTTTATCTCCAAATAAAGCAACTTTTATGTGTTTACACCTATATGTGATATCTTGACCTATATGTGATATCTTGTATTATTTATCACCTCCAGACACTAACATATTGGTCTTTTGAGTTTTTTTCATTTGTCAGGTATTTAAAACTGATTTGTGTTGATAAGTTGGTTGATCGTCCGTATTTCACAAGTTGATACAACAGATTGCCGAAATGAGGGTCGAAATGCAAAGAATGCAAGGAGCCGTTGGACATGACACAGAGAATTGTTCGACTGTGAAGCACAAGATACAAAACATGATCAACAACAACTTGATCAATATTGAGGAAACCACCTGAATGGGTGACAAATTGGATACTCAAGAGTGAGTACAAGACATTTCTGAACTGAGCCATTTGGAGATATTCATCATCAAAGGTCGAGAAGAAGAATGCCCAACGTTGACCAAATTTTGCATATGAAGTTTTGCTACCTTTCTTTTGAAAATGTATTGCACATTTCTTATTGGAACTACGTCGGACCTGAATTCTCAAGAATGAGATACGTAGGCGGCCTATTTCAGCCTCGGTCGTTTCATTATCAAAACTTCCTATTTTGTTAACCCTTGAGGGGGGAACTACGTTTGACCTGATTCCTGCTCCAACGGGATACGTAGGCGCCACAACGGCTCGGTCATAATACCCAGTAAGATTTCCATTTCTCTTCATAATGGAAACTGGGACAGAATTTTTGAGAGGATCTCAAAAATTCATTTGAAGTTGGACTTCTTTAACAAGTCAAAACAGAAGACCAAATTCTACGGAGATTAGCCTTGGGTGGATCTCAAAAATTACGACAATCTGATTTGCAACTGGGACAGAATTTTTGAGATGATCTCAAAAATTCCGCAAATGTCATTTGTTACTTATTAAGGTAAATTGGGACAAATATTGAGGAGGGACCTCAAAATTCCAGAGTGAGCAACCTCAGAGTTAACAGAGCAAGTTATAAGAGTTCTTCTATATTGTAGACCGGGACAAATTTTTGGGGAGGGTCCTCAAAATTCCATCAAATATGCCATACAAAGACGGGCGAGCATGTAAGCCAACAGCAAGAAGAAGCATGGAGACAAGACCGACACAAATCAGTCTTTCAAACTAAGAAATTTTCTTTGGATGCAGGAACATTGAAGTCAAAAAATGGCTATATGAAGCTGACAAGAATGACAAAAGACGTCACTTGCACCCATCGTGGACTCCTCAACAAAACCTAGAAAATCTTCCACCTTATTTTAGCTTCATTTCTTTATATTGCCTCAAGTAATTTCTAAACAAGTTTCTTTTTATCTTGCAGGAATATTATCGAGCATCCACCTCGTTACAGTTGGAATATTATCGAGACGTCCACCTCGTTACAGTTGGACTATTATCGAGTCGTCCACCTCGTTACAGTTGGACTATTATCGAGCCGTCCACCTCGTTACAGTTGGACTATTATCGAGCCGTCCACCTCGTTACAGTTGGAACATTATCGAGACGTCCACCTCGTTACAGTGGAGCATTATCGAGCCATCCACCTCGTTACAGTTGGAACATTATCGAGACATCCACCTCGTTACAGTGGAGCATTATCGAGCCATCCACCTCGTTACAGTTGGAACATTATCGAGACATCCACCTCGTTACAGTGGAACATTATCGAGACGTCCACCTCGTTACAGTGGAGCATTATCGAGCCATCCACCTCGTTACAGTTGGAACATTATCGAGACGTCCACCTCGTTACAGTGGAGCATTATCGAGCCATCCACCTCGTTACAGTTGGAACATTATCGAGACACCCACCTCGTTACAGTGGAACATTATCGAGCCATCCACCTCGTTACAGTTGGAACATTATCGAGCCATCCACCTCGTTACAGTTGGAACATTATCGAGCCGTCCAGCTCGTTACAGTTGGACTATTATCGAGCCGTCCACCTCGTTACAATTGGACTATTATCGAGCCATCCACCTCGTTACAGTTGGACTATTATCGAGCCATCCACCTCGTTACAGTTAGACTATTATCGAGTCATCCACCTCGTTACAGTTGGACTATTATCGAGCCATCCACCTCGTTACAGTTGGAACATTATCGAGCCATCCACCTCGTTACAGTTGGAACATTATCGAGTCATCCACCTCGTTACAGTTGGAACATTATCGAGACATCCACCTCGTTATAGTGGAACATTATTGAGACATCCACCTCGTTACAGTGGAACATTATCGAGCCATTCACCTCGTTAAAGTTGGAACATTATCGAGTCATCCACCTCATTACAGTTGGAACATTATCGAGCTATCCACCTCGTTACAGTTGGAACATTATCGAGCCATCCACCTCATTATAGTTGGAACATTATCGAGCCATCCAGGGCTCGTTAAAATCATGCATTGCAAAAAATCATGCATCGCGAAAATCATGCATCGCGAAAATCATGCATTGCAAAAAATCATGCATCGCGAAAATCATGCATTGCGGAAATCATGCATTGCGAAAAATCATGCATCGCGAAAAATCATGCATCGCGCAAAAATCATGCATCACGAAAATCATGCATTGCGGAAAATCATGCATTGCAGAAAAACATGCATCGCGAAAATCATGCATTGCGGAAATCATGCATCGCGCGAAAATCATGCATTGCGGAAAATCATGCATCGCAGAAATCATGCATTACGGAAAAACATGCATCGCGAAAATCATGCATTGCGGAAATCATGCATTGCGGAAAATCATGCATCGCGGAAAATCATGCGTTGCGAAAATCATGCATCGCGAATTTGAAATTTATATATCGCGAGAAGACTTTATACCTCGCTTGAATTTATGCACGACGAGAAGATTTCATGCCTCGTCAAATTTATATATCGCGAGAAGGCTTTATACCTCGCTGGAGCTAATGCACCACGAGAAGAATCCATGCCTCGTTGAAAATCATGCATCGCGAATTTGAAATTTATACATCGCGAGAAGACCTTATACCTCGCTGGAATTTATGCTCGATGAGAGGACTTCATGCCTCGTCAAATTTATATATCGCGAGAAGAATTTATACCTCGCTGGAATTTATGCTCGACGAGAAGACTTCATGCCTCGTCAAATTTATATATCGCGAGAAGACTTTATACCTCGCTGGAATTTATGCTCGACGAGAAGACTTCATGCCTCGTCAAATTTATACATCGCGAGAAGACTTTATACCTCGCTGGAATTTATGCTCGACGAGAAGACTTCATGCCTCGTCAAATTTATATATCGCGAGAAGACTTTATACCTCGTTTGAATTTATGCACGACGAGAAGATTTCATGCCTCGTCAAATTTATATATCGTGAGAAGACTTTATACCTCGCTTGAATTTATGCACGACGAGAAGAATTCATGCCTCGTCAAAATTTGCACATCGCGAGAAGATTTTATTCCTCGCCAAAATTTTTGCATCACGAGAAGGATCCATGCCTCGTTGAAATTTACACATCGCGAGAAGATTTCATGCCTCGCTGAAAGTTATGCATTGCGAGAGGATTTCATACCTCGCCGGAATTTACGTATCGCGGGAAGATATTCATGCCCCGCAAGAGGACATACATGGATAAAGAAAGGGAAATCGTGTATCCCAAGAGCAATATTTATCCATCGGCCTTAACTGCATCCTTTATTTTTGAAAAAAAAAACATCAAGAAGAGCATCGAAGATGAAGACAAAAGAGATATCAATATCGCATCAACATTTATTTATTTATTTTAGCATCAAATGAAGAGTACGTTGAAGATTTTATCACAAAAACACAAGGCATAAGCTTTATTTGCTGGATGTCAGACCGATCGAGTCGACGTCGAATATTGAGGAGAACAATGAAGTGTCGACATGGTAAAAAAGACACTATCTCTCATCCTAATTGTTTTTTTTAAGCTGACGAGTTTTATCTCAGTCTTTGTCGAGAGCATCCAAAAGAATGAATTCTCCAAAACCACAGGTGCGGACGACATCAAAAGGACGCAGCACAACGTGGAACTTTTTCTTAGCAGCGAAATGGGACACAGTCCAAAGAGGAATGTCAAACTCTTAGGACGCGAGCACAGGAGCGATTTCCACCACAATCGAACCACCCTCTCGGACATGCGGGTCTTCCTTTAGTTCCGTCAGTTTCAGTCTCGCGTCCGAAGGTTTCGATTTATCAGAAGCAAGTTTCTAATCTGAGTGACAAATACGCCAAGTGCTTTGGAAATTACATCCGTGTAAGTTCTTAATTACGAGTGTGAAGCGCGCCACATTCATGGCTAAAGAGGTTGCGAGCCTCCTTTTCATATCGTTAATTTGTCACTTGTCCAAAACCAAAGGTTATCTAGCATAATAGATTTCCTTTTCCACGATCGAGTCGAACTACACACAGCCTGATTCCGAAGGTTTAAGGGTATGTAGGCGGATTCAATGTT
Source organism: Solanum peruvianum (assembly GCA_027705065.1). NCBI lineage: Eukaryota > Viridiplantae > Streptophyta > Magnoliopsida > Solanales > Solanaceae > Solanum > Solanum peruvianum. The sequence goes on along the minus strand of JAKWJD010001758.1, from coordinate 49,079,613 downwards.
GAAAACTCGGCTGTATTCCGACATTTGCTCTTGAATCCTATTGTCGAGCATTTTGATACCTCCATAATTCGGTATCGAGGTGGCTTTTGATTTTTTCAAAATCGTGCGGTAAATCAAGCTTATCGAACTACAAGTGGCCTGAATTCTCATATAGCCTGAGATATGTAGGAGACCCGTTTGCGAGGGTTCGGCCATAATTCCTAAACCCTTTGTCGACTCCTTCCTTTAAAAGATGAATGGGGTTGGTCAAAATTGGTTCGGTCAATTTCATTTTCCTCGAGTTGCTTGCATCAACCCAAGTAAAATGAGGGACAGTTGTTGACACCCAATTTTGACCCACGTCGGTGTAAATTAATTATCGAGCTTCGTAAGTTTTCCAAATTATTTTAATTAATTAGTTTTATAAATCTTGCGAAAATTAAAAAAAAATATAAGAAAAAAATATATATATATATATAAAAATAAAAAAAAAAAATATATATATATATAATACATGGATTTTATGCTACTTATCATAACTTTAGATAGTATATATATATATACATAATTATGTATATAGTTTGTACATTTTATGATTATTCAAAAAAAAAAACCTCTAAAATATACATCTAAATGTTTTATTAAACTAAATTATAATTACACTTTTGAATCACTTTTTACGATTTTCATAATTATTTTACTAAATAAAGAAGCTCTTCGATTAATAATACAAATCCGTCTATTTAAAGCTTAACCAAATTTTATCATTTTTCATCTAATCCAATTCATTTTCCCTTTGAACATATCAAAATGTTGGGCCTTTTCTCTTTTGTTCTTATTGGCCCAAACCCTTTACTTCCTAACCCATTCTCCTTCTCCCCTTGACCCATCTCAAAAAAAACCAAACTTGGGCCTATGTCCTTTTCCAATTCCCCCTTTCAGCCGCCCCAAGCCCAAATCTTCCTCATCCAAACCCTTTTGACCCGCTCCGACCCGACCCGACCCCATCTCCCCTCTTCCTTCTTCCCCTCTCACGCCCCAGAAACAGTACACCCACGCCATTTCCAGAAAACGCCAGAAAACTCAGAAAAAGCAAGAAATCCAGAAAACGCCCTCACCCGCGTCTCCCCCCACGCTCTCTCCCTCTCTCCCAAACTCGTCTCCTCGTGCGAACCCAATGCGATTCAATTGCGTCGTTTCTCTCTCCCTCGCCAGTACGCTTTGCAGCAGCAGGGCAGGCGAGATTTCAGCCTTTGCCAGACGCGCTTCGTCCTTGCGGCACGGATTTGCGCCACGAAGCTCGCCAGTACTACAATCAATCTCGACCCTCCACATATGCCCCCCTTCCGTTGGAATGGTTTAAAATTCGGAGCATCTAAAGGGCATATTCTTCAGCTTTGGATAAGGTTCGATTTTTGAATTCGGAAATGGGCCTGAAAGTAGCGGCCAGCCCTCTTCATCCTAAAACCCTAACGATTTCTCTATATAAACCCCCCCCATCCTTACAAAAGGAGGTTAGATTTTTTGGTTAAAATTTCGGGATTTAGATTTTTGGAGTTAGAAAGGTTGGACGTTGGAGTTGAAAAAAATCTTGGTTAGAATTTCGGGGGGTTAGAGGATTGGGTTAGCGATTTTGGGTTGAAAATTTGGAAAAGAAAATTTGGTTGGACGTTTCTTTGACAAGAAAATTGGCAGAAATTTTAACATAGAGAAGGTTGGGAAATTTTGAGTTCTAAATTTTCAGAGGAACGGAGGAAGTCAGATAAGTTTTTAGAGAGACATTCTGTTTCATTAACGAGTGTTCGACAGTGGTGTTCCGTCGAACCGTCTCTCGAATCCTCGCGTGAAGTGGTGAAGTCGTCAGCTCGCTCGTCGTCCCTGTCGCTGCTTCCGAACAGGTAACCTCCTCTGTCTCTTACTATTTTTGTTTCGTTTTTATGGTTTCATCGCTGCTTTGGTGTTCGGGGTTGGCTGTCGATTAATTTGAATGTCTTTCGCTTGTTTTGGATTAAATGCGTCGAAATATCCGAACGTAGGGCACATGGCCTGTTTGCTGGAAATGTAGGCTTCTTATTTGTGTTGGTTTGTTTTTTTGCTGAAGTTTGTATGCTTCATGTTCTCCTGCTATTCTCCGAGTCTGTCGTCGCGAGGCAGCCATTGTTGTTGGTTGGCTGACCTTGCACGACGTACGCTGACTCTAAATTTTATCTCGCAAGCTTTCTGATGACAGTATCTATTTTCAACAAGTTGAGTTGGTATCTTTGCATCCGTTTTCGTTCTTGAGGATGTTTAGTTGGTTCCTTAATGTATAACCCGTTGTCTTATATCGAACAGCTGGATATGGTGGTTATTTGTTTAAAATGTTATGTTAGCCTTTAATATATATGGCCTGCATTGAGGTTTTATTGTGAGATGACACTATTTTGTTGTTATTGATGTTGAAACATTAGTCGACTCTATCTAACTTTTGCTATTTCACGCCTGCTAGTTTGAGTGTAGCTTGTTAATGTGGGAAAGATAAGTTTGTTAAAGAGTTTGGAAAATATGTAATCATTTTGTGTACCCTTTGGATGATTTAGCCAAACGAATTGTTTTGATTTTGACATGAAGCATTTTGTTTGATAAGTGTGCAGCATGTTTCCTTTATATATCTTGAGTTTATTGTTCAATGGTCATGCATTTCCAGGTATATAATATGTGAAAGTATGCAAACGATATAATAGTTGCTAATTTTAGTGTCACATTTAGTTCATGAACTTTGCCATTGTTATTTTGGTTGCCTTCAGGGTCATATGCGACGATCCAACTTGATCTTCTTAAGTAGTTCTCATTTTAATTAAATCTTTTATCTTATCACCTCATATGCTAATTTACTTATTTTTATCGCATGTGATAATTCATCTCGAGTCCACTTTAGGACTACATTCTCCTCCTCGCATTTCGGGAGAGTCATGAAGACTTGGAACTTTTATCGAGTCAATCCGTCAAAACGAGTCGATGTAGAAGGCAAGTGTCATGGAGATTGAAGACGATGGACTAGAAGACTCTTCTTTCATTTTTATTTTTACTTTGCATATTTTTGTAATGGGCCTAAGCCCTCTTGTCGCCTTTTCGTTTTCTATATTTTATTTGTATGTTTAGATTAGGACTGGTGGACGGGTTAAAAACCCAAAAGCAGGTGGGTCCAACATTCGGTCAAGGCGAACAGAATCGAAGTCGGACCCAAATCTCTCTCTCTCTCCCTCTCTCTCTCTCCCACTTTACTATTTGTTTACGTATTTTTGCTTAAATGCCGTTAGCTTAGGATTAGAAACTCCAAACCCCGTCGAAACGCCCTTTCAAATTTTGTCAAACTTAAAACTAACTTCTAAACGGTAATTTGTTTCAAATTCGCAAAGCTTGTTAGATAAATCCTTAGGAAAGTTTAACTTTGAAATAGATTCGCAAAATTGTGAAATAAACAACAAAGATTGCAAAACTTGTCAACTTGTTTAAATGAAATAAGCTCAACTTCGAAATTGTAAAGGTTAAAACAAAATGGTCAAATAAGTTAATCGCCGGAAAATCGTAGTTAGCGGAGCGTCTTAGGTGCTTTAAACACCTTCCTAAGACGCTAATAAGAATCCCGAACCCTTAAAAGTTTTCAAACAATTTTCTGTTTAATTATTTGAAAACAAGTTTTCTTAATTTTCTCAAAATTAAGTGGCGACTCCCAAAACCCTTGAAAACAAACGAACTCTTTTTGAAAATTATTTTTTTGATAAAATAATATGGATTAGCTAAATGGGTTAAACTTCTATCTTTTATTCACTCAAACTTCATGAGATCACTAAAAAAATTGTAACTTCCTTTTTCATTTTCTTCTATAGAACTAAAAATATTTTTCTGTATAATTGAAAAGGTGAAGTCTTTGGCCCTCCAAAATTTACATTTTAAATGTACATTTCTTTTTTTAATTATAATTATAATTTTTATATTTATTTAATTTATATTGTATGATAAATAATAGTGTTAAATAAGTTAATCATGTATTAGTATTTACATTGCTTAAGCCTTAAAGTGTATTAAGCATGTTTTAGTCCTAAAATGTTACTATTCATTTATTTTGAAACTGAAAATATTTTTCCCTTGTTATTACATAAATTTATTTTATAATGAGAAGTTAGGATTGTTTTTTACTATGATACAATAAAACTAAATGAAGAATTTTCAATATTTTTAATGTAAAAAAAGAATAAAATATTTTCTCCATGTTGAATTTTTAATTAGAGTATTATTTACTCATGAAAATATGGGTAAACTAGTATTTTGCCCAATCTATTTGTTACCAAATCCATTTTACCCATATCAAATATTGGTGGATTGAATTATTACCCATTTTATGTTGACCTATTTTCAGCCCACCTAAATTTGGCCCAACCCATCCAATTACCACCAATAAATATAATTAAATATTTTTCATATTATATCTTGATAAATTTTGCCTTCTCTTCTTTAGTTTGAAATGTATTTGTGATTTAATTGTCGAAGACATTATGGAATAAATATGGTGATTAGTGTTTTATGATTCTTATAGTGAGTAGCAAAATACAATTACAAATTTTGGGAGGCCAAACAATAATTATAGAGTGATTAAAATTGTTAAGAAAAATGGTAAACTTAAATTATTTAATAAAGGGAAAAGGGTCTGATATACCCCTCAACTTTGTCATTTGGAGCTGATATACCCCTCGTTATAAAAGTGGCTCATATATGCCCTTACTGTTATACAAACGGCTCACATATACCCCTGCCGTTACAAAATGACTCACATATAACCCTTCTTAAACGAAAATAAAAAACTTAGTTTTAAATTTATATTTGTTACTTCAAATTTCTAAAAAAAAAAAAAATTATTTAGGGGTATATATGATTCTTCTATCAAAGTTCAGGTATATTTTAATTTTTTCATACATAAATTATTTTTTGACTTCTTTTATTATATTTATTTGAGTTTCTTATTCTTATTTTGTTTGTTTTTTCATTCCTTAGTTTAAAGAAAAAAAATTTAAACTATTTTTTTTTGTGTATTGTAATTTAATTTCGTATTCGAAGAAAAAAATTGGTCATATACAATAAGTTTTACAGAATATTAGTGAAACATAAATAAATTTGATTATCAAAATAATAATTATAAATTAGTCATTGAAACAAAAAAAAAAGTCAAAAAATATATGTTTGACAAGGATTAAATTTACTCACATGGGATTATATTTTTTAGAAAAAAATAATAAAAATTTAGATTAAAATTATTATTTTTTTCATTTCCGTTAGAGAAAAAGGGTATATGTGAGCCATTTGTTTACAAGTAGGGGTATATATGAGCCACTTTTATAACGAGGGATATATTAGCTCTAAATGACAAAGTTGAGGGGTATATCAGACCTTTTCCCTTTAATAAATTGTCTGAATGAATTGTTAAATATTTTTTCAAGTCTGAGTAGCAATCTTTTACATAATAAAAATGTAAGTGTGGGGTTAATAGTGTTTGAACTTAAACTGCATTCATTTTTGCCAAGTGTATACTAACCACACCTTTCTTACAATAGATATAGGATACAAAAAGCTACATTATAATCTAAATTGTTTACGGATCAAGAAATCTTCATTATAACATTTTCTTCAGAATGACAAAGAAAATAATTAAATGTCACTCACATTTAGCAATGACAAACAAATAGTGCAAAAAAAAATAGAGAGAACCGTTGGAGAAATTAGAAAGATAATAAAGTGGGAATTTAGTTTAATTGATTAAGAATATAATTGTCTTTTCAACATTTTTAACTACTAGTGACGAGTACGTGCATTGCAAGTGTATCCCATGTTTATTTGTATACACTCATTTGAACAATATATATACATTCTATGCATTACATTTATGTAATGAGTAATAGACAATGTAGCTATGAAAATACAAATTCCTATTTGTACAATAGTCTATCTAGGTGTTTAAAGTTGTAAATGAGCAATCTTTATTATTGTGTTGTTCTACCACAGAGACAGAAAAAATGTTGAAATTACCGAGTTATAAAAATAAAACACCAATGAAAAAATTGCTAAAAATACAAATTTAAGTATATAAATACGTAGATATCGTAAAAACCTTGTTAGATTTGTTTGCTTTTATTTGACAGATGCATATTTAATATTTCTATGATAATAACTCGGAAAAATATGAGAAATCAACTTCAGGAACATTAAACTTGTAAAGAGTAAGCTTCCCTTTCAATCTTCTATTGAAAAACTTGGTAGCTAAATTGATATATAACAGTATAGTAGCATGATAAAAAGTAGAAAACAAAAGTAGCAAATGATTGTAGTAACATACATATCTTACAACAATGTATTTGTAGCAGAAATAAGGCAAATAAGATAACGAAATCACAAAGTGCTTAAAGAGTGTTTGTTGATTTATATAAATATATATATATATACTCATGTTTAAAAATGGAAGTTTGATGAACCAACACAATTTTAACAAGTTTTACCAAAAGCTATCTAATTTGTATAGTAACTATGGACTTATTCCAGTGAGGCTTGGACGAACAGTACAATTAGTTATTGTACTAAAAGTTCTGTGGATGGTACCTTATACATGGGCCTTCATATTTTCCTTGTTAACACGGATATGGCTATTTAATTTGTAAGCAAACCAAGTGCACTCCTTAACACAACCACAAAAATTGTACAATGTGCTGGGATATTTTAATCAACTGCATAGTCCTTACTAATAATAATCAAACATGCTCACTGAGTAAAATTTACAAAAGTTCGTAACGGATTCATGTTATGTCAATTATTTTGATTTTCTTTCGATTAATTTGTAATCTAAATTATAGTTGGCTAAGTGAGTCGTACCTATTTTAGTAAGGTCATTTATTCTAATTTCAAAGATTTAACTTTACAGGAAAAAAATACCGAGGTTGTAGTAGGGGAAACAAAGCTGATAAACTCGAGGTCAGAAAGTGTCACTCAACACCATCGGTAAGTTAATGAAATTGTATGTTACGTAATTAACACACCCGGAAATTTCCATGACGTATACTAGATCCTAAAAGGTTAAGTGATAATTATTTTAGGTCTAAAGTGCAAAATACTTGTTTGAGAAGTTTCGGAGCCATAGCATTAAAGGAAGGTCGTAACTCTGGAAAGTAGAGAAATTTAACTAGTTGACGTCCCTATGTTTGGGGAAGGTTTCGGAGGGTCAAATATAGTCCAAATCTTGTAAAAAGACTGTGAATAGTTATAGTGTAGTATAGAGAGTCTAAACTTCTAATAACGACACCCCAATGACCACCAGAAATGTCCTTGGGGAGGACCAGAACATGGTTGGGCAGGCTGCCAAAGCAGCTTGCGAAAGTCAAGAATCGGTTGGCTATTGTGCGACGCGCAGCCAACACGGACCTCACTAAGATCTATGAATTGGCTATGAAGTATGAAATTATGTTATGATGTGATCATTATATGATTGAATGTAGTTTCTCATGATTATAATGCTGTGTCTAAAGTGAAAAGATAGTTCTCTCTTGTGATCATTTATGAGGTATTATGGTAAGATGTTTACTTAAAGGTCTAAAATAGACTAATGTTATATTGTATGATGTTATATGATGATTACTAAATGGAATAATTTCTTAGCACCGAAAGGCAATGTAAATGAGATGGAGGTCTCACGTTAGTAAGTTCGGCCTCCCACATGGGTTTCTTCACGACTAGTAGTGTTGAGTCCCAAGATAAGTGTTGTCTCATAAGATGGAAACCTTCACGATTAGAATTCAAGGTTTATAAAAACAATCTCCTCGACCCTTAACTATGTACCCACATAGGACTCTAGCATAGTGGATATACCTAGAATAGCTATGTACGAATAGTTGCACCTTAGGCAAGTGTTAACCCTCTCTTTTCGGTGCGGGGGTAGAACACCGGATTCCATGTATCTCACATGGTCACATGTCGGTTATGGTACTTATTTCCCTAAAGTAAGGGTATGAACAAGTTATGTTTGTGACCTCCTATTAGGGTTGTCTTAAAGGTGACTACATAGTGTGAGGAAGGGTATGGGACCTCCCTTTCACATTTCACTTGGGGGATCCTATAGGATGGTTCTAGTAGGGTTCTATTATGATTATGATTATGGCTATGATTATGTTTATAAAATAAGATATAGACTTGATATATGAAGCATTTTATATATGAGAATATGTTGTAAGTATGAAATGGGTTGCTTAATGTGATACTTAGATTTGGATAGGGTTATAGGGCTTTATTCTTGGCATTGCACAAGTGTTGCTTGAGTTGCTTATATGTTGATATGAGTATGATGTTCCTTATAGGTGTATATCTAATTGTTGGTCATTGTGCATAGTTTTGACTAAATTGTGCCTTTTCTCATGCATTGATGATTTTGAGCATAGGAGTCATACTTAGTTCATGTGGTTTGTAGTAACTCATATTTCTTCCCTTTTTATCCAAACATTTTAGGTTGGGGCCATTGAGAAGATTTGTGGTCATTTAGGAAGAAGACTTGGCTCTTTCCTAAGTTAATTGGTGAGTCCTTATGAGTTTCGAGGATAAAGACACTCTGCAAGACTTATTAGTTTTATCTATATTTTGAGATAATTATTCCATTCTCATGTTAAGACCTTCTTTGTAGCCTATATGCCATATTGTAATTACTTAGGGCTAGGCCCAAACTATTGTGATTAACTTTGTAGATAATTGAATTAGAGACAAAGTATTAGACTAAATTCCTATGTGTTCTTATGATCTATTGTGAGAAGCCTATTTATGCTTCCTATGTAGAGGTCTATGTAACCTCTATTCTATATAAGCTAAAGTTTTAATTTTTCCACCGTTTTGACTTACTATTTTCTATGACGAATGTTAAGAGGCTTGTCTTAGTCCTCATAGAGGACGACGAGCCGGTTACGCCTAGGGGATACTTTGAATCGTAACAGCAATAGGAGAGAACATGTATTTATCAAGATTCTTCTCGAGTATTTTATGTTATGATAAGTTCTTTTTTCCTTGTAGAAAAAAAAGAAAATACTTGCTTAGTGTTTCATTCTTGACCTTTAATATGATCAATGACTCAAGTCATTCAACACTATCTAGAGTTCTTCATTTTCATTTCCATTATTACTTTAATGACAACAATAGAATTGTGTCTTAGACTATTGTTGCTAGATAATTTACATGATTGAATAATTCAATATATAGCGCAAAAATTTTGGAGGACAAAAAAAGGGAAGAGAAATGATACTTCATGACAGTAATGTTGAATTTTTCTCAGTTTCTTAGTTGTATTATATACTATAGATAAGGTCATTTAGCTTACATTTAATTGTTGAATATTTATTTTACTCTGCTAATTGCTCCATCAGACCTCAAACAACATGTTGATCTTCCATTAGTTAATGCTTTCCTATCTCGAAAGTATCATCTCTATTTCGGAGAAGTAGTTGTAAGGCATTTGTACACTGTACCTTCTTGAAACTCTACTTTGTGAGATTTCACTAAGTATGTTATTGTTGTTGTTGGTTAGTTCATCACTTTTGTCTACTACTTCCGGTTCTTTTATGCATCTGCATATGGGATGCATCATTTTACACTCTCCATTTGATGTAGTTCACTTCATTTGGTACCACGAAACCATAAAGTCTTATGTCAAGGAAATAAGGTGGTAAATGATTTACATAAGACAACGTTTGAATGTCTCTGAAATTATTAGTATAAATGCAAATACGCAACCTAATAACAAACACGGTTGTTAACTATAAAGTTTCAGGTTAGGTAGTATACACGGAACATCTTACTTTATTGTTTTCCCATCCCATTAAATTGTAATCTTTATTCATTATCCCTCAACATTTTGATTAATTAGATCGAAGTATATTATTTCATGTGAGATGTTTGATTAATATGTTTGAATAAGGTTAATATGTTGATATTCAAACACATTAGGTTGTATGCTTCTCAAATAAGAAACATATTAAGTTATTTAAGATGTTATTTTGTTTGTGCATTTCAACTTTCACTTTTTCCAGCTTAATTTTGAAAATTCTTGAGTATTTATTGTAAATATGATATTATGCATTCTTTTCTATTATGTGAAAGCCTCTAAGACTCGATGAGTCATCTGCACCTTCAGTTTAGTAGAAATTCTTTCATGCCATTGCATGAAACATTTTCCTGGTCTCTTGTTACTATCTGAACTAGCTTGAAAAGTATGGTTGCTCTCTTCTACGCCCTAAAGATTGAAAATATAGGCTTCACAACCCTCCATGCTTGCATTTTTATATATTGATCGATTGTGGTTGATCAAGCTTGACTAATAGCAATGGTTCCCCTATAAAGAGAATGTGTGCCATGTGTTCCTTGGTAGCACAAATAAGATCATGTGTGCTTAGTCCTATAACTCTAGGTTGAAACTTAATGTTCTTCAATCTCATAAATTTGATAGGTATACCATATTACTCATATGAATTGAAGCTAACATAATTATGATAATCATCCTTCTTTTTCAAATGCTTCTGATCTTGGGCATATCTACATGCCTAAGCTTTCAATATTTTCCTATAAAGTGCTTGAATTGAAGAATGATCTTTAGCTTATTAACTGGATTTTGTATACTTGCGATGATAAGCACTAAAATATGTGATTAGAAGTTTCACGAACTCTCAAGAACATTGAACTTGAAATGAACGGAAAGAGTTACAAAGGAGTGCTGGAATTGGCCAAGTGTGGAAGAACCTGGGCTTGGCGTATTGGCAGGCACGCTGCGCAAAGCCTAAAAGATCATACGGATTTCTCAGGTGCACTGGCAGGCACGCCACACTAAAGGGAAATATTATGGTGTTGCTTGTGTCCCTCTGGGAGACGTGCCATGCCACAAGGGGAAGTTCCGCAGAATTTTCATGGCGCTTTGCAGGCACAATGCGCCAAGTGGAAAAGAAGATGTGTGCTGCTAGGCGCAATGAGAGACACGATGCGCCACACTTTTTCAAACTTTTCTAGCTTTCAAACAGTAAATAGTAGTCTTAATTTGAGTAAGATTTGTTCCCAACTTTTCCTACTAATACAAATAGATCTTAGGGCTCCATTAAAGGGTTCGACGTTTGTTTAGTGTGCAAGATCCAGAATTCAAGTTTTTATAGGTTTTAATTCTTTAAATCTATTATTTACTAGAAATTGTACGAACAATTATATTTTGCGATTTTCTAATGGCATGAGTAACTAACATCCTAGTTGTGAAACTGTAGCTACGAATTAAATGTTGAGTATTTAAGGCTTTTTGATATAATTTTCGGTTGTCAATACAAGTTACATCTATATTATTATTTTAGTATTTTATGCTTGCGCACCATAAGATAATCTATTGTCTAATCTTAAAATTAGGAAAGGAGAGATTAGACAGACAAGAGAATATAAAGAGCTCAGTCCACCCATAAGATTGAGGTGATTAATGTTCAGGAGTGATGCCCAGATAAACACCTAGATTTTTTACCAAATAGGATAAAATATAAATGCTCGCAAGTTAGCTATTTATCCCTGTTCAATGATGTAGTTAGATAGCTAACTTGGGTAGGCGACGAGAGGCCTATAACCCGGATCATATCATCAACCCTATAAGCCAGTAACTTGACAACTGGAATTAGTTCTTAGCGAATAATATGATATATGATATTCATTATACGATGCAGATTGAAATTTCTTTTAAACTTGCATGACACATTATATCAAACTCATTCACAGTTAGTTACTTTCATTTAGTGCATAATTATTAGTAGATAAATAAAAGTTAACAACTCTTGAGAAGGTTAAATTTTGCTTTTAGTTGTCGAATTAAGTGAATATAATTTGATCATAAGTCCCTTGGGAATGATAACTCATTTCTTAAAGAATCTATATTAGTGTGACCACATACACTTGCGTGTATTTTGGGGAGCAAGAAGTTTCTGGATATGTTACCGGGAACATAGAAATTGATTTATATTCAATCTTCTTAAGTCTACAATTAGAATATTCAGGTATTAATTACTTGATCTTAGCTTGTTTACTGTAGGCGCTTCTTTTTGGGTCAGGCTCAGAAAGAAGATCTTGTCTAAACTTACAACAACCTAAACGAGTCTTACGCCAGCGCAGGAAAATGGATAACCTGAAACGACATGCAGAATTAGGGTTGCTGGGTATAATCAAGAGAAATTGAATAACCTAGAAAACATGGAAAACCAAAGGAACCTAAACGATGAAGGGAACTTGAATAACCAAGGAGCACCCCATGCAGCAAGGCTTGTACGTGATGTGGCAGTCCCTCTCATCGTTATTTGGCATTTAGTATTAGAAAACCTCCATCGGGGGGGGGGGGGGGGTAGAATTTAACTAAAACAAAGCATAGTACAAATCCTCTATTCTAATGGGTTGTTCATTGCTCAAATACATCTGAGGACTTTCACAGGAATTACTACATCCAAATTGGAGTCTCATCGGACTATGTAAGACTTACCTTGTTCCCTTACTTATTCTTAGGAAATGCAATGCGGTTGGTTGGATTTTGAGCCACAAAACTCCATATTTACTTGGGATGATCTATCTAAGCTGAAGGGACTATTGTTTCTTAGATGGATATTCCAGTTACAACTACATCTTGATTGCCCTCGAAGATCAGGAAAATACCATCTTCACTTGTCTTTATGGCACAAATGCTTTCAAGCGAATGCCTTTCAGACTTAGGAATGCACCAGCGACTTTTTTAAATATGTATAATGGCCATTTTTGTATGATATGATGGAAGTCTTTGTAGAGGTGTTCATGTATGATTTCTCAGTCTTTTGAGGTATGTCTCCAGAATCTTGATAAAGTTCTTGCTCGGTGTGAAGATACTTTTCACGCCCTGAGCTACCCCGAAGACATGGATACGGGACCTAGACCACAAGTGAACCCAAGCTAACCTTGCTGGAATGATAATGAGCACACTAAAGAAAATAACTGATGCGGAAGCTAAATCATAATGTAAAATGAAAATATGGGGAATACCCATATTCTATAACTTATATATTTGAAATACTGACGAGTTTAATACAAGGATGTTAGTATCTAAATACTATGTTGAAACTAACTATGTCTGAATATAGCCTCTAAACTGACTAGAAATGCTGGGACATGGCCCAGCTAAGTCTAGCAAAAACTGAAACTAAAGGACAAATACTATAATGAAACTCATGACTATTGTCCTCAGAGAATGAGGAGTCACCCCTGAATTTGCTAAACTGGATATTAAAAATCGATTTAAGTGTGATCTGGATGTTGAGATTCTGAACCTACATCACGAGAAGATGTAGCGCACGTATGCATCAGCACTTGAAGGTACTGAGCATGTATGATAAAGTAAATCTAAAATAAGATATAACTGAACAAGCACAAAAAGTATAATAATCAAAACATGATATATACTAAATTCTTAGCTAACCGGATGAAATGACCAAATTTATAACATGCTGAGACTGAATACTAAATGATCTGTAAATATGGCCAATGCAAGAGAGTCATACTGAACTGTAGGAACTACTAATAAACGATAATAAAACCACATTAGCTAAATGTAGAGTCTGATGTATACGCTCCATCAAGAAAACCCAATATACCCTGCTAGAGGTATAAATGCATGTTGGCGTGATCATTAAACTGATACCCACACAGGGGACTTACTACCTACTTGGCTTGGAGTTCCGGGACTAATTAGGTATGTAAATACTGAGTAGCTCAAAATTGAACATGCAAATTGAGAATTCAACAATTAATCTCATAAGGATGCATTAATAACTGAGGCATGTATATCTGAAGTAACTAAAATATCGGATGTAGCATGTGTAATTCAAGAACTAGAGAAATACATAGCCAGAGTTCTGAAATTGATGCAATAAACCGAATAATAACTTTACAATCTGATTTGGAACTTATATTTAACTAATTTATGATGATATATTGTAATTCTAGAAACCCTACGTTTAATCATGATTAGAGAATCAAGAACTGAATAAAAACTAGGGATCTAATGGGTGAAAGGAATCTACTAGTGAAATCTCACATGCCTGGTGATTAAATCCACAGAGAAATATTTAGATTTTAGGGCTGGAACTAAGGGAACCATGTTGCGTTCGTGAACTAGGGTTCTTGATTTTTTTTCTCCTTTCTTGCTTCTAATTTTCTAAGTTTGTATTTAGTGATTTGACTTAGGTAAGTTTTAGTTATGTTTGTAGGGTTTAACTGACTAAAATCTGATGATTTAGGGTCAAAATGACGCATCTTAGGGTTTGGACGAAGTGGAAAAAGACCAAAAGACCCCTGAGTTAATTTATGTCGGACCAAATGAAGACCTGGATTGACAGGCCTTTACTAAAATAGGCATAAATTTTTTACTGGGAGGTTGGATTTTATCAAACTCGGTGGCTACGGAAAGATAATTCAATTATCTATCTTTTGATAGGTCATAGGACATCTAATTCATTTTGTGGTAAGATTAATGACCATTTGAAGTTGACCCAACAACATTTTCCCCCTAACTGATTGCAAACTTTCACCTACGGTCAGTTCTACGGACCGTAGATCAAACGATGGTCCGTGCTGTCATCCGTCATTCGTGTTAGAGGATGGGTAGTAAGAGTCTCAATCCATGGACACCATTGACGGACCGTAGTCTGATCTATGGACCGTCGGTCAGTCCGTGGATTGAGACTTAGTCGATTTTGCTAAGCTAAATTTTGGGAGGGATGTAGTGACAATCTACGGGCCTATAGTACGGGCTGTAGATCAGACTACTTCCATCGATGGTAACCGTTGATTGGACCTGCAACTTTTTTCTTTTGAAAATATGATTTTTGGTCTATTTTGAGTGCGGGGTGTTACATTATATCCCCTTGAGAACATTGTTCCTAGAATAAAGACTAAACAAGCTTAAATAGAAGGAGAGAGTTGCAATCCCTACTACTAAACACTGAAAACTAAATTTTTGATGAAACTGAGTTCCAAAAACATGCAAATACGCTTAAAATGCAGGTAGAAACTAATGGAACATGATTCTAAGACTAAATTCACGCATGAATGACTGAAAAGCTGAAGAGGAACTACTACCTCAAGCTGGAGTGGATTCGAACGGAAAGAGGTGATGATAGGATTTCATGGCTGCTTCTATTTCCCAAGTATCTCCCTCTACAGACTAACTCATCTACAAAACCTTGACTGAACTGACGTCTTTTCTTCTCAACCTTCTAACCGAATGGTTAATAATATCAACTGGTACATACTCATAAGACATACTATCTTTCATAGCCACACTCTCTAATGGAACTACCGAGGCTGGATCACCCACACACTTCTTCAAGAGCGAGATGTGAAAGACCGGATGCACTGCTGCTAAGTCTGCTGGCAACTCTAACTCATATGCCACCTTGCTAATCCTTTTCAAGATCTTGTAAAGGCCTACATACATAGGAATGAGCTTCACTGTCTTGCCAAATATCATCACCCCTTTCGTAGGTGACACTTTCAGGGAAAAACAATCATGAACCTGGAACTCTAGTTCCCTTATCCTTACATCTGCATAAGATTTCTGATGACTTTGGGCTATATTAAGTCTATTCCCTAATGAATTGCACTTTCTCCGTAGCATACAAGATGAATCTGGACATATCAAAGCTACTTTACCTACTTCAAACCACCAACAGGAGATCTAGATCTATGTCCATACAAAGCCTCACAAGGGGCCATTGAATGCTGGAATGGTAGCTATTGTTGTAGGCGAACTCAATCAGAGGAAGGTGATCATCCCAACAAGCTTTGAAATCGATGACACAAGCTGTCAACATATCCTCTAGGGTTTGAATGGTACGGTCTGCATGTCCATCCGTCTACGGATGAAATGATGTGCTAAGGTTAACTTGACTACCAAGACCCTACTAAAATGACTTCCAAAAATGAGATGTGAATTGAGGACCTCTATCTGAGATGATAGACAAGAGAACCCCATGTAACCTCACAATTTCGTTAATGTAAAGCTTCACATAATCCTCTGCTGAATGTGTAGTCTTGACCGCTAAAAAGGATAAGACTTTGTCATCCTATCAACTATCACCTAAATTAAACGATTCAGTTAACTCCCCACATCTTATCAAATTCCTTCCCAACCATTTATATCCCCTTATTACCTTCCTTCTCCATTAACTCCCATAATTCTTCCCTTCTATTTTCTTCAAAATCCAATTTCTCCCAAACTCTCAGAATTCACAAAACCCTAACCCCCATCCCAGTTTCTACTATGTCTCCTTTGTGTGTTCTCCGGTCTGTGCTTGAAGGTGGGTACGTAGGTTGGTGTTGCAAGATCACCCACTCCTTCACTCCACTACAGTTTTCAGGTATTTCATTTCCCTTTGCTTGATGAATTAAAATCATTTGCTTGTGAAAACAAATAGGTGGGTCTTGACATAGGGACAAATTTGCATGTTCAACTTGTTAAAATTGGGTTCTGTGTCCTAAGCATGACAGAAAATGAATTGGTTAGGGGTGGAATCTGTGTAAATTCAATATGCTTGTTGATTTTCCAACTTAGGGATTGATAGTCTCCTAGAATTTGTGATCGAAATTTGTGAAATCCAAGCCCTAAGGATGACGAAATGGTCTTATACTTGTTATTATGTGTTGGTTGAACTTGTTATCTGCTTAAAAGTGTTAGAACATGTGTTTAAAACCATTCCTTGAAACCTATATCTGACCAACAACACGAGACCCTGTCTACGAATTGTCGATTGATTGACGAACCATCGATAAATAATATCTAAAATGGTTAACTTTGGAATGACAGAAGTGGAATACGATCCGTCGATTGATCGATGGTCCATTCTGCACGTCCGTCGTTTCCAACTGAAACTGTGATTACTAAAAATTCTAAATTATTCTAAGTGTCAGACGACGGAAGTGGACTACGGTTCGTCAATTGATTGAAGGACCCTTTTGCACGTCCATCGTTTCTAACTGAGAGGTTTGTGGAATGTCGACTTCTAAAATTTTCTAAGCGGACATTATCGATAGACCATCGATTCATCGACGGGCCGTCGATAGTGCTCGTCTCCCAATACTGCATTTCTGCACTGGCATGGGTCTTGTATATCCAGCGTCTGTTTTGATCATTTTATTTGTGTAGTTTGGTTACATTGCGAATAATAATTTGCTTTTCAGGTACGTATTGCCCCGAAACAATACCTCGTTTATTCTAGGGGTAGGTCCAAGTATGTGGCACCTTCCCGACAGTTTATAGGTATGTCGGATGATGAGCAAGATCCAGAATACGTGCTTCCTGGCACTCAGACCCCTACACCAGCTTCTAGAACCACTCGAGGCACACCCCAGAAGGTGGCGTCCGACGTAGTCACTGCCTCCTAGTCTGATGAGGAGCGCACACTGACCGGCACATCATCTAGGTCTGCCTCGGGTTCTGAGGGAGCATCTTGCTCTGAGGATGCTTCCGGTTCAGAGTCGGTCCACTCCATGGGGTCGAATGAGGCCACTGCCTCCGATTTTGGATCACAACGAGCCACTCTCCTAGATGTTCCTGCCCGAAATACCTCATCTGATGAGGCTTAGAGTTTAGAGTCTGCTCCGGCACCCCAGCATGAGGTCCCTGTACCTATTTATGATCATCCCAACCGGTGGTGTAAATGGACAGTACCAGGTCTTCAGGGATGCAAACTTGTTGAATGGTAAGGGGGTGATGACTCGGTTGGTGAAATCGAGTGAGAAGTTCTTACAGGGAACCTACACACAGTCCCTGCGGTGCATGACTTGTTTACCTGCCACCGGCTCATGTGGACGGCTAGGCATGTGGGGTCCTACAATAAGGATATTGTGTGAGAGTTCTACGCCTCATACGTAGCGACTCTCTGAGGTACTTTGGACAGGCGGTCGAACCCCGCCAAACACGACCCACCATAGATGTTCGAGTTTGAGGCTGCCGGGTGGACATTTCTTCTACTTCCATCCGCCGCTTCCTGTACAATGGGTCCACTGATGTCGCGAGGGTTACCCTCACTCTAGATTTCAACTATAGGTGGGAAATGGTCAAGAGTGGTTAGTTTCAGCAGAGTAGATATCAGAATGACTCCACCAATAGGTGGATTGAAGCAGCTCTCCATTGACGGTGAGGGAGCAGACTGGGTGTTGGACCTCAGAGACCTTATCAAGAAGGCCAACCTCAACTTTGCAGCCAAGTTCTTCTGGTTGTTAGTCCGCAGATAATATCCTTACCTGGGATAAAGCGATCCTGGTAGCAGCGCTGATAGCCAAGTCGGAGATCGAGTTTGCGAGGTTGATGATCCCTGTGATACATGAGAGGTCTATTAAGGCCTCTACCACTTACCCATTCACATTTATGATTTTCCAGTTATACAGGGATGTTGGAGTGCCCCTCTGGCACTGTGATGTCCTTCGTACTCCAATTGTGATTGTGGATATCAGTCTCATCAAGGATGAGGCCAATGTGGCGGCACCACGGCGAGGGCCCAGAGTTGATTAGCAGCCGCTAAGTGAGAACTTGGCGGATACGGTAGAGCAATCCCAAGGGGCTAATCCTTCCACATCAGAGCCTACCGATACCACCCTGGCCGAGTCTGCTCCTGGCACTAGTAGGGCACCTAGTTACTTCCGATCTACTCCACCTTTAGCAGAACTGGTCCCGATTGCTAGGGTCCAGAACCTAGAGGCCCAGATGGCCACCTTGCTGCATCATATCCAGTCTTGGATGCAGAAATCCATTGCTGAGGCTGAGAACCGGATTGAGAAGAAGGTGGCTCAGTACATAGATCTAAAGATTCAGGTGGTCCACCAGCACCTCGATGCATTTGAGCTACGCGTTTTAGCACGCCCAGCCCTCACCATTGATCTGACTATTCTTCAGGAGGCTGTGGCGAGACTGCGGGCAGATATGGACAGGATACTTGAGATGAGGGGACCCGAGCGTGAGACTACAACGGTTAGGATAGCGGAGGATACAATGCTTGCTGCACTTTTTACTGGCCCTTTGCACCACTACCTGAGCCACGTGAGTGTGCCAAGCGGCGTCATTCCAGCTGCACATCTGAGGGAGATGAGGCTCGCCCTAGGAATAAAGAGCGGATAGATCTTGACGCGGCAAGGAGAGACACGTTGATTGATGAAGAGACCCGCCATATGAGGGCTCGCGAGTTGGTTGTTGGGGCATATAGTTCCAGACATGAGTTTGTTGAGATAACCACCACTGAGGTTGCAGAAACTGCTGTGGGCACTACTGAGGGTATCCCTATTGAGGGTCCGGGTTCGGGTAACTGACCTCCTGCTTGTTGATCTTCGGCTCTACGCACCTCAGGTTTGCTTCACTTACAACCCTATCTTTATATTTCTTATGCATTGGGTACAATGGCATGTTTTTTTGCTGGGGTGGGGTAAATGGAAAGTGAGTGCTAGGGTGAAGTCTGAGTAGCCCAACTCACGATCCTCTCTTGGTGGTTTTCTTGCCTATGTTCTTTTTCTTCAAGAGACTGATTACTTTACTAGTTGAACCGGCATGTGTCGTAACTTGTACAAAGTATGAAAGTGAAAAATGAAGCATGATGGCTAAACATGAATGATATCCCGTTCTAAGGAAGTGCTTGCATGAATAGGTATAATGAATGTTGAATGTTGGCTCTAATCATGACATAGAGATGCACCCACTGCATGATCCACAATCTAAGACTCAACCTAGATAATCAATAATCTGATAGTGTAATGAGGTGTCAAGAGAGTGTGAGGAAATTTGATTGTTCCCCTGTTGGTACCTAGCTAGAACCTGCCCGGTTGGTCCTGCAAAAGGAAGTTGTGTTAGACAATTAAGAAAGGATCATAGGCCCTTGTTCAAATTAGCAAACATCTAGCCTAAAGTCAAGTGAACCGAATGAAATTGTTATCCCTTTTTTATCCAAATATTTTGAGCCTATAATAGACCTTTCTTTTCTTCACCAACTCAACTTCCCTGGGTATAATGTGTTGGTCCTTGTCCCTCCTTGGACATGTGCACCTCAACTTAGGTCAATAAGTTTAGGGTGACTAATGCAGAAACTGACCTTGTCTTGGCCCTAACCCAGCTTTGGATAATGTGTACCTCGACTCATGGCAAAGCCATAAGCTAAGGGTAGCTATTATCAGTGATGACCCGAAAAGTGGGTATGAAAAGAGTAATGTGGAAAAGAAAAGGAACGGTGAACAAGAGAAGTGACTTAGTCAAAATTTTCAATAGAATAAAGAAAGAAAGAAAAAAAAGAGAAAAGAGAAAAAGAGTGTTGAACAAAAAGAAGTAAGAGTCACTTCCACAAAAGAGAAAGCAAGGAGAAAACAAGGCAAACATGACAAGAAAAAGTAGGGCATAATAGATAATGAAAGATGTAGGACGCTTAGCCGTAATGGTAAGGAGGGAAACAAGTCACTAAAATGTACCCATATGTACCATACCTGACCCTGAGCCTATGTTACCAGCTAAGAAAGTCTTATCGTGATCCTAAGAGTCTAATATGGTGAACTTAAGCAGTGAAAATAAGGGCAAGCCTATGGCGACAAGTACCAACTATATGGGAATTTGTTTTGAGCGTGAGTGTTGAAAAATGATCCTTATACTCAAAATTAAAATCACAGTGTGAAAAGGGAGGATATCTTTTGAAGTGAGGACACTAGTTGCAATATCAGAAAGTTGGTACTTTGGCGAGAGACGAAAGAGTAGAGGTGCCAGTGCATGGGACGAACACCATTAAATCTAGTGTTAACCATCTATGGACAAAAAGTGATGGAGGTAAAATACAAATTTGAATAGCCAGATACCAATTTCAATCAATTTATACCACGAAGGAGAAAAGAGGAAACAAATAGATTTCCTTAAGTTTGATACCTCTAGAAAAAAGAAAAAGTAAAGGCGTCCCCGTACTATTCTGCGAGACTCTACTAGACTTGTCTTGGTACATCGATATCAACGAACTTAGGATCTAATTCCAACTTTGTCACGACCCCGACCGTCGTGGTTGACACCCACATTGACTCTCCGGTAGGAGAATCACTACTACAACCCCAGTCGAAGCAACTAAACCAAAAACTAAGGCATTTAAGTTATGGAAGCAAGTCAAATACTAAGTAAATAAATAGAGTTCCCATAAACTCTAAGAAAAGTCTATCAACTAAAACAAATGCGGAAGAATTAACCTAGAACCTGAAAGTCAATGTACTAAAACATCTACACACTAAACCAAAGTCAAAGGAAAATAGGTAGAACCCAACCAATATAAAAAGTATCTAAGAACTAGTTTAAGTCCGAAAATATGGACATAGACTCAAAGAGAATCTACGGCAGCTCGGAAGAACTAACTCACCCTTGAATTCAAACGATTACTGGTATGCTAAATGAGGCATGTCAATATTCGCTTGAAGATGTCATGTACTCAATAATAATAAGAGTGCAGTATGAGTACACAACCATAGTGTACTAGAAGGATTACACGGCTATTCCACTAAGTGTAACATAAGCAAGTCAATACAACATCATAAACACATGCATATACCGAACATATATAATATTATCAACATTTAGCAACATTGTAAAATTTCACAATTCTCAAGATACACACTTATGCCAAGTAGTGGTCCTCTCATGAAACCCAAACCCAAACTATTAGCATACCGGAACGTGGTATCCAATCTCATAGTCATGTCAGAACGTCGCAATCGATCCCATATTTATTCGGGAACGTGGCAACCAATCACATATTTATGCCGAAACATGGCAACCGATTGCAGTTAGTTATGCTGGAATGTGGCATTCGGATCCCTTCAACACACCACAGCACAAGTATATTCTCAAGTCATACAATTAAGAAGTTATTCATAGAATGTAGTCATTCGTCTATATCATTTACAACATGTGTGATCAATAGTGCAACATTCATATACATACAAGTATTATAATGAAGCAAGAACTAACCTACATCACACAATCATAAAATCACAACCATCACCTACCTCGAAACAAACTTAAAACCCTAAGAAACTTGATCCTTCCCTTTTCGGATTATTTTTGCTTTTTCTTGATCTACAAACAATCAAAATAATACAAGAATCAATAAAAAAATCACTAATTACCCAAATTTCTAAGAATTTGATGAACCGTAGATCATATTTATGATCTCAAGTATACAAAATACGGTTGTTTCCACCTAAGCACCTAGATCATAATCCTCCCCCATCATCAATTTCCCATTATATTACGTTATATGGATCGAATAATGGATTCAAGAGTAAAAAGCTTACTTTTAGCCTCAAGAATGGTAAAAAAAATGTTAGGATCCACCTAGGGTTCGTTCCTTAGCTCTAAAAATCGAAAAGTGCAAAATGAGATCGTTTAGGGGTTTACTTATGACTTTTAGTCGAGTCAAATCTGCCACAGCGACCCTCACTCCTCTGGAAAAAAATCCCGCCCCAGCTGGTTGCACAGAACCTGTGAGCTATTCTGAAATATCAAGACCCCCATTTCACAACACACCTCAAACCAACTACACTCAGAAAATCTCCTTCACGCCAAGATCAATTTCGGGAGTTCTATTCACCAGAATTTCATTCCGTAAAGTCGTATGAATTCCTCAACGACTTATCTGACTAGTCATGAAACTAAAATCATAAATAATTCACCTGATTGCTACCAGATTTTCCTATACCATAATGACTTTGATTTCATCCAAAGCTGAACTATGATGAAAAATTTCAAGTTAGCATGAAAAAGTTTTTCGACTCAAAAATTTTCCCAGTTGGTTTTTCTATAACGACGGAACCCTATTGTTACATTAAGTGCCTGAAACTAATAAAATATAAGCAGGAGATGAAAAAATTGATAGAGCACACATGCATAATGTGAATAAGAATATTAGGATATCAAAATCATAACTTCAAATAGAATTCAAGATATTAAAATAAGTGTGTGAGAAATAATAAAATTCACATTATGCACACCTCAACAGTCTTATATAGGCATATCGTACTAGTAATATTAATAGGTATCATAATGTTCATTTAATAAAATCTCGGATTTACAAATGTATGTAATGAATAGAGAAATTTCTAAGGGAAGGAAAATTTTTAAAGATAATAGATGATTAGAATATTAATGTATAGGGGAAAAAAAGGAAATGAAGGATTTAGAAACGTGTGACTGATGAAAATTTTGTTTTAGCTGAAAAATAATTTAATTCTTCCTCTTTTATTTTGATTCAAAATATTGGTATAATAAGAGAATACAATTCAATTTTTTATTTTTTTATTTACTAACATATACTATATAATGACATAATAATAACTAAGGTGTTACAAAATCAAACTCAGAACAATATAACTAAAAAGAGAAGACAAGATAAGTAGAGGAGGAGAAAACTTTTCTTGAATAATCGTGTCCTACAAATCGTGAATGATATTACTATTTACAGTGTTGAGATATCACCCCAAATTCCATCATGTTAAATTCTCAAAATAGTAGGTTCATCCAGTGGCATAAGCAGGATTTTTTCTAAGAGGTATCACCATTAAAGGGACAAAATGGCTCAAGAAGAAAATCAATCAAAGTTTTGTTTTAGGCCACTAAATTATTTCACTGTAACCAGTAGGTACTGAAAAATAAAACCGTTATTATGAACAAATACAAATAAAATTCAAGAACATAATAAAAAATTGAATAGCAAAAAATATTAACATGATGTGATAATTGGAGATGTCTACTAATAATGATTGATGAACAAGAACGAAAAGAAAATTGATTTAACTCACAAGTCAGAAATATACAAATACAAGGATTTTTTAAGGAGTCAACACTATTTTTATGTAACTATAATTCTAATTGATAAAGGAGATTTTGAGTTTTATATTAATTCTAAAAATAAAATAAAATAAAAAGTTATTAGATTTTGAATGAATTAAAGTGGAACTATAATTCTAATTGAAGAGGAGATTTTGAGTTTTATATTAATATTAAAAAAATTGTTACATCTTGAATGAATTAAAGTGGGTGTGTAGGTTTTTAATGAGTGGATCTATTGTTTTGAATTTTTTTTTAAAAAAAATAATAATTACAAAACAAGAAAAAATTAAACATAAAATTTGAAAAAAAACATCCCTCCCCTGGGAAAAAACCCGTGACGTTGCGCAAAGAATATGGCATGGCTGCTATTTGCGCTATGTAATTTTTGTTGCAACGGGTGTCCTTTCAATTCTTTTAGCCGCTCTTTTTTTTTTTTCTCTATATAGGTATAATCAGTAAAAAAAAATCAACGAAGTTGCATCACGTGACACACCTTAGGTATGTCTAGATCCGCCCCTGCTTACATCCTTCTCCACAAAGTTTCTTTCACCTTAAAAATATGCATACATGAATACAACTAATAATTCATGAATTAATTAAATGGATAATTAACTATTCAGTGGATTTATGACGATCATCCTTAGATGTCCATAGATAATGTGGCCCTCGTTAAAACCTTACTAGGAAAAAAACCTTGTGGATAAAAATCCTAGTGAAGGAAAAAATACATATATATTTTAGAATACATTATTTGTTTCCTAATTAAATACCTTATTAGGAAAATTCAGAACTTTGTTCAAGAAAAAAAAGAGTGCAATGCATATTATACCCTCTATGATTAAAACATCACTTAATTTCATGTGATGATGTCATCCAATCTTATATACCAACTTCTCATATATTGATCAAATCACATTCATGAAAATGTTGCATGATTGAACTCATCCTGATATATCAATTTTTTGAAGCTTAGCCGACTACATTCTTGAAAATCACTGTATCTGTGACCTCATTGTTGCAAGTAAATTGCTCATTCAACGTGTTCATCACAATAATCATTTTGTGGACACTTCCATTTGCAGATGATTATCTTGTAGAACAACTTCAAATAAAAGTCTTTGTTGCCATTTCAACGTCTTCTAGTTGGGGAAGAGAAGAATCTTGTCAATAAACTAACATCAAAATATTTGATGTTATATAACAAAGTTAATTAGTGCCTCCAATTTACTTATACATGGAGTGTCATCATTGAGAAGTTATTCATCCTTCTCTTGAGATCAAAATGAATCCTTATTTATGTCAAGAGATCTCAAAATCATTGGGGTACTCAATGAATGTAATTTATCCGTATAAAATTGCATCAAAAAAAATTTGTGTATGTTGATTGTTAGACAAATATTTTATTCGTGAAACTCTCAATCTATATGTCAAGAATACATTGTGGATTTTATTATATACTGTTACTAGGTAATTTGTCCGCGCTTCGCGCGTCATATATAATAAATGCATTGAACTTGCAAATAAAATAAACTAATATCCTTACATTAAAATTAATAGAAAAATAGGTTCTTTAAAAAATATTAGCAATATTTCAACATGAATTTGATTATTTGTCATGATAACATAACTTAAGAAACTCTAACGAATGAATTATTCTTGAAATAATAAATCATTGGTTCTTTAATCAATTTTAAGAAGAAAATAAAGAAAATCTAAGAATATATATACGAAGACATTTCGTAATAAAAAGAAATATTTAAGTTGAACAGATTATACAATTGTAATATATGTCTAAGGAGAAAATTTAAAAAATTGTTAACATATTCAAAAAAAATTACGCTTGAACATGAAAGGAATTATAACTTCTAAACTTGCATAATGAATTTATTCAATTGATAAGTAAGATATTTCACATTTATAAAAAAAATACATATTATACAAGCTTATATACTTTTAAGTCTAGAAACTAATATAGAATATAAAAACATGAATTCTTGATACTAAGTACAATAACAATTTTTTACATAATGAACATACATACTATATGTGTATATGTTAATATAACCAGAGATAATAACTTTGCAGAAACATAAACAACAGAGTTTAAAACATGTATTCAAAAACAAAAACTAATATCATATGCATAAATTATTGAGTGTGAAAAAAACATATGAGGATATGTACAAATAGAATGAAATAGAAAGAAAAAAATCGAGTCCACTGAAAGCACAAGGTCCCTTAAGAAAACTATTCCCCTCCAATATAAGAGGTTTAAAGAATTACATCCTCTCAGGATGGAACCATTTTATTCACCAAGAGGATGGAACCATTTTATTCACCAACTTATTGATACAAAACAGTGGTGTCAGCAAGTCACTCAACAGAAGCAAAGTACACAAATATTTAATTTAACCGAAGTAGAAAATGAAGATCAGAATTTTTGTTGTTTTAAAATGAGAGGAAATTCCTCTATTTATAGACAACAAATGATAGTGTCAACAAATGTTCATTGTGCCTTATCAAAAAGGTTACAACTATTTGAAAAAGTCGCAACCCTTCGGAAAGTTCACAACCTTTCATATAAGTCACAACTTTTCATAAAATCACAATTCTTCATTAAAGTCGCAACTTTTCATAAAAGTCACAACTATTGATAAAAGTCACAACTCTTCATCAAAGTAACAACTTTTCATAAAAGTCGCAACTTTTCATTAAAGTCATAACTTTTCATGAATATCACAACTTTTGACAAAATTCGCGACTCTTTAAGAAAATTATTCCCCTCTAATATCACATGTTTAAAGAATTACATCCCCTCAGGATGAAAAAATTTTATTCACCAACTTGTGTGATACAAAACAATGGTGTCAATAAGTCACTCAATAAGAGAAAAGTACACAACTATTTAATTATGCGATAGAAGAAGAAGACATCAGAATTTTTGTTGTTATAAAATGAGAGGAAGTCTATCTATTTACAAAGGGTAGTGTGAACAATTGTTTGTTGTGTCTTACCAGCAAGGTTACAACTATTGGAAAAAGTTGCAACCCTTTGGAAAGTTCATAACATTCATAAAAGTCACAACTTTTCATTAGATTGCAACTCTTCATTAAAGTCGCAACTTTTTATAGAAGTCACAACTTTTCATAAAAGCGCAACTCTTCATAAAGTTATAACTTTTCATGAAAATCACTATTTTTGATAAAATTCGCAACTC
This sequence comes from Solanum peruvianum, assembly GCA_027705065.1. Taxonomy (NCBI): domain Eukaryota; kingdom Viridiplantae; phylum Streptophyta; class Magnoliopsida; order Solanales; family Solanaceae; genus Solanum; species Solanum peruvianum. The sequence continues at coordinate 49,052,494 of JAKWJD010001758.1, read as the reverse complement.
TTTATTAAAGTCACAACTTTTCATAAAAGTCACATCTTTTCATGAAAGAGGAAAGCTAGAAATTTTTACTTGTGGTGGTGCCACGTAGGCGGACCTAGGGTTCTCTTTTTATATAAATAAATTATTAGAATAGGGATCTTCAATTTATAGATCTCTAAATGTTTCCATTGAGAAAAGAATAAACCAAATATGAAACAAAATTATATTTTTGTTTTCAGGAAATGTTGAAACATTTATATCTGGTAATAGTTCAATTCTCCTGCAGAGAAAAATAATTTCAAATAAGTTAAGAAAATTAGGGCAACACCCTACAAAATCTCCTATTTTGGCTGAATTTTCTTGATAAATTTTATCCACCTTCTTCATATGCATGATAATTTTGTTCTTCACATAGTCATCATCACTACCAGTGGCGTATGCATGATTTTTTGCAAGCGGTATCACCTTATATATTTCAATTTTTTCAGGATAGATTTTCATTTTGAAAATAATATCATTAAATATAATGGTGTTACATATTTATTTTTATAAAAATATCAAATGAAGAAAAAAAAAAAAGCAAAGAAAAAGATGAAAAAAAAGAAGAAGAAAGAAATTGTGACAGAGCAAAGAAAGAAAAGAAAGAAAAGAAAAAAGAAAAAAAGGATATATATTTTAACTTATTATGGATAGATTTTCATTTTGAAAATAATCTCATTAAATATAATCATGCGATATATTTATTTTTTTACAAACATATTTTTAAAAAAATAAAGAAAGAAGAGAAAAAAAATGGAAAAAAAGAAGAAAAAAATGGTGTCAAAGAAAAGAAAGACTAGGAAAAACAAAAAAAAAGAAAAAAATCATACCAAGGTTTGAACTCACGACCTTCATGCAATAATGTATTATTATAAACTAACTGAGTTGCATGCCCTTTTGTGTCATTATTAACATTGTATTGTGCATATCATTTTTCTTTTCTATGTTTTAAGTATACTAGTTCTGGAAATGTGTGTTGCACGTTTGTCCCCTAATTGACTTTACAAAAGTTAATTTATTTAAGTAAATTTATCATAATGGATCGTACATATATCCATCATTAAGTTCAAGTATAAGTCCTTTTATATCTAAGTTTTACATAAGAATATAACTCTTTACAAAATATAACATGAAAATCTTATGTCAGATGTTGGAGGTTTGATATTTTTAAAGCTTCATGAATAAAAAGCTTTTATTATATAAGAGGAATTAATATATTTTAATTACTAAATGTAAGTTTTAATAAGAGGAATTAATAATACAAACATATTATTTTAAAAGACATAACTATGAATCTTTATCAAAGACTATTCTTATACGGGTCTAGTTGTGAAAATATTCTTCGGGATTTAACATGCTTGCCCTCAAAGAACTTAGTTATAAATACAAATTGGAATTAGATTGATTATATTTATATCCTAAAGATAGAAGAAATGAAGAGTATAAAAATAAATTACGAAGTTATATTTTGTCACAATCCAGACCGTCGTGATTGGCACCCACACTAACTCTACGGTGGGAGAACAATTACTACAACCCAACTATACAACTTAACAAAAAACTAGGCATTTAAAAATACAAAAGCAGGTTTAAATGTCTAAAGGAAAATGAAGTTCCCATAAACTTCAAAAGTGTAACAAAACAACAAATGAGGAAACAACCCCTATAACCTGAAAGTCAATGTACCAAAACTCCAACGCTCAACAAGTCTAAGAAACAGGGGTACAACCCCTAAAACGAAAATATAACAGTATCTAAAAAACTAGTTTAAGTCCGAAGAAAATAGACTAAACAAAAAGGGAACTCATGACAGTTTGGAATAACTGGTTCACCCTTGAATTCGATCTCAGACAGTGATCTCCTAAATGAGGTATGTCAATAGCCGACTAAAGATGTCCTGTACTCAATATAGAAAGAGAAAATACAGTATCAGTACACAACTACAATATACTGGTATGATCACATGGCTACTCTCATAAGCATACTATACAACAATCAATCACAACATAGTAAACACACATATACAGAATACATTTCAGTTATCATTTCAGAGAAACCTACAGTCTTTAATTATCAATGACAAGTAGACATACGCATAACAATCACAAGTAGTCCTCTCATGGAACCCATATCCAAACTATTATGTGTTGAAATTTCACACTCAATCCAATATGTGTCGGAACGTGATACACCATCCAATATTTGTGTCAAAACGTGACGTCCGATCCAATATATGTGTCAAAACGTGACACCTAATCTAGTTAGCACAACCACAATCACAACCACACCCATAAAGAAAAAGCCATACAATCAAGCAATGGTTTCATGGCATGTAATTATGTGTGTTAGATTCGATTCACATTCTTTGTTCTCATACATGTATGCATTCAACGTAGCAATTAACCTGTGTATATCACATAAATAGAAAATCAAATTATCACTTACATCCTCCAAAGACCTTGATCCTTCCTTTTCCAAATTTTTTCGCTTGTTCCAGGTCTACAAACAATTAATATAATGCAAGAATTAATAATTAAGGTCTATTTTACCCAAATTATAATAAACCCAATAACCCAAGACAAAACTCATGACCCTAATGTGCATCTAGGGATTTTTTCCACCAACAACTTCAGTCCAAAACCATCCCCCAATGATAATTACCCATGGATCTGAGTTATAAGGATCAAAAAATGGATTAGGAAAGTGAACTTCTTACTTTTGATACCAAAGTTGTGGAAAACTGTCAAGAACTCTTCTTGGGTCATCTCCAACCTCTTAAGAATGAAGTTTGTAGAAAAATAACAAAATTGAGATTTTCCGTGATTTAAGTCGAGACTGGTTCGCTACACTGAAACCCAACCCTCTACAGTGCCCCACTCCTAGTGGGATTAATTCCGCCATGACAGCTTACACAGAGATAGAATCTCAAAAATTGAGTTACAAGCCCCCATTTCACAACACACCTTTTATCCTTGACGTTCAAAAATTACTCTTTCATGCTAAGATGAGGTTCGAAGTTCTACTCGGCCGAATTCAATTTCGTAAAGTCATACGGGCTTCTTTACGTCTTAACTATCCACTCATATGATCAAATTCATAAATAGACCCCCATTAATTACTAGATTCTGATTTCGTTCAAATCTAGACTAGGCTACAAAATATTAAGTTACTACAAAAAGTTAATCTGGCTCAATTCTTTCCTTGTTGGCTTTTCTATTACAATGGAAACATGTTGTTACGTATTTTAAAACTCAAACAGATGGAGATATAAAAAATAAAAATTCACTTACTACTTCATATTTCAGAATATTCATCTTGTAACTATAATAATTTACATATTTCTCAACAAAAGAAGATGAATATGCATGAAATTTTAAAGAATACAAATACATGATTTGGTAAGAATTCTTATAATTACAAGTTGGTAATGAAAATTTTACAAATGATGTAAACTAACCTAATGTAGAATGCAAGATAATCACAAATTCATATAAAAGAAGGAAATATAAATAATGTTGTGAGAGTAAGTTTAATAGACTCTTCATTAACCCCCCCCCCCCCCCCCCCCCCCTCCCCTTATCTTACAAATTAAAATTTAAGGTTAATAGACTTTTTAGTACCCACATTTAAGATCTTGCTTAAGTTGAGGTATATGAATATATGATTACATGAAAATCTTGATTGGTGCATGAATTTAAATATAACGATTACGTTTAATTAATTACATAAATATTAATATTTAATTTATTTTAGAGGTAAGATAAAGGAAAAATGGTAATCCAACTTTAAGGTGAGGAGCTTTTCACTTATAAAATACTAGTAAAATTACACGCGCTTCGCACGAGAATTTAATATCACAGAATCTAAAAATTAATACTTAAATCTATCGGTCATTAAAACTAAAACACTATATTATCTTTCAAACAAGACTACGTAGAATTTCATATCACAGAATTTATAAATAATACTTTAAATCAATCAGTCATAAAAATTAGAAATATTATCTTACATACAAGATTAGTAGTAACGAACATTAATAATGTAAAGGGAAATGATATCATAACATCTTATCATCTATCCTTCAATCAATCATTTTTAATTTGATTTTTAAATTTAGCTTTTGCCTCCAGGAAGTGTTACTATTTGATATTTTTAGGATATTAGATGAACATCAACATAAGATATTAAATTTTAAAAAAATAAATAATCTTTATCTGTACTGACGAATACTTATAACAATAACTTAGTAGGAACATAAACAACAAAGTTTAAAACATGTACTCAAAACAATAATTAATATCGTAAGCATAAATTAATGAATGTAAAAAAAAATACCAGGATCTATAACAATAGAATAAAACGGAAAGGATTGTCTTTTTGTGTGTGTGTATATATATGTATATACTTTAGATGTTAATGGTTTCACTACTTTAACTTTAAACTAAAAAGGATAATCTTGAGTGCATGTTTCATGAAACAAAAAAGATGAATTTATATAGATTAAAATAGTGAAATATCAAAAGGCATCCTAAAGTTTTAAATTAAACATTCCAAACCACGTAAATATTCTTAAAACTTGTATGTGAGAGACAATCCAAAATTTGAAAAAAAGACATGCAAATTCAATTAACAAAATATGAAGTGAATACAAAAATCTATGTATAGATCAATCTTTACAAGAAGGGAACTATATAATTATTAAACGATGTTGGCTTTGTTTGACTCTCTCTACATCTGTATCATTTCTACTTGATTGTAATTCATTTAAAAATATTATTAGGGAAGGAGATACTAAAGATAAAAACAATAAACACCTACTTCCATATCATAAATGTACAAGAGAATATTATAACAAATTTACATAGTATTGGAGAAATGGAATCATAATTTATAAAAGGAGAAAGTTAGACAATTTCTTATTCAAATAATGTTGGAGAAATTCAAATTGAATCATAATATATAACTAGAAAGTGAGATAATTTTTATTCAAACTCAAATCATGTAACACTGTATAATTGGTTTTAAGGAGTTGTCATTGGCTGAAGCGTGAAAAATGTGTGACTGAAATTCTTAATCTGATTAAAGCTAACAAAAATCAAAACAAGATCAGATTAATCTAACACAATCACTCCAAGATATTTTATAATCATCAAGAATTTGCATATATGAAATAATCAATATTCTGACCTCAACAAATGAAAAAGTCTATTAAATATATTAATGTTTCAGAATTTCAGCTTCATAACCTTGAATAAAATTGCTTATGCTCTTTTTGAAACTTTAAACCTAATATCATAAATGCACAATTCATGTGTGTGCTAGAAAATTTCTTTAAATTCACTATTTAATCAGATTTTCTGGATAATTAATATTTTTCCAAGACATTCTTATTTAGAGTTGATGATATAATAATGAACTTACATAGAAATATATTAGACATATGAAAGGGTGCACTAATTACACATAAATGATATTTATGTTATTAAATATAGGGGAAAAAGTTTGAAATATATCTGTACTTTGACTTAAATTATTGTAACGATATCAAACTTTGAAAATGACCTTTACTGCTTCCACTATTTAATAGTTTATTTTAATTGAACATAAAAAATATTGCATAATTATAAATAGATAATAACAACAATTTCAGCCAAAATTGAAGTATTTTCAGACCTTTTTCCCTTAAATATAAGCAATATACTATAAGAAATACAGACAATTTATATGGGGAGTTAGATGTATAGATCATGTTATTCAGATGTATTCAAGTATCTCATTGAAAGAACAACTCTCTTTATAAGTTGAGAAATCACTCCAAAAGTCATCATATTAAGTGTTATAATAAATAAATATATTCTTATCCAAAAAAAAGTTCATAAAACATAGGGAATATAAATAGTTGTTTATGTATTAACTCAATGAATAATCCACTCATTCAATGAATTTATAACAACTTGAGATTTACGGTTATATAATGACGAAATGGTGATTATACTTGTATCAGTTTGTATTTTGAACATTTCTAGTTACTCCTTTGTCATCTGGATCCTTAAACTCAAAAAAACACAAGTTAACAAATTCCTCTAACCATTGACCAAACTTATGTGTCATTATGATGACTAAGTTGGTGAAAGTGTGTAACTTCACTCACCTTAAGGCGAGTGAACAACTATTTAGGTTATAAAATCATTAAAATTAAAAAAAAAATTGTAAAGAAAAACAATTAATTGAAAAAGTCATTTCATCTTCCCCACTACCCGTTCCTTTTTGAGCATTTTTACGCCTGTCCAAACTTCTTTTTTTTTCTCCACAATTTACTAACACCGGAGACCAGCACTCGGCGGAGACAAGTGACCGATTCTCCTGAGACCAGCGTTCGCCAAGACCACTCAATCGCAGTGTTGTGAGAGAGACAAGCGACGCGGCGGAGTAGAGTTTTTTCGTCCTGATCTGGTGGTGCGGTGACTTGGGTTGTTTTTGTGGAGGTTGGAGGAGGAAAGAAAAATGGCAACAACGACGATGGTTTCTCCAGCGACGTCCGTTTCTTTTTCTGTTTTTTCTACAAAGACCCCAGAAATGCTTCCAATCTATTTTCGTAAAGTTGTAATAATTGTGTTTAATTTCATCAAAAAAATTCTGATATATATATATATATATATATATATATATCAATTTTTTTGACGAAGCCGTGTGCCATGACATCCCTTTATATATATATATATATATATATATATCAATTTTTTTGACGAAGCCGTGTGCCATGACATCCCTTATGCATTCCTAGATCCGCCCCTGATCAATGTTGTTTGCTATGATTAAAAATAAAGTTTGAAAATATATGAGTTAAAATGATTTTAAAATATTTTATTTTTATTTTTAAAATCTAGCAACAGGAATGTTGAGGACATTGTTTAAAACTTCTCCAAATGTTGCTAGAGAAAAATCTTCATTATCAGAAACTTAATTAGAAATTAATTTGAAAACCATCTTAAGCCTATTTTCAACTTCATTGAACCATAGGACCATCGAACCATGAGATTGTTGGACCATGTACTTTGATACCTCTTGTAAACTAGAAAGTGATTATGACGTCATGCAGAAATTTATAATTTATAAATCATGATATCGATAAATTAGATGACAAAAGCTCATACTAAAGATTAAAATATTATCGTATGAAGATTTGGTCAATTGGCCTACATATTATTAAACTAAACAAAAAAAAAAACCTTAGAATTCTAGAAAGAAAATCTCATAAGTCATAAACAAAACTCAACGATTACATTTATGAATTCTATTGTGTTTTTTTATGAAAAATAAAGATCTCAATTTATAAATCTACAAACTTCTTCTTTAAGAAAATAATAAACCAAATATGAAAAAAATTATATTTTCTTTCAAAAAGTTAAAGGTAATAATTTGATTTTCTTGAGAAAAAAAGATAAGAAAATCAAGGCAACCCCTATGTAGAAGAGAGAAGGGCGTATGAAAACCCTTACCATATAAGTAAAGTTCAGAAAGTACATGCTCTTTCACCTTCTAAATTTATACAAACTACACTTTGATTAATATATAACAACAATTTGCTACTAATTCAAGGTGCTATTTGCATGATTTTCTCCAATTCAGATTGACAGGGAAATAACCACGAGAACTCGTGATAGCACAAAATGTACACTACTTCATCAAGCATGAAACAAACATTTCCATATATAACTCACTCCATTCCAAAACAAAAACAAAACCTCACAATTGAAAATACAATCAAACTCAGGGACATGATCCCGAATTCTAATTTTATGGATTCATTTTTTGTACCTAGGTTACACATACAGCGACTTTTTCTATTTCCACAACATGAATCATACAGAAGCAGAATTTGAATTTAAAAAAATTAGGAGTGTCCGATACAGCGTCTTAGGGAAAAGAAACGGGGAGGACGAGGCGAGACCTCAGGCTTAGGCTCAAGTGATTCTAGAGGGAAATGTTTATAGAATGCTTTCACAGCTCCAGTCACTCCATCCTCATGTTCCATGGCTTTTGCTAGTTCTACAGCACGTTCTTTTACCTGTGCCGCCACAAAAGTATATCACTTATCAAACAACAGCATATATCATAATAATGGACGTTCTTCCAGACTAACAAGAGATAAAGCATTAGGAAGAAACTAGGTACCTCTGGATCTAGCATGAACCGGATGGCAGCGACCAACTTTTCTAGGGAGAACTCGTCCACAGGGATGGGAGCAGGACCTACTCCCCTAGCATGCACACGTTCACCCCAAAATTGTTGATCCCCAAAGAAAGGCACCACAGTTGTTGGGCACTGAAAAACATCCAAAATGTTATCATTCTGAATAAGACAATATACAGGAATATCATGATGTTCAAAATCAAATATTACTGCGGCTTTTAGTCCAGCAGCAGTTGTTCCAGCACCTCCATGATGCACCTGGAAGAATGAACAACAATTTCTCCACATATCATCGGCTGTTTAATAATCAAAAGGTTGAACAGCTTTACACAATATATCATTGACCTACTACTTTATCAAGTTGAGGTGAGGTAAAAGTTTATGCACATATGGCTTGCATATGATATACAGAATTTGTCCCAATACAGATCATGCCCTATATACAACACCAGCCTACCCAATGCAATTCCACAAGTGGGGTCTAGGGAGGGTAGGATTTACACAGACTTTGCCCCTATCTTTGTGGGATAGAATAGAGATGCTCCGATACACCCTCGGCTCAAAAGAAATGTTATCATAAAAAAAAAGTATCCATCATGTTGTTCAATAACATCCAAATTCTCATTAAATTTTCCCGTCAAGTGTAGATTAAAATTCCATAACCCAAATACTAAGCAAAATGACCTTCAGTAGCCATGGGAAAAGAAGGATAAGCTTTAAATAATCGGGTAGACGGAAATTAGGAACTAATCCAAGAATTGAACTGGATCAATTAACTAGTGGCTAACCCAAGGAGTTTCTTAATTAAAGTGTATTTGTGGTAGATGTGATACAAAGACATAAATAATGGGCAGAATCACAATTCATCAACTTCAAAATTTATTTCATAACCACATCACTTATCATCAATCCAATATATAGTCCTTAAACAGTCTAAGATGAAAAGATGGGGGAATGGAAGAACATATGCAAATTTAGATGAAGACAGACCAATTAAACGAGGTAAAGAGGTTGTACCACAGCAGCACATTGCAGGAATAGCCAATCATGGGGGCAATTATCCAACAGGTACACAAAATCCTTGGGTTCCTTCACTGGGAGAAGATGATTTAGTCTTTATCAGCTAATACAATCAATCATAAACCTTGTGAACCGCAGTTAGTTGTACGCATGATGTAACAAATAAAAATCTGAGTACTTACAGCTCCCAAGGCCACCCCAGCCTTTGTTAATAATACCTCTTTGTCCAGTAATTTCTAGAGCTTGAACAATTATCTCGGTCATTTTTTCAGGTTCTTGAACAGGCTGTGAAAAAGCATCTTGAGAAATTTGACACTAAAAGTTAAGCATAATACTTCAAAAGTCCACATAAACTAGCATAACATTTCAGCTGACTCTGAATGCGAGGTGGGTAGACTCATGAATAGTAAGAAATAAATCACTGGCGGTTATTGTAATACAAGACTTAAAAAGGTAAGCTTGATACCTAAAAACCAGCATAAATTAGTATAATATTTCAGTTGATCTTGAATCCCATTTACTCCCTCTCCCTTTGCCGGACAATAGCTGTCCACTATTGACTTGGTACAGGGATTAAGAAGCAGTAAATGATAGGGGTAATTTTACCAAATCACCCTTATTAAAAGTAAATCACGTAAACATTGAAAAATATTGATTTAATAAACTGGACAAGTATTGTTGGACGTCTCAAAGTAGTTTAGTGAACAAGTAAAGATGGACAGAGAGAGAGGAAGTAGCTTAGACTCATAGCAGCAAAGAAATTATTGGTGGTAAACTTACAAGACTTCCGAAGCCAATATATACAGGATTTTCACCATCTTCAAGCCATTTAACGAGTGATTCTGGGGGTTCATAATTGGAAGCAAGGTCTAGGAAGCAAAACCCTACCACGTCAATTTTTGGGCCCCAATCTGCAAATCACTCAATAGAAATGTAAGTATTACTCAAACAGGCATGTTCTGACCATTTCCTCGGTAATAAGGAAGGGAACAAATAATAAAAGGACAACTCTTTAGTGACAGTTCAACTATCATGTCCAGAAGATAATGAAGAAAGCAAGAAGCTTTATCTTCTAAAGAAATTTACTTGCAGAATATACTGTAACCTTGGTGATGCAGCATGCCATCTCTATCAGAAGAGATGACAGAATGATACACTCAGACATGCACTAACTTGCTTTCTCCCAGATAAATTTTGTCAAAAAGGAACAAATAACAGTTTCAAAAATCTAAAAACGTTGGTTACTTTGGTGATAAAATAGGATGGGAAATCAAGTACTTTGCATATATTTATGCCAAGTACAACCACATACAGAGATTTTTGAAGAAACAAATTCAGCAACTTAAAAGCTACAAAGGAAGTTGACGTGGGAAATGGCAACATCTACCTAGACATGTTCTTTTTTTTAAAAAAAAAAAAAAATTGGTCATGTTGTATTCCTCAGCATTAAGCATTAAGGATATGTTGGAGACCCTCATAAATTGCTAAGAGAAAGGAAAAGAGCAAGGCTAATTACTGAGAGCCTAACAGATCAACTAATTGTTCTACTTCCTCTATACATTCCTTTTTACACCATAAATACAAAGATACAATACATTTCTCTTCCACTATCTGTATGGAGTTTGATTTGTTCTCAAAGCAGCTTCCATTCCCTTTCTTCCATATTGACCACCTATACATGCTGGGTTCATTCTCCACCATTTATTTTCTCTCATGCTCCTCCCCTCTCCTAATCCGTCAGCAGTGTGTACCGGCATTGTTGCGGTGGTGTTTGTGAGCCTCAGGAACTAGCCCAAAACTGGTTTGTAACTCAGCAGTGCAAGAATAGATGTCAATTCGTTTCATCCATCTCACTGCAGAGAAAAGATCTGGACACTAATTGAAGCCCCGTCTTCTTCAGTGCCTCCTGTGTTAAGCATGCTCTCTTAGCTACTAGCCAATAGCCATGTTAGTTCTTGATTAACTACAAGTGACCGTTTGATCACAACTATCCACCATTTCCCCCTCCAGATTGGAGGAAAACAAACCACAACCCCCTCAACTCCTTCCAAAAGCAGCCATATGAATTTATATTTCTCCTAGAGTAAGTGGCAGCTTTCACTTGGCTTGTAGTGAAATAGGTTTTTGCTCAACATCCAGATACGCCGCGTACGTCCTGATACATCATGTTAAGCGATTTATCCAACCGATACATCCCGTAAAGTGACATATCTGACTTATACATCGCGCAAAGTGATGTATCCGAGAATAGGAGAGAGTAGCGTTTTTTGTAATTTTTTCAAATAGTAGAGAATTTTAGAGAATATGGTCAAGAAAACCTCACAAAGAGGGGCATCCAAATGTGTCCAAGATGCTATTTTTTTGAGCAACAGGAGAGACATTCAACCATTTATTTTTACACTGTTAAGTGGGGTTAGCTAAACTATGGAACCTGTTCACTAGTTTTAGAGGCATAAGGTGGACTATGCCTGAAAGGGCAGGTCTAGTAAGCTAGAACAATGAGGGTAGTGGTAGCACAGACCAGAAAAGATGGAGAATTGTCCCACCAGTGATATGGTGGACCATTTGGAAGGAGAGAAATTCAAGATGTGTTGGAAGTATCAGTAGTCCTTCACATAGGATTAAAAAGAGCTGCATTATCAATTTTTGCTACTGGTGTAGTTTTGAGTATATAGATGATACTGTAACGATTGTAGACATCTTAGGATTCTAGTAACATGAAATAGGACCAAGAGATAGGTTTTCTTTTTTGGGTTGCTGAGCCTGCTCAATTTGTATGTAGCTATCTGCTACCTCTATGATGTAAATTCTTGGATCCCAGCCTTAGTGCTTAAGATTTATACACAAACTTGTTCCCTTTGTCAAAATTCTTTTTAAAAAAAATCTCCAAGAGTTGTTGATTGTAATTAATCTCATTCCTTGCTAGTTTTGTTTCCACCGACACATAAATTTCGCCACTGAAGCATCAAATTTCTGACTAAAGCTCTTTTCCTCTCCCCATTTGAACCCCTTACATTCCATGATATATTTTCTTGATATACCCGCTGATACGACTCTCCCTCTTGCTCTTGGCTCCCCTTCCTTGAATTTCATGAAAAAATACGGGTTCCTTACCTCCTCTGGGATTACTGCTTTGAGATTCTCCTGTTTCCCCTCCCTTTCTTCGATTTTGTTCCAGCTCTATCCTCTTATCAATCCTGAACAATAATCCACACACTATCTCGTGACACCCCTCAAAAGCTGCCCCAAATTTCTTGCCTAATTTGATGACGTGGGGGTGTATCCATAGCGTGTGTTTCTCCTTTGCTTCCTCCTCACTGATTGTCGCTGAAATTCGTTATCTGATATGCATCATCACCTTGTACCCCCTCTCCTTCCTAGTCTAAGGCTTCCATAGTACAGCTTCCTACCACAGTTTTCTCTCCTTGTAGCAATCGGTCCTCCATGCAAAATTTTATTCTCCTTTCCTTGTGTTTCTCCCACGTGAACCTGATGGCTTACAATTCATCAAGGAAATCTTGGTGAACACGCAAAATTTGTGAAGGGCTTAGTTGTTCCTAATTTCTTTAAGCTTTGGGCTAGGTAGGCTTTATAACAAACCAAATGCATTGCCCGTCTATTTCTGAAGGATAGTATGGGTCCTTGAATAGAAGAATTTTTAGCCCATGTTGCGAGGTGTCTCCTTTTACCCCAATCCTGTGGTCCAGCTTCCACGTGTCCTATTACTCCTTATATCCCACATGTCTTCCTCATTGGAACCCTCAATATCCAAAGGATATTTCCTGCAGCTTTATTTCCTCTTATGTGCTTTGTTTCCTTTCCTTTCATATTACAACCTAGGTTGTCATCTTCTTTCCCTCTTGTCACTTACACCTTAGACCCCATGGCTCATCATCCTCAACCTTTCTGTATCTCGCCAACGCTTCTACCCAGATGGGTAAAAGAGAACACCCTGTCGTGAAGTTGGTGACCACCATTCAAGCTTCAATCCTATGCCCCGTCTCTTCCACTCACCTATCATGATGTGTTCACCAATCTCTCTTAACTGAAATTCAAAAAGAAATTGAATTCCATCCAAATCAAACACCTAAGATTGTGTACCCCTTTCCATTCTTGTTGATCCCACCTCCTTATATCGTTATGAGTAAGGATCTTGTTGCAATCAGGGAAACTGCCCACCAGACACCTGCTCAGCAACTCATTTCCACCCGTAAGAGTTGGAGGAAGTTCCCCCACTGTCTCATGTTCCTTTCGTGATCATCCGTTCCTGTGTAAGCTTCTTTATAGCTTCCTTCCCCTTCAGTGTATTCAACTGCAGTGATTGCTTCAGCATTTAATGTAATCTGTGTAACTTCTTTCTTGTAAATGAAGCCTTCAGTTTTGTGTTGAGCCCCCTCGACCCTAAACCCTAAACCCTAAACCCCTCATTAAAGCTGTTTCAGGAAAAATGATGAAAGATCTGGTCACTCCATTTACTGCAATTATTGAGATGAATTACCATATTTATTGAACTTCAGAGAAAAGTATAAAAAGGTGGAAGTACCTCTGTTTAAAACTTTTCCCCTTATTCTGATACCTCACGTAGCCTTCTGTCGAGCCATATCAGAACTCCCTTACTTAAAGTCATCCTTCTCATGTAAAGCTTAGACCTTTCCACCCATTCGAACCAAGTTACTTCAGAGGGGTGGGGGGAATAGATGCAGGTGGAGCTAGAAAGGGAAAAGGAGAAGTAAGGTAGTCCCAACACAAGCAGAGAGTGATCTCTTGGACTCTTACTAGTACAGAAGAGAACAATACTATCGAGGGTTTCTTCACAGGTCCTTTTTGAGCATTATATACTACTTCAAAGAAGAGGTAAGGGTTTCTTGGCAGGTTCTTGCTAAAAAGCATAGTGTGCATTGTTCTGCCTGTACTCCCTTGTAAACTTATACTTGATGAAGCCCCGAAAACTTCCTCAATGCTCAAGCATGCTTCTCAGATAGAAGAACAGTACGAATAGTCAGCAGTAAACTCCCACACAATTTTAACTCCTATCTCAACAATCAAATATGGCGTCAAGTTCTGTTCTTTATACATGAACCAAGAAAGACACAACATTCATGTATGTACTCTTAACAACGGCTTGTAATCACATCAAAACAGTCCTGTACTTCCTCACAAGTATACTATATGTGAGAATACTTGTGTAGTTCCCAACACTGAGAATACCTTACCAAGATGATAAACATTTATCCACAGAGGAAGACCTACTGGTTATCTAAAGAAAAGAGAAGAATTACATTCCTCTTATGAGAAAAGGAGAGGAATCCTACAAACATCCAAATAAACCTAACCAATGAATGTATAAGGGGCTAGATTAAATGTCCCGACAAATTACACAGAACGCAAAGTTGAATATAACTTAATTAGGACAAAACTGGGGTATGTGGAATTATGTGAGCCTTCTATTACCCACTAAAGAGTCCCTTGTTTTTACTTTTGGAAGGTTACATCTCCTTCCAACTTCGAAACTATTTTATTATTTTGGTTATTTAATGTTGTGTCTAGCCAAACCTCCACTACTTCAATGTCCTGGGAAGAAAAGAGATACAGAAGCTTGTTCAAACCTGGAACAATTTATTACATGGTCATCCCAAGAAACAGCTTCCAAGTGAATACAAAAGCTATTTCTGAATGCAAGCCAACCTAAAAATTGTTAGGTAGGTCCAAACTAACCATATAGGGACATTAAAGAGAACAAGGACAGATCTGCCATTCAATTAAACGTCAACTTTCAACTTATGAAGCAATAGGTGTTCTCCTCATGACCAAATAAATGTGAAGTACTTAAAAAGGCAAACAGGTTGGCAAAGACATCTACAATTATCAAGGACTATTAAACTACGTAAATGAGCCATCAAAAACTCACTATGCATCATGACCATGCAACTCACAAGGTAAGAGTCTATAACAAGATATTTGGAAAGAGACCTTTCGGTTTAGGAACTAGGTGTGGACTCCATATATACCCAAAAGGCACATCTGAATGGAAACTGTTGGAGTTACTCAAATAAGTTAATCGCCTTAACTTCAACTTTTTCTTCCTGAAGTCATTTACCACATCCCGAATCCCAAGCCAGATCAGTCCATCAACGACTTGATATGATAGCTGCACAAGGCATTCAGATATTATATACAAATGATACAAAAAGAATCAATGACATCGAAATGCTAAAGAATTTCTTTCTTTTTCCAGAAACTGGTAACTTTGAAATGCTAAAGAAAATAAATGTCATCAAACACTCACTCTATTAGCAACTGACTGCTTGACACGAGAGAGAGGATGTGGAAACTCGCTAGTAGCCCTGCCAAGGAATGACAATAGGGAATTTCAGAAAAGGTTGCATTTTACAAGAAACTCCATAATCCTATCCAGATAGACAGAATGAGAATTGTGAAAGACACCTGAGGAAAAATTCTATTTTTTAAAGAGACCACTTACGTCCATGGCATTGTGAAAAATAAATGCAATGGTACTTGGAGGGCCTCTGCTACATGCATATGTCCTAAACAATTCAAAGCAACGGATAAGTTAAATCATACAAATATTAGGGAAATTTTACTTGATCCAACATATCATCAAATCATGATAAAATTCAGCAGATATTATTGTACTCTTGAATGAAAATATTTTCCAACTGAAAAAAACAAGATGATTTAAATAAGCAGAATTTCTTCCAGATGCCAGCAATACTGACAGGAAGCACCTGTGACAAGAGTCAACGGCGTAACAACCAAGTTATACAGATCAAATGTTAAATGTCTTTACTTTGTGAAAACTAATCTCTTATTAAAATATAACATCAGCAAGGTCAGAAGGTATAAATATAAAGTTGCTGATTTTTCCATGCAGTAATGAACTGACTAGCTTTAAGTATGAGCAATGCTATCCAAACAGAAAATTCAACAAGAAAATCCATCACTTCCTATATGATTAGTGCAAATTGACATTCCAAGAATATGCAAAGGCACATCAGTTAGTAATAAGGTTAGGATTGTATTTGTCACGAACCAACCACTGGCATGGAATAAGATTACAACTAAGAGTGGAAATATCTTCACAGTCTCAATCAATACTACCAAGATCACGATACAGTGCCAAAATCCAATCTTCAGCAGAATATGCAGAAAAATTAGTGTGGCACTACCTTGACTGCGGAGTTCAACTTGAGAATAGAAGATGTGAAAACTCTCTAATAGCATTGCTATCAGAACTGTTTTCCTTGTTCCAAAGTCTTAGCTATATAGAGAAGTAAAATGCAGATAAAATCAAATAATTGCTGGATCCATTACCTGAAGAAGTGGAATCAGTTTATCTGAAACTTCCAATCTCATCTACTGTTTTCTTTGTTTGTGCTTAGTTTTACCAAAACCCACTGTATAAATGGATGGAGTATACTTTTTGACAACATGAGTTGTTCAAAATTTAAAGAACCAATCCTTTTGACATACACAGAGATAGGGAATGACAATGTACACTTCTTCTTAGCAACAATGTGAAGGTAAAATTTACAACCCAAGCAATCTTATCACAGCATGAATAGTCCATACTGTAATTCATCAAGCTGATAGTCTTACCATATGCAGGAGGATTGGCAATAATGGCATTTACTCTGAATGGAACATTTGACTCTGGATCGGGATCTACGCATGCAGGTAGTAAGGAGAATACAATATCTTTTATTTGATTACGTTGAATAAGTATTTCAGAAGGTCCAGATGGCAAAAACCCTTTATTTTTTACCATGTCTGCAAGAACATATATGCAGTGATCAAGTTTGCTGATTGACTTACTAAATTTGATTAGGATCAATTCTTAACAAAAAGGAACAAAGAGAGGGAGAGGGAAGGAGGGAGGAAGGGAGGGGGAGAGAGAGAGAGAAGAGCATCAACAATTTTCGACCATCAATATATAGCAATATTGTGAAGTACAATACAGTCCAACCATAATACCTCTATTTTCAGTACCAAGCATATTAAGTGAAATTGAGTAACTATTTCAATACAATATATAGGCAGAAAGGTGAGTTAAGACTGAGCACAGATGAAAGGCATATATCTGCAACTACTGGGACAGAAACTTGTCGCATCAAATGGTTTCTTGTTTTCTGCATCAATTTCCCCAAGTAATGAGGATCCAATTTCAAAGCTTATGCATGTATAATCACTTATATATCTTACCAAATGTACCTCACATGAACAGGAAACCACATTCCAAAGATAAAAAAAACCATCTGATAAGGCGCTATTAACAAGTGTGCTCCTTGGTTCTCGATAACACACATAAAAAGCAATAAGAGAAGTGCTCAGCATAAGCTTTACTCTTCCACTTACCGACTAGCTGTTAACACTACAAGATATAGAAAGACTTGCTATTCTCGAGTTGCAAACAACTTCCAAGGGAACTCTCTAGCATGCTTTACTTCACACTGAAAACCCAATTCCACATTTGTAAGCATAGTACTTGGCAGCCACTCGCTCCTTTTTTGATGAAGTGCTAATTATTTGTTGTGGGATAAAAGCCTAGAGATGCAAGTGGTATTGAAAGTAGTAGAGAGTTCACACAAATATATAGTTTTCCACAAATACATCCGTTCATGTTATTTATGCAATTATGCTAGCAGGAACCTCCTGGGTGCACCAAAATTTAGCTAGAAATAAATTCTATATTTACGAAATCATGTGATCCCCATGACAAAGGGGCTCTTCTATTCCCCTCTCTCGAAAGTATACACATGAAATCCAAACAAGCTAACGCCACGTGCTCTACATGGTGGAGGTCCAATTGAACAACACATCACATTACATCATTTACTAAAAATGTTCGTGGCTTGTTTTAGACCACAAGTTTCCAAAAAAATCTTTTTCTTCCTTTGGTTCTGTGCCCAGTCAAACACCGCCACAAAAAGGTGAGATGGAGCGAGTATTATTTTAAACAACTTTTATAGGTCAAACATCTTAAACCTCATTTCTCGTTAAGTATATTCATGGATTGAGGGTCAAACTAATGATAATCTTAACGGTTATGATGTTGATGATGGTGATGAAGCAATAGCACTAATAATAGTAATAAGGCATAATACATAAACATGCCATTTTACTTGGTTTCAACTAGCATCTATGTCCTCCAACTCGGGGTGTGCACGACGCTTAAACTTTCATAAAGTAGAACAAGTAGACACATGTATTATACCATATAGGACAGACATGTCTACTTGTCCAACTTTATACAAATTTAAGTGTCTACTTGTGCATACCCAAAGTTGGAAGGCACAGATGTTAGCAAGTCAAGTCAAAGGGAACATCTATGTATTATGCCTAATAATAATAACAGAAAAAATTACTGACGATATTATTATTATTATAAAATAACATATACAGGATATTAATTTTTATAATAATTAAACTGTATTTTTGTTCAGCCCCCACCCCCACCCCCACCCCCCCAAAAAAAAAAAAAACAAATACCAATGAAAAAGTTCACCAATTTTAAAGGATATAAAAAGTTATGCATGTTACATTCAAAATAAAGACTTATGCATGTTAAGCTATAATGATCTAGGGCTTTGGTCTAGCGACGAGTGATGTGTAAATTAGCCGCACTTCACATGTTTAAACCTTGTCATAGTCAAAAGCCTGGATTTTAAGTAGAGAAGGGTAGAGGGCAGGTTCATAATCCACAGAGGTATGAACCGTGAGTGACAGATCCTTAGGATTCCCTGGTTATCACAAAAAAAAAAAAAGAAAAAAAAAACTAAGATGACTTAGGGAACACCGAATAGATCATGGTATTGATACACAATTCTTTCAAGATATGCAGTGAAGCAGTAGCCACAAAAGGAAAACTGGTTTAGACATCCCTTTTAAATTACTTTAAGCCCCTTAACTTATTAAAATGAAGTAATATTAGTTCTTCTGAATATTTTTATTTTTTCATATGGTTCTTCAGATTGTATCTATTCCACAGCTGACTTCGAAGTCCTGAAATCAAGTCTATAAAGCAATTGGAAGTCGACCAGCAGATGCTCCTGTAGCAAGACTGTTTGAAGGGTCAAATCATTAATACGATGAAACAGCCTTTGCTGAGTCCAATCTTTCCTTTATTGCTAAAAGTCGACAGTTTTTACACGCTTCCACAATTTAATATCTTCCAATATGATTTCTACTTTGTGGTGCACGGTCTCACATTTTCAGGGTAAACGCAAGGAAAAAGTTAAATGTTTTCAACCTTGAAGTAAGTATTTCACTTAACTCTTCAAATCTAAAAGCTGAAGCCAATTGCATCACTAACTCGGTGCATGGAAGCTTTAAATTGAACAAGTAACTTGACTAATGTGAGAGTTCTGGGACTCTGAATTAGCTTTCTGAAAGAATACTTAACTTTTATTATATTCTTAAAAGCATGAAAAGATGTTACCAATCAGACAAATATCAAATAGCTCTGAGGATGAAGATCCCAAAAGACAGATGCAAGAAAAATCTATGGCGTATATATCACGGGACCCTCAACTCGACTATAAACTCTTTTAGGGAACTAGAAATAGAAGCTGCAAACTATTTTTCGTGGTGATATGTATGCAGTATGCTTGACTAAAACCTGAATATGTGAAATATGACATGATAAAAAAGGCTGTGGATACATTTTTCAGTGATTGATTACTCACATGCAGCAAGAACCTTTGGATCTCCGCCTAGAGGATAAAATTCCAACCCAGCACCCAAAACAAACTCTTTAAAATTGGCATGAGTTGCTAGTCTCACCCTATGACCATTTTCCTGCAAAAGAAATTTCCAATTATATGCCTATTACTTTACTTCAATATTTACTGGAACAATTATCAAAAGACTCGTCCAGCAAATGCTACAGATGCTATTTTCCTAAACAAACTTTGATTTCAGTTTTGCATACTTACATTGTAAAACAAGAATGAAAAGTATCATCCAGAAATTCATGGATCATAAAGATGTATATAACTTATCACTCACTAATAGGAAAAGCAAGCGCATACATAAAATAATAAATGTTGTAAATTACTAAGTAATAGATGGTTGTGCTTGTTGAGTAGGAAGGGCAAGTAAACCTGAAGCTTTTTCCCAATGGCAACAAAAGGTTGCACATCTCCCCTCGTCCCAACAATGAGCATAACAATTTGCAATGGAGGTAGTACTCGAATATCAGCTACGTCATTTGCTGCTTCATCTGAAGCTCCATTGTAAACAACTCCGGTCCCAAAATCAAGTTTTCCGGGTTTAATATCCCCCGGAACTTCAAATTGCACAGTACCATCATCTTGAATAGTTGCAAGCCTATTGAACAATTTGAGCTGCAAATTTTAGGTTTTGTCACAAATTACAACAACAGGTACAAGTTTCATAAAAAACAATTTCTGAAAGAAGATGGTTGTCTGGTAACAAGGATCGTCCATTGTTAGCGCATTACTACCGTTACATGGTAAAGCCTACTCAACCTCACATAAGTGATGGTAAATGAACAGAAACCAAGTAAATTCATTTATAGTCCTTTTGCCTTTTTAAATGAAAGACAACAGTGAAGGCCTATGAACAGATGAGCAGATCAGGTAGAAAGATACCTTTACATTAAATATGTCCAAATAAAATTTAGGTTACTATAAGGAAGGATTACACATGGTCTGTTGCATGGGGAAGTCTGAAAAACTGGAAATTGTCATCCCCAAACCAGAAGCAAAATTTTGGAGCTTAAACAGTGGATACCTAAAATGAAAAAAATAACACTACATACACTTAAAACAAACATACATACAAAAAAGCTAATACAGATATGAATCTTGCATCAGTGCAATGATCCGATTTGTACATCTTCTATGAACCCAAAATGCCAATAATTAGTGTTTAGCAGCAAGTTCTTCAGTTTCTCCAGAAAGGTATAAACCTCTAGCAATTTAATGTCATATTCTTACACAAGATACTAAATATGCCCTTTTTAAAATGCTTCATATCGTCTCAGACTTGTGGTTTCACAGGTTTCTGTTTCCTAGGATGGAAAGAATGAAGAAGGCTGTAGTAATAGATGAAACGAAAACAAGCAGCATCCAACAACAAGATGTACCGAATAAATATTGAGAAGATCTCAACAATGTGAGGCTTCTCCACCAAATCTCTAGACAAATCAAAAAGAGATACAACAGAGAACATGTAAATAATTGTCATTTTACACTTGCCTTTTTTCTTAAAGGAACTCTATCATCAAAAAGCTTTGCTGCTAGCACACCTAGACCTTTGTTCTTGTTTTGTATGTGTCTTCCAGCTTTGACTGGCTGACTGGTACCAGGTTCGATTTCTTCACAGGCTTTTCCACATTTGTAGCACTATGCCCAGTCTCATCCCCACTAACAGATCCTGATAGTAAAATATTAATATTGACACAAAATGAGCAACAATTATCTAAAGAGTAATCATAAACGAATTGAATTTGGAAGTGATAAATTAAGTCCATAAAAAAGTAACTAACTAGAAGCGGACTTGCCCCCATAGACTAAATTAGAACTATAAACAGTACATTAGACAACAAATGAATTGCCCGAAGAAGATATAAGCTATTCAAAAGTATTTAAGAATTCTGTCTCCCAAACTTATCAGCCATTGTAAAAATCCAATAACCAATACTAGATAGTATAATAACGGAATGTTGATTCAACAAAGTTTCTAGCAAGGATAGAAGGTGATGATGCAAGGAAGGAAGTTCGAATTATGCATACAAGTGTGATGTCTATTTTAACACTAGAAAGCAATCACACCCAAACCCTCTACAGAACCTCAAGTATCTACCTAGGAAGGACAAAGATTCAGCTTCTTCGTGGAAAATCTCTAAGGTTTGTAATGACCAAAAGAGAAACAAACAGAACTTAAAAGAGTGCGAAAAAAACAGAAAAAGTTACACCCTCTTAGATATGTTCTTCCAGCTGCCATCCCAGAGTACCAAGTCAAATGTGTTCACAATTAAATATGAAATTAAGAGCCCTAACGAGCAAAAGAATATATTTTCAAATAAAAACAAAAAGTGCTAAGCCGCAACTTAAGAAGAAACCTTTTTCTCAGCAAAACAGGAGAAATCTAAGAAAATATATGGTATACGATACCTTGTACGTTGATAGAATTATCAACAGTACTCTCCTTATTCGTTTGATTCCCATTATCACCCTGTATTACCAGTTCAAAATCAACCGGAACCTCACCGGAATCCTTTAACCCATTATTCTTTTCCAACGAATCGTCCATAGTTGACAAGGAAAATACTAGTGGGTATCCTTATCTTTCTCAGAATCTTAAAAAAAAAAAAAGGAAGATAACTAGAACAAGTTTGTATAGGGGAATATATAGAATAGTAGGTGGAGGAAGACGCAAGAAAGGAAGAATTGGAAGAGGAAAAAGGGGCGGGTAAAATACATGAACAAAACAATACACACACGCAGAGAGAGAGACAGGACGGTTAGGGGAAGACACGTTGTACAAAATGTGAGGCCACGTACTCTATTTGTATTTGTAAAAAAAGCACTACTTATTTTAATTGCACCACCCTCGTTAACTCTTCTTTATTTTCCATAAAAAAAATTCAATTTAAAAAACTCAAAAAACTATATTGATCCCGTAAAAAACTCAAAAACAATCCTTTTGTTATAAATCTATTGTGTTACGTGGATGATCCATTAGAGTTATCCAACAATTAATTGGATTCACGTATTAGTGTTTTCAATGTGATAAGATTCCAAGTTGATATGAACCTTGATGATAACTATGTATAATTTCAATGTGACTTTTGACTATGATATTTCAACACATAAATAGAGATATCATTCATCATTGTATACACTTGAATATAAAGAAAAATCTTCTTCTTCTATCTACTTCTCTTGTCTTCTTCTCTTTATGATTATATTTATGAGCTTGATTTTATAACACGTTATCAGCACGAGTCTCTATCAAATTGAGAGTAAGTTCTTGTTTTTCTTTAGCTCATATTTTGGTTGATCTCGCTATGAAGATCAAAGTATTATATGCATAAAATCAGGTATGTATTTTCTAAAATATTTTATGATTTAGAATAAAATAGTGTTCAGTCACTAACAATTATCAGGAACCGAAGACATATACTACTATTGGTTGAATATGACATGCTATACAAAACTTCTTAAATGGAAGAAGGTATAGAATTTTAATAGCATGAGTTTGAATATTATTTTGATTGTTTTGAAAGACTCAAAGAATAAATCATGTTGTACTTCAATTTATTATACCGTTGGTTAAGGGTAAGACGATGGATTCAAGTTTCATCGCACCAAAAAGGTAAGACATCAGGTTAAAGTCCGGATGCGCCATAATGAAAAATATTTGAGGATAAGACGATAGATTCAATATCTATCGCACCAAAAGGTAAGACATCAATTAGAGTTTTGATGCATCGTGATTGGGTTCAAGTCCCATAGAATTATGGCGTAACACGCCTTATATGAGTAAGACATTGAGCTTGAGCCAATGCACCATAGCGATGATAAAAAATGATGACTAAGAAAAATAATATATTTTTGATGAAATGTCTTGAAATTCATCATATTGAATTTGCTCCATTCCTTGAAAAGAATGTGGTAGCAACATGTGATAACTCTGAAATCCGCCTGTTGACTTGCTTCATTCATCATATGAATGTGGTAGCAGTGAATGATTAGTCTGAAAGATGACAAATAATTAATGATATGAATAAGGGTCTGGAGGGACGAATTATAATAGTCATCATTGTGGTAATGATAAAAGAAGAACACTATGAGTTCTTCCAATAGTCCTTCAAAATGTGAAGGCAATTTTTATTATCAAAATGGTATGAAAGGTCATTAGACTTGTGAATGTTGTCAACCCAATATTTGACAAGTTTATAAATCATCTATCATGATACAAGAAGATAAAGTGATGGTACACTTAATCTTTCAAAGTGATGTTGAGGTGTGTCATGGAAATATGATGAATTTTAAAGTCATGACAATGTGCTTATAATGCAAATAATGCACATTTATGAAGTACATATAAATAATTAGTCCATTCATTGAAGAGAATGTGACTTGTGATGAGTATCGTGAATGTTCGACCATTCTATAAGAGAATAGGTCCAGATGTGATAAAATCATTATGGGTTGGATATATGCCACAACTCACCTCTATGGAAGGTTTGAAAAAAAATGATACATGTAACTTCTCATCTCTACGGGAGATTTGAGAGAAAATAAATTTTATTCGGCAGAAATGGCTAATTGTATTGTACGTTTTATACATCACTATGCTATGTTTATTGTGTACTACCGAAAGGGCAAAAGAAAGAAATAGTTCTTGCCTATAAAGGTTGTGGTCATTATTGTGTGGCAATACAAATTTGTCATTGATGATGTACCTATGGTACAACAAAAGTAAAGCAAGAAAGATGTCTTGCTCATAATGATTTTGACCATGACAATAATAATTTAATTTCCTCCTTGAAGGAGATGCTCACCATAGGAATGGTGTCATGCAATATGTGATAGTACACAAAATTAATTGCAAGCTCTAACAAGTTGTGTTATTATCAGAGGAATAATATTGGGGTTGTAGTAAGTCTCAAAAGAAACTTTTTAAGTTTCAGATGAATTGAAAATAAATATTGAGACTATAAATCACTACAATCGAAGAGGGTTATAAATGTTTATGTAAAAGATTACCCCACTTTTCCTCTTGTTTGTTCCATACAAACATGTACATGCTGATGAAATCACATGTAAAAGTAAATTATAAGTGTACTAAAATAAAGATCAGTTGGCATGACTGTTGACCATTCCAATTACATGTGATGCAAACGTGCTTGAGAATTCAGGTGATTTATATGATGAAGAAATAAATATTCTTCAAGAATTCTCTTGTGTTTCTTTTTCTCTTGATAAAATGATCATTGTACCAGCTAAGGTTGGAATTGTAATCCCCTAAAATTTTTGGAACATATAAAAGGGTGAATATGGGCCCGTTCACTTGTCATGTGGATCATTTGCAACTATATATGATTGATGCATCTATGCTATGGTCACATGTATTTTGTTGTCAACTTACAAATTGGTTTTTGTAAGGTTGTTTGCTCGAATTGTTAAAATTAAGAGCACAGTTCCAAACTATGAAATTATATTGATAATGCTGGTTGATTTACAGAAATTGTATGCCTCCAATTATAGCTAAATCATGGTTATGAGAACAGAACTCCCAAACAATATTTGGTATGAGATAATTTTATTTAACATGTAGCAACACATGTATGCATCAAACCAACAAGGTTTCCCCATTAAAATTGGTTCAGGGTCAGGAACCATATAATTGTAATCTAAAAATTGAATGTGCGGTTATGATTTTAATTGCTCCACCACGCACAAAGATGAACTTCCAAATAAGGTTGGAATGAATGTTAGATTTTCTAACATTAGGGGGATAGATGATTGACAACTGAAAATTATGTGTGAGGTATTATGAATTATCTAGATCCTCGGAAATAAATATGTGAACTTAAAGTTCAAGGGATAATTCAGTTGCATAATGTTGCAAATCAGTTGTCAGATGAATGCACTGACCCTATGATATAATTCAGCTGCAAATACTCCAATGTGAAGTCCTTGAAGGACAGAGTCTATGATACGCCGGAAGCGTAATAGACCAATCGATTCCAAATATAAAATTCTTTGAAGAAGGAAGGAGCAAATAATCAATATGGTCATGATAATGAGGCAAGTGCTATAAAAGAGCACATTGACATAACACTTCATAATATTTTGAAAAAAAGGTTCAGGTACCTGAAATAATGAAAAATGAAGAGATCTCGATAAGTTATGCCTTGTTGGAATCGATATCAAATAACCGTCGATGGTATCTTTGATATGAGGTAGCGCTCAATGATATAAATTGTGACGAGGATCTTGAATTCAAATCTGTCATATAGTGTGGACAGATAAATGGTTGGCCAAGTAAAATGCATAATTCAAGTATATTTTGTTTCACTTAGAAAAATGACATTTTGAACTGGTAGTCCATAAATCTAGGTATAATGTCAGTGGGGTACAAATAAATTATTATGCGATAGTATAACCGTAAGATATCGAATACGGTTTGTGTCTTGGGGCATAAAGGTTTATCGCAAAAATCCTGACATTATTGGAGATGTTTTCTTTTTTTGGTGGATGCAATGAGGTTTGTTTTGATCTGACAACATATGAAAACTTGAATGCATGTAATGAATAATTGTAATGTCTAGCTAGACAATGAAGGTTATATAAAAATCCTTGAAACAATCGAGGTGTCTGAAACATATAAGAGTTTGAAAGAAACTTTTTCAATAAAGCTTCAAGAATCCTTATATGGATTGAAATAGTCAAGGAAGAAAAAGGGTACAAAAGAATGACCTTAATTGTTCTTGTATTTTTATGAAAAGGTCTTGGTAAGACAAAATTTTGTCTTGACCTACAGATTGATAATTTGACAAATGAAATATTTGTCTAACAGTGCACATACACTGAAAAGTTTTGATGCAATTTTATATGGATAAATCGCATTCATTGAGTACCCCAATGATTAGGATATCACTTGAAATAAATGATGATTCAGTTTGATCTCAAAAGAAGGATGAAGAGTTTCTTGGTGATGAAAGTCTATCTTGGTGCAATAAGGGCACTAGTGCATCTTACTAACAATATTTGACCAGATATTTGTTTTGCAGTAAATTTACTGGCAAGTTTCAGTTTCTCCCCAATAAAAGGACATTGAAATGGTGTTTGGCACATGATTGAATATCCTCGAAGGGCCATAGTTATGAGTTTATTCTATCCCGAGGAATTCAAGACCAAATTGATTGGTTACGCAAATGCAGAATATTTATCTGATCCGCATAAAGATCTCTCTCAAGCACGCGATGTGTTTGCATGTGGAGGCACAATAATATCCTGGCGAT
This sequence comes from Solanum peruvianum, assembly GCA_027705065.1. NCBI lineage: Eukaryota > Viridiplantae > Streptophyta > Magnoliopsida > Solanales > Solanaceae > Solanum > Solanum peruvianum. The sequence continues at coordinate 49,025,244 of JAKWJD010001758.1, read as the reverse complement.
CAATGAAGCAAATGTTGCTATGCAGTAAAAGTCCTCAATGAAGCAAGTCAAAAGTGCGTCTGATTGAGATAGATGACACACCATATTCAAGAAATGTGTGATTTTTCTTTGAAAAAGAATATACCAACCACAATGTACGAAAACTGGAGACATCATCACAAGAAATTAAGTGAGTTTTAATCAGGGGAGTATAATACGTGTTGCACTCTTTTTCCCTTGACCGAGGTTTTTTCCACTGGGTTTCCTGGCAAGGTTTTAATGAGGCAACAAATAGTGCGTATCAAAGATATGTGTACTCTTTTTCCTTCACTAGATTTTTTTTCCATAGGGTTTTTCCTAGTAAGGTTTTAACGAGCACATTATCTATGGACATCCAAGGAGGAGTGTATAAAAATCTATTGTGTTATGTGGATGATCCATTAGAGTTATCCAACAATTAATTGGATTCATGTATTAGTGTTCCAATGTGATAAGATTCCAAGGTGATATGAACCTTGATGATAACTATGTATAATTCCAAGGTGACCTTTGACTATGATATCTCAACACTATAAATAGAGGTATCATTCATCATTGTATACACTTAAATATAAAGAAAATTCTCTTCTTCTATCTACTTCTCTTGTCTTCTTATATTCTTATGAGCTTGATTTGTAAACACCTTTAATTTTCTTAACTTATGTTACGTATGCTATGTAGAAAATTAATATATATTATATATATATATATATATATATTTTAAAAATTATTAAAAATAAATAAATAGAAAAAAAATGTATAATTATATATGTGTAATGTTTATAAAAAAAACCACTCATATTTTCTTAACTTATGTTACGTATGCTACGTAGAAAATTAATGTTCTTTAAACTCAAAAGTCCCTTATTTAATTTATATTTTCTTACGCTATTTCATCCATCCCATTCAAGCTAATTATTGCTCTTAAATAACATATAAATGGATTCTTTAAAATTTTAGTAATTTTTAAAATTTTGGTTATTTATTATTATTATCTATTTTAAATATTTATATCCATTATTGCCATAGTTACATACTTGTAGTGAATATGTATGTGCACAAGTAGCCCTCAATATATGTTCGAAATCTCAGAGACACACTTATATTATACAAAGGTCCTATTACCTCTGAACTTATTTTATTAATAATTTTCTACCTCTTTTTCGCCTACGTGGCACTATCTTGTGGGCCCAACGTTGTTTGACTTTTTTTCAAGCTAGTGCCACGTAGATCGAAAAGGGGTAGAAAATTACTTATAAAATAAGTTCAAAGGGATAATAGAACCTTAGTATAGTATAAGTGTATTTCTGAGATTTTGGGCATAGATTGATGGGATACTTGTGCATTTTCCCAATATGTATAGGTCAAAAAGGGTGTCTTTCACAATTTTTTTACCCTCCATATGATGAGTAACAAATTTATGTTGCTTTCCTAATTTTATATATATTAGATGAAGTGCTTAAGATTTTTTGATATTTTATTTTTATTTTGTAAGTAATTTGTTATTTAAAGTTCACCATGAATTTTAAATATAAAGGTTTTTTCTATTGAACTATAGGTACAAAAAAGTAAACTACAAATATGTTATTTGAATTTCTATTTTCAGCTTTCTTCTTATAGTGTTATCGTAGGAGAGGTGATGCGGCATGCTTCTAAAGCCAAGAATACATTTTTTTTCTCAATTTTTGACATTTTCTTAATTTTTTTCATTTATATAATTTATTAAAAACATACAAATTATACATTACTTACATTAATTTAGAAAGCTCAAAAGTCATTATCATGAATTTAATGAATGTTTTATTTCTAATTAAACTAAATAATTAATATATTTTACCTTTTACATCGGTTTTGCTCATTTTTTTTATGGGTGAATATTAAACAATAATTATAATCCAATTAAATTGAGCAATTAATATATTCAATGTCTTATGTCTATGTCTCTTTATGTTCTTTTATATTCCTTATTTATTATTTGTAATTGTGAAGCTTCACTTTTGCAAGTAGTTGAATTTCTGCCTAAAAGACTAAAATGTTTAATTTTATATACACAAAAAAGTCCAAAAAAAAATGTGTGATATGTATGGTAAGTTTGCTTCAATATATTCTTTATATTTTTTTAATATTATTTTATACTAAATTGGAGTAGGATTACATGTTATCAAATAGAGAACTCAAAGGAATAATATCAATTTTACTTTGCAAATTTACAGTATTTTATTTTAATTTGCATCTTCATACTTTATCTTGAGAAATTCATTTAATATTAGATATTTTATTTTGATAAAATCAATTTGTATGTGTTAAATTTTTTAGGATATTAAAACGATTTCATTCTTACAGCCAAATTAAGTTTTGTATTGTTTTGGTTGAGAACTACTTCAGAATCTGTTTATTAATTCTTACTCAACATTAAATCTTGATATATTGTGTTATAAATCTTGATATTTTGATAAATCAAAGAGTCTCATATTTTCTTTCAATTTCTAAATAATTGATGTATTCTTTTGGTTGAGAACTACTTTAGAATCTCTTTAGTAAAATATTTTTTACTCAATATTTGATAAATTTTTATACTGTGTGTTATAATCTATATCAAGGAGTCTCATATATTCGATCTATAACATCTACCTCAATGTTGAATTCTAAAGTAATTATTGCTTCCGTTCATTTTACTTATCATATTTTACATTTTTATGGTTAATTTAACTATTCTCAATGCTCAATTGAATCAGATTAATTTACTGTTTTAGAATTAAAATTTAAATATTTTGAAATCTGTACGAAAAATACTATAAGATTCAATGTTTCTCATATTAATATGATTAAAAAAATACATATTAAATATAATATGGGTGAAACTTCATATAATTTAACTCTTGAACAAAATATAAGAAATAAAATTAAATGGATAATGCATATACTCTACAAATTCATAATCATTTTTCTACTTCTTAATTGACAGTGTAATTTTGAAAGCTATTTTTATGTTTCATTGATTTAAAAATTAGAGGCAAAACTTAACTTTTTTATTAAAAATATATCATTGCAGTGAAGTTGAAATTCATACCTATTTTGCAACTTTTTCTATTGCACCGGACAATGATCAATCAAACATAAGTAACAATTTATACTACATTAAAAGGAATATATGAGCATATGATAAATCAATTAAGAGAGAGAGGATGAAGAGACTTACACCCTAAAGAACACAATACATATAGAGAATGTCAAATTAAATACTTTTAAAAAAATTTGTAAGATAATTTATAATATTTGTTGGTTTATTAAAAAAAATTAGTATAATGATGTATTTCTCCAAATTTATTATGATTCATTTAGTCTCAATATTCGAAAAATCGATATAGACAATGCATTTTGTGGTTCTTATTTTTTTATTCTTTTTTGATAAATATATTTGTATATGTATTTATGGTTCTTTCTTTTTTAAAAAAAAAAATAGGTTTAAAAACGATTTTATTTATATGCTCAAAATATATACAAAATTTCTTGAAATTCTTTTCTTTCTCTATTTCCTATTAAGAAAAATAATTATTTTTTTCTTCACTTATAAGTACACTACACGAGTATCCATAGATAATTTAAAACTTTTAAGTGATAATAAATCATAGAAGAATATATAAATTAAAGATCTTTTTAAAAAATAATTGAATTGGAAGTTTGATTTGTACGTAAATTTTATTGGAAATATTTGAATAAAATTTAAATAAAAATTATCAAAATCACGCGTAGCGCGGTCAAATTCACTAATTATAATATACTTGTCGAACTCTGTCAATTTTTATAAAGTAGTTTGTTACCTCATTGATGGTCCTCCTAATTGAAGTTATGTGCACTAGATAAAACTTGAAAGTCAGTGTTGAGCCCCTTCACATAGAGGTGGGTCATTTCTTCTTCGGTGTTCATAAGATGAGTAGCATACCAGGACGAAGCATGAAATTTGGCCTTATTGGTTTGACATATTACCATGCTTAAGATCTAGAAAGTCATCCTTCTTTCTATCTCTCAGAGTGCGGAGCACATGCTTCTCTAGAAAGAAAACATGAAATTGCATCTAAGTCAACGGAGGCATAACCGATGAGCGATACTCCACATAAGCCCTCTACCACTGCTTGGCTAACTAATGGAGGGTTAGAGGGAAACTTACGAAAATATCAATAGAATATTAATGACCCCCAACGCGTTTGCAAGGAGTCCACAAACAAAACCCAAAAATTCACACCGGTCTCCACTAAAAAATAAGCTCCCAAGGTCTTTTAATGGAAGAATTTCATGTTTGAGAAACGTTGAAAAGAGATATATATTGTTAGGGGTCCTTCTCCACAAAGACGAAACTTAGTCCACGGATGTGGAACCTGGTCCGCGAACGTTAAGAACAATATGCTCCATCTCCACGAATGTAAGACCTGATTCGTGAACATGAAGGGTCAATCTTTACCATCCTCTACGAATGCATGACCTTGTTTATTAACGCAAAGCACGAATCGAGATGCACCAACAAAGGCTATATAAGCTTAATTATAAGAGTTAAAAATACTCCAACGGAGCACTCGGTATTCGTTCAGAACTTTGTGCACATAAATAAACTATGCTGCCCCCAAATTAGATATTCAAGAATCAATGGTCTAACGGAGGTCAATTCTAGGAAGAGTGATCCCACACCCGAGCTCTATTTTAAGTTTTAACTATAAGCCACAAGTTTGCTCGAAATGATTCCAGAGATCTCCGGGCCCAAACCAAGGGTCCTTCTAGACTAAATTTAACGTTTCGAAGCAGAAAAAACCAACAAAATTTCATTTTCAGCCATCTACATAAATAATTTTTTAATGAAATTAACCGTTCAAACTTTAAAAGTTCCAAAGAATAACATGCCATCTTGAACATCGAAGAGTGGCATGGGCCTATATAAGAAACCCAACCCAAAGAAAAGCCCAAGTTGAGTAGCAATGGATCCTTAAACACAACCTCTGTTTGAAATATGTAACCTCTCAAAAGTGAACAAGCTACTCCATGGGACGACTAATCCACGGGTGAAAAAACACACTAAGCCCAATTCAATGTCCGATCCAACAACTTCTAGAAAGTAACTTGCATTCATATATATATATATATATATATATATATATATATATATATATATATATATATAAAATTTTGGGTATGCACAAGTAAACACTTAAATTTGTATAAAATTGAACAAATGGACACATTTGTCTTACATGGTATATTATGTCGCAATTTGTGTCTTACGTGACATTCTAAGTATATTATGTCACGTAAGAAGCATGTTTCTACTTGTTTAATTTTGTACAAGTTAAAAGGTCTACTTGTGCACACTCAAAGTTGGAGCACATAAATGTCAACTCAAGCCAAATTAAATAGCATATTCATGTATTAGCATAACACATAGACGTGACCTTTAACTTGGGCTCATATGTCATCTATGTCCTCTAATCTTTGATTTGCACAAGTAGGCACTAAAATATTTATAGTGTTGAGCAAATAGACGCATGTATCCTACTTGACATCTTATATGGCAATTCGCCTCTTATGAGGGATTCTATGTGGCTTCCTTCACATAAGAGTGTGTGTCTACTAGTTTAACTTTATACAAGTTTAAGTGTTCACTTATGCACACCCAAAGTAGAAGGACATAGATGTTAATATATTTATACATTAAGTCATATATTTATTACTCTTTAAACTAGAAAGTTTGTTATATAAATACATTTTTATCAAAATGTTAATATATTAACACTTCAACTAATTTAACTAGTTAATGAATGGTTGAAGTCTAGGTTAATACTCTTTGACATGATTCATAAAAGAAATAAATATCTTAATATTAGTATATTATACATATTATAGGCATATAAGAATGCACGTAGTGAGTGTATAACTATGAAAAATGCATAAATTTTTCTTTAGAACTTTGTATGAAAAATTCAGCTACACACATGAATTATCATAGTGATCTAAAACCGCCTAAAGAAGAATGCATAAATAAGAAGGAGGCAGAGGAGGAGGAAGAGGAGGAGGGGGAGGGGGAGGGGGAGGAGAGGGAGATGTAGAAGGAGAAGAATAAGAAGAAGGAGAAGGTGAAGGAGGAGGATGAGAAGGAGATGTAGAAGAAGTAGAAGTAGAATAGGAGGAGGAGGAGGAGGAGGAGGAGAAGATGACTTTATTTTTATTTTCTTTTATGAATTGACTTTTTATTTTTCATCTTTTTTCTTTTTGAACTAGAACGAAATTTGTAAAAAATTTTGTGATGAATATGATAATGAGTGACAAAATTAGTGTTGCTGTGACTTTTAATTTTAACAACTAACAATGAAATTTGTACGATTTCGATGGTGGATGTGAAATTTGTAATCATGATTGTGATGAATTTTAATAATGGTAATGATGGTAATATGATTTCTATTGTGAATCTAGTTATATTAATTATGATGCTTTGTATTTTATGTGGTGGAAATGGTTGTAAAAAAGTTCTGGTGGTGAATTTGATTGTCGGTGATAAATATATAATGGTGGATGTAGTGAGTTTAGTGATAATGACAGCAATATGATGGTTTAATGGTAGGTCTGACAGTGTACGGGAAAAGAAGAAGCAATTGGTTGACATGATTTTTTTTAAAATCTGACATAATTGTTGATGTGACTGTGACATAGTAATCATGTGGCGTGAGTGTGAAATATTTCTCGTCATGTGACTGGTAATATGTGCATCAAGGTGAAAACAAATTCTCATTTTTTAAAAAAATCACTTTTAAATAATTGAAGTGTGTAATAGATCATTACAATAGTTTGAGAATTTTCACGCCAGGAACCGCTTCGCCCCCTAACTTTGTTCTATTCTATTTGCCTTCTCCTTAATTTCCATAAATGCGGCTAACTCTTTTGCTAACGACTGTACGACCAATCTTTTCTTTCAGAATCGTGGTCAGAAGCTTGGGCGAACTCTTTTGCATGGGAAAGCCTGTCAAAGGTAACTAGCTTATGTAAGGTTGGGTAGAAAGGTCTTTCCACATCTTTTTTCTCGAAGGATCAGAAAAAAATGGGTCAGAATCTCCTATGGGAATGATTTGGAAGATCAAAAACCAAAAATAGTGGTATTTTGCTAGAAATAACATAATGGAGGCAGTCACTCAATATAAATTGATCCGAAATCTGATTCAAATCCAATATAGTACCTATAGGTACATAAGAAATGTATTGAATCGATTCTTTTTAATGAATAGATCCGACCGCAACTTCGAATATGGAAATCAAAGGGAACAGATCCAGTGGAGACGGGGTGGGGGCCTGTAGCTCAGAGGATTAGAACACGTTTCTACGAACCACGGTGTCGGGGGTTTGAGTCCCTCCTCGGCCACAACCGGCCCAAAAGGGAAGTACCTTTCACTTTGGGGGTAGGAAAATCATAATCAGGATAGCGAACCAAAAGCTATGGAACTTGGGTGTGGGTCTTTTGTCGAAATGAAATGATTTTTTATCTTTTTATTTATCGTGAATGGGGAAATATTACACATAGTATGCCCGATCGCCGTAATTTTTTGTTTTACGCCCATAACTCTTCCTCAGATAGGCTTGGACATAATAGCAGAGCAAGTATTAGTAGCATAACAAAAAAGTCTTTCTCGTCCTTAATATCTTTGCTCGCGGTAATTGTGACCTCACGAGAGAATCGATGACTACATCTTGACTTTTCGTGATAAGCTTGCGAGAGAATTTACATTTTTCCCCGATACAAATAATATACTTTAATACAATAGCATGTAAAGTGATTGACAAAATCTTAGAATGTTTTAGATGCAAATATAATGACCCTATTGCTATATTATATCATACTTGTACTAGTATTGTTTCATGTATTGTTTTAGTTATGGAAATATCAGATACATGTCATATACAGTTTTTAATACAATTAATGAAAGAACGATGATACAACTCTAACACTAATCATGATACAATTTAGAAACTTTATCTTCTTCACGTTTTAGTATAATATTTTTCCAAAAATCAACTCTAAGCTTAGCCTATCTCCACCAAAAATGATATATGAACTCGGAAGTATATTTTACATTGTTTGCAAGAACAACCAATCCAAACTCATCACAAATTCAAATCTGCAAACCTTCAAATCTAGCAAAAATTCAAAAATGATTGAAAATGAAATTGCTTGAATCAATTTCTTATCCGAAACCTATTCTTTTTTACCTCAATAACTTTACCTTCTCCGTGTTTCTTTTCTTCATTGATCTGAGAAGAAATTCGGGAATCATTAAGAAAGTGGAAAAACACACTTGACCCACAACAAAATCCTGATGATATAGTAAACATTTGTAAGTTTTAACATAGTCCCGTATTCTATAATTTTAGCTATTAAATGTAAACCTATGTTATACATTGGAAAAAAAAATACCCCAAAAGGAAAATAACAAGTCTAACAGAGTATATAGAGGTAAAAATTCCATGAAAAGAACAACAAACTGTTGAGCCTGAGCAGGGCATTTCCTTAACTAGTAAATTAAATCTATGTAAGTGCATTTAACATTGTAAATCATTCTAGCGTATTCTCAAGAAACATATGTGGTTCAACATGTGCAAAGATAAAATATTCAAATTGTAAATAAAATTGAACAATTTAAGTAGCTCACTAGTGAATAACTGGATAACCATGATTTGCTGTGCAGTTCTGAAAATCTTGAGTGCGAAATCGAGCAGATGAAACTCTCCTTCCAACACAGCAGGCGTGAAAACGTGGCTGCCTACCTCATTCTTCAAAGATGGCTAATATTTACTGAAAAACGTTCTGAATCATTGCTTTTTACATGTGTTGTTCATGTTCAGAATTTTGTCTGGAACATATAAACATGTTGTTACTCTGCCAAGGATAGAGTAAAATAATGGAGATACGCTCTCTTAAGATTCTGGATCAATTTTACCGCTGTCTTCCATTTCTGAGCCAAGTTCACCTCCAGAGATCATATTCATGAATCTTCTCGTAGCTTGGGTAACAGCACGAGAAGTCTTCTTTGCTGCTCCAGTTACAACTGGCTGCAAAGATATGACTGGAAGATCTGCTCTCTCCTGAATCATTGCTAATGACACATTCAAACAGAAAGTAAGCAGTCTTAAATTAGGAAGAAGTCACATGATCTGCATTTATGGAAGGAACATATGAGAGAGAACATACACATTGTTTGCTGGTGAGCACGAGACCCAATTTGTCTGATTCCAGCTTCTGCTGCTTGCACAGCTCGAGCAGATTTGTTGACACCATCAGCTATCTCTTGACTGAGTATCACATACAATAACAACATTACTCTCAGGAACATATATTCTGTCGTAGCTTAAAGATATCTCAATAAATGGGCAAAGGGTGCGGCTTAAAATAAATTATGGAACTGACTGTCTATGTTGCTCGGATTCTTCAAAATGTCAATGGAGGTGTGTCGGATTCGCCAAATGTAGTGTAATTTTTGGAGAATCCGACACGGGTGTGGCATCAAAAGTGAAGAGTCCACGCAACTGAGCTGACCGTGGACATGAGTTCATACATTTGCCTCAGACCTTGGCCACCTTATTAGAAAGCTTCACGTGAATCACATTCTATTACCTCACTAGAGAGTCCAATTTTATTACGTTTTTTCCACAATAAGAATGACCTAAAGCTTCTGAAATAATGTTTCCTAGGTTTCTCGAGATTGACTGGTTAACTATTTTGATATTTAAAATATGAACCTTCAATACCCACAAGCTGCAAATTCCACCAGGCACCTGCTACATCCTATTTTAGATTGTTTCAGTTGGAACTGTTTTTAAATTTGACAATGTGTCATCTTAATTCCCATTTTCTCATGAGCTCTTGGTTGATGTTTAACATTTCTTTATATTGAAGTTCTTTTTCCTATTTTCTTTTCTTATTAACAGGAAAAGTCTAGGGATTTCTCTCAACAAATAGCATGTTAGAAACCTAATTTCCAAGAAACTACCACAAATGTTCTATTTTCCTATAAATTTCTTCTCTAGTTTCACATTCCGTAACTCTCTTGAAATCTTTCACTTTCAACCCCAACTTTTGTAAAACTTGTAATCTCCAAACTCCGCACATTAAATCAATAGAATACCCATCCTCACTCCTCAGGCAGTACAACTGATACTATATTTGTTCTCTCCTTCCCATAGTTGCAAAAATTAGTTTGTGCCTAAAAGCATAACCAAAGCAGGAAATCACGTCCAACTGTGCCTACCACAGAGGATTAGGAGAGGTGGTCAAATCTGAAGGCAATATCGCAAAACCATTCAGCGATGATATCAGTGAGTTGCAAGAAACTCTTAGCTAGCCACTCAACCCAGTTAGGTGGAGATTAAGCTGGAATTACCTTGATCCAATCTGTTCTATCTATATCTCACTGATGTTGGATTCATCGGACTCTGAATCCATAGGACACCTCACATTCTTTTGATATTGAAGACCAAGTACGTTGAGCTCACAAGAGCAACCAAAGCAGCAGGTTGTTAGAGAAATAAAATATTATCAGCTACTCGCTCTTCTTAATTCTACAAGTAGAAGAAAAAAATTCATCCAGTTTACTTCAAGTTAAATTCTTTGGAGATACCATACCTTATTCTCCAAACTCCCCAAGGAAATATCAAGAAGATAATGCCATTACTTTTTTTTTGAAATTGGTAACTTAAGATAATACTATAGCTGAACTTCTTCCCTGAGATGGATTTGGATCATTATCATGTCATAAACAAACAACACAACATACCCAGTGGAATCCCACAAGTGGGGTATGCCTAGGGTAGTGTATACGCAAACCTTCCCCAACCTTGTGAGGTAGAGAGGTTGTAAGTAAAAACATTACAAAGCAGTTTGAAAAGGAAACAACGAGAGAGAAGAAGTCGAGAGAAATTGCTAAAGAAAGCATGACAAAGCATACTAAAAAGGAATAACCACTACAACAATAATACCATAATCGAAGTGCAAGAAACATCAGATAGACACAGCGATGGAATAACAAGAAGCTCTCAAAGTAGTACCATAACTGATAGAAATATGCAAAAGACAACTCTCAACTACCTAACTAACCATCTACCCTAATATATGTCCCTCCAAAACTTCCTATCTAAGGTCATAAATTTATATCATGCCGTAAACAACTGCACTAATTTGCATTTATTAGAGGACATGTTTCCATCATACATGATTCTGAGAACAGACTATAAGCAGAAAGTGAGGATTAAAAGTTATCAGGAAATATGACAAAGGTATGAAATAGAACTTGTTTGCACGAAGTGAAATCTATGGAGAGTGGGATCACCAGTGACACACAAGTAGTGCAAGGACGAAAATGAACAAGGTTATCAGCATTAGCTATTTACCATAATGCAAAAGATGTAGAATGTGGTAAGTAGAAACCCAGAGAAAAAGTAATTGCTCCTTAGCATCTTGTCAAGTATGGGCCTGTAACGACCCGCCCCGTTCATTATGACTAGGCCAATGATGAAAGAAAAATGGTGCTAGAAAAATGACTTAACAATTCTAGGCTAGGCCAGTCTCAAACTGAACCTGATCGAGGTGAGGTCTAGGGTCATCCAGGAATGGGTGGAGTGAAATGTCTAGGCTTGATTTATATTTTCTAGTAGTCAAGATATTAAGGAACCCATGGGGCTTTACGGAATGAAATTCAGGGTGAGTAAAACTCCCGGAATCGAACTTGACAAGGGAAATAGTTTGGAACATCAAGAAAAGAAGGTATGTTGTGACAAATGGACTTTTTTAGGGGCGCATCCGAGTCTTTGAAGTTCGTGATGCTATAGCGAGAGTGTGCAGGCAATATAGCAGGCTGGGCCGCTATAGAGGGGAAAAGTAGAGTTTTTGGGCAGAAAAGTCCAAAACCAATCATTATTTGGTTATTATTTCATTTAGTGTAACAACAGAGGCGACTGAAGGAGTTCTTCACATGTTTCCATCATTCTTCTCGATGAAGGTAAGATTTCCCACTCCCTTAACTTGTAATTCAATCCTTGATCCTTAGAATATAGAGTATTACTCTTGGGGGGAAGGTTTTGACTCGAATTAATGGTGGGAAGAACCCTAGTTTGTAACCTGGGGCTAGAATTTGAGTTTAATCTGGCTATTGTTTAGCCACTATTTTTTTATTAATGTATTATTGTCATTGTTTAAGACCACGAACAAGTCAATACACTGAAAAAGGAAAACGGTCTAGTTCTTTAGAGTTCCCAAGAGGCTTGATTTGAGGTAGGTGATAGTTGTATTTTTCCAATTTATGTACTTACGCATATCTACCGCTTTATCATATCACTTGTGCAATGCATGTTGGGGAAAACATAAGAAAGAATATGAAATGACATCATGTTGATAAATTCATGCAATGAACATGTTTACTTTACTACTGGTTTCAAGTGTTATCGTTCATTATGACTGTGATTGTGCATGATTGTCTGTGAATGCTGGTTGTTTCGAGTACCACGCTCGTATAAGATTACTTACGGTTGGCTCAATTACCACACCTACTATGAATTCTAACTCTGGTTGGCTCGGGTAACACACTGGTACACAAATAACACACTACTAACAGTTTGTGTGTGAGTTCCTTGAGAGCACCGGGTAAGTGTATTTGTGTTGGTTCCATGAGACGACCGAGTTCTTGTTTATTGTGATCACGTGAGACATGCTCAAAGTATTGGTGATTCATGACTGGAGTTGTGATGGTGACTGTTGTTATATGTGTTGGCCGCGTTTATTATGTTGCGGTTTATTTGTTTACATTCATAGTTTGGAACTGGTTGTGTGATCATATGATAGAAACCGAGGTAGAGATGCAAGTATCTCGTATCTCGTAGAACAATAGAAAATACAAAGAGAGACAAGTGTCTCTTTGCCTCTAAGAACAACCTATGTTGCGCGGACTCTTCAATTTTGGAGCCGAATCCATCTCGATGCGAGACTGGTGCGGGTGCGGGTGCGGGTGCAGGTCAGATTCGTTCAATCCGATCCGGATACTTTGACCAGAGCCGAAAAAATGGGAAAGAAAATATTAATTTCAAGACCGGCAAAAGTTAGACGACTTTTCTCCAACGAAGTTGTCACAAGGTCTAATTGCTCCATAGAAAAGAATTCTTGTACAAGAATAGAGAGGAGGTGAAGGCTCCATGGGAGAGAAGAATAAATTCAAAGTCTTGTTCTTGAAAAAGAATAGAGAATACACTTTTTTTTCTTGAAAAGGAACAGGGAAGGCTAAAGGTTCCTTGGGAGAAGAGAGGGCTTTCTTGGGAGAAGAAGGGCAACACCAGCACTTTAATGAATTGTACCATATAATTGTTAGCCTATAATGATTATTTCTTTTTTTTTTATTATTATAATAAATAGAAGAAAATATAATTGTTTAAAATTAATTACTGTAGTAAGTAGTCATAATTAATTTATGCTTTTAAATTTACACATTTATAATTGATATATTTTTAAGTACAGAGTTTTACAAGATATTTAATATTATTATTATTACAACTATATTTTATAATATGAATACTTTTGGCCAAATCCCCGCAACCGTATCCACACTCGGATTTGCACCCCCGAATCTTAAAATTAAATTTCGCCGAATCTGACTCTCGGATACCCGCACCCGAGTCCAAGCAACTTAGAGAACAACTACATATAAAAGATATATAACCACCTATATTATTTATTACTAGATATCCTATTATATAATAGATAACTATAACTACTTCATAACTGTTTAGGATTAGGATTAGATAACCTCTGTAATCTCTAGGAATTTGAGAAGATGCAAATCATTTTCTTCTCCCATCTTTCTTCGCTTCTTCCTCCTTAAATAAGTATGAATACGTGCCTTATCAGTACACCTATCCGGGGAAGACGACTTGTCCTCAAGCGAAAATCGAGAAACCGTGCAGCTAACAGAGATTTATGTCCATATGGTTGAAGACGTAAATAGCAGCATCACCAACATTAGAAGCGAGGTTTATGTGCTTATAATCTGCCTTCATAAGGTTCGACATAGCATCTCTAGTCAACATACGTTCTTCAAGGTATGATTGGAAAGATGTTGTTGGGAGTGTTTTCTGATGATGAACACCTTGCAGTTTATAAGTTTTCTCATTCAATTGGAACATTAAAACATTTAGTTCCAATTGGCTTGTATTGTGTTTAGGGATGCTAGCCATTGTTTAGCTAACACCATGTTTGCGACACCAAAGGAAAAAGGGAAGAAATTGTGCTTTATGACCAAGTTAGAAACCTCTACTGATAGGCCACAACAAACTTTGTTGCATATGATAATTTCACCATTTCCTATTTGGACACCGAAATAGGGATATGTTGGACTGCCAACCCAAGGTTCGTGACAATTTCTTCTGCTATAAAATTATGCATCAAACCACTATCTACCAACATCAACGTTTTGTCCCTGCAAAGTGTGCCTTGAAGTTTCAAAGTTGAAGCAGATTCTTTGCCCAAAGTTGCATGAAAAAAGATTTCCCCCAAATCAGTAGAGGATGTCTTTATTCAAATTACCGTCAACACTTTGCACATCGTTTTCCTTAACTCCAAATGTGCAAAAGTCTCAGGTAATCAGCGATGGCCAGGGGTAAACTTGTCGCCACAGCGGTAGCATGGGCCTTTTTCTCGCCGAATTTGTTGTTCAGAAATCAGTGGGCAAGTGTTTTTTTTTTGATAACGTTAAAGTTAATTCAGTGGGCAAGAGTTTGAAAGAGATGACTTGTTGAAAAGGGCATGTAACTGGTTGGCGGGATGATTGAAAATTAACGGATTCTCGAGCTGCTAGAAAGGAAGTCTTAATTGATGAAGGTCTTGATAAAGAAGGCCAAGCAGGTAAGTTACTGGACAAATTAGTCCTGGTTTGCCTCATATTCTAAGGCTAAACTTGTTGCCTTATACACAAATCGAGGTTTGTGAATCCTAACGTCCACGCTAAGGTCTTCTTCGAGTTCGGTAAGGAAAACCCGAGCAAACAATGTTCTCTCCATGTTTGCATACACGCTGCCCGTTTTGCATATACGCTGCCCTTTTGCAAGTTCATGCCTATACCAAACACTGATCCAATCTGTTGGATGCTTCACAAATGTTCATCTGGATTTGAAACTTAGCGGTCCATAATTTTCTTGCATAACTTTCACCAACTCATACCAGTAATAATAGCTCTTCACTATTGATCCAAGCAAAAAGATCAAATACAGCTCCTTCCAAATACATTAAGGCCAACATCAATCTTGCAATCATAGGTGTTTGATAATTTCAAAACTACTTCTCATGCTTTCAGAATCCAACCTCGAGGATCTCCCCCCTCATACTTGGGAAATCCCATCTTCGTGTGCTAACGTCGATAAGTTTCTTGATGCCTCCATGTGCTATCAACCTCGCCCTCTACCAATAAAACTTCAGATTTTCCATGTTAATTTTGGCTATTTTGTGCTTCTAATGCAGCCACATCAGCAGCCAAACAATGGCTCCCAATTTTGTTGTTGTAGTGGTCAATTGTTGGCCGACCTGATCTAGAGTCGACATGATAGGTTTGTTGTGGGAAGTGTTGGTTTGGTGTGTTAACCATGGCATATCTTACTGATCTGATACCAATGATAGAAACCGAGGTTTTATACTGGATAAAAGCAACAAAAATACAAAGAGAGACACAAAGTATCTCTTATCTCGTAAAACCTTTTATGCATATAAAAGATATATTACCACCTGCAGTACTTATTACTAGATCTCCTATTATATAATAGATAACTATAACTACTTCATATTTATTAATGATAAGGATGGATAACTTCTAGTAACCATGAAGGCACTGCCAAATAACTCCTAATAATTGTAAGAAACTGCTCAATGCTCCATTGGTGAAACCTCTAGGAATTTGAGAAGATTCTCCTATCTTTTTCGCTTTTTCCTTCTTGAATAAGTATGGAAGATACGTGTCTTATCATTCTACCAGTACACAATCAGTGTACTGACACAACACCTGTTTTTTTCTTGTTGAGTACAAGCCAACGACTAATACGAGACCTCAATTAAGGACGCTTGACTTTGAATCCAACGATGAGTTGCTCTTCCAAGCTGCCATGGGTTCCTCTATATCTTTGTCTATCTTTTCGGGAACAGACATTAACCTGTTGGTTTTTTTTTTTAATAAGTTTTTGGTGTTGCATTCCCATCCTTGACTATTTAGAATTTTGTTACTACGACTTTAAGTTCTAGGGATTTATTTCTGCAATTATTATGACTTCTGGTTGAGTTTCTGTGAACTCAGTTCTTATGTTATTTTAAATTGTTTTCCTTTTGTTTATATTGTGACATGGCTTTAGAAATGGTGTTTCTAGTTAAGTTTTTGGGTAGGTAGTTGGTTCACCAACAGGAGGGTTAGTGTGGGAGTCACTCACAACGGTCTTGGGTAGTGACAGGGCTAGGGAGGCAAATTGAGAAGGACGTTCACATAGCCCAAGGTACAATTGTTTTTAGGAAAATAACCTATGAGGTTTTTCTATGCAGTGCTGCTTTTGAGTTTTTTTTTTTTTGACAATCGTGGTGTTCGCGCCAACTTCAGCACAGAACACACCTCGACTAATTACACGGGATACCTACCACCTCCACCAGCACCGAGTTCCAGCTACTTGTGAGTTCTTGTAGAAGTAAATTTGTTTATTTCCAAACTTCTGATTAAAAATTGATACCTTTCCAGTTTCTACCCCATTCCATAGATATACTTCCAATAAGCACGGGAATTTATATTCCAACCATTATTATATGACTAAATAACTTAAATAATCTGGATAACTCCAACATGTATTGCAGAATACCATGTTATTAATCTCTTAAAAATATGGTACACCAGATTATATTGCAAAACCAGCAACATGACATCTAAACAGCAAACTATCCAAATATTTCTTTTGATTTCGCATACTAATAACCATCACATTGAGAGTCTGTCTTCGAGATTTGTTCAACAACATTAAGGCTCTCACAAAATACGTGAAGGATAAGCTTTAAATCATAAACTATAGTAAGTATATCATTAAGTTTAAGTAACTTAGTCCTTGACTAGGAATTATTATTCCCTTCAAAGTACCAATACTATCTTGCTTCCAGATTTTCATATCCTCAAAGAACTTCAGTGAGTTTATCCTAAGAGAAACTGGTCAGTCCCTTTCGAGTGAGAAAAATATGTTACCTTAAATCACTCAATTCCAGTGTAAGGTCACTGATTTCCATCCCAGACAGCCTGATAGCAGCCATTGTACTAGGAAGCTCCTCTCGAGCAGTATCTGCCAACTTTGACAAAGATATTGCTGCTCTGCGCATCGCCTACAGAAAAAGATCAAATGAGTTGAACTGAGGTATTTCGAAACTATTGGCTCCACATTGACAAAGTAATCAGCATTTTTCTCACAATATATAACTTATAGGCCGTTATGTTAATTATTTGTGTTACATTTCAAGAATCCATTTCCGTAAAAGGCATGTGTAGAAAATGAGACCAAGTTCTATGAGTACTCCACTTATCCTTTGAATAAGAAGAGCAGATCTTTAAGACAATTATTTTTGTAGCAAGCACAAATTCACCACAAGCACCACGAAACGAATGTCTTCCATCTCACTAGGTCACATCCTTTAGATTGTTATGAAGAAACTTTATTATTTTGCTTGGTGCAAGAACAGGACTACTCATAATTAATTGATGTAGACCACATCATATGTGTACACATCCGTAAATAGTATAATCCAACAAATTAAATAACTGTAGGATCTTATGATGACACTTTTGGAGCTTCTATTGCACACTGTTATCTCTCAAGGTCTCTGAACCTTCTAAAGACTACTCTCAACCTAAACGTATGCACTGTTTTAATGTGTACGGGGATGGGAAAGGCTTCTAACATAGATCAAAAATGTTCCTTACACATTGAAAATGGTTTAAATATTTGCTCTCCTTCCCCCTATTGGACCATAATTGCCGTTAATGTTAGTTTCGAGTTAAAAATACCTCCCCCCCCCCCCCCCCTCTCTTCCACTCTTGGATCACAATTCCCCTTTACGGTTTAAAGCGTCATTCCCTCTAATGAAATTATGAGATGACATATGTAGGACTTCAATTAAATAGGTTATACTAATTTATTAAAGCCCCAGATATGACATCTCATAACTCCATAAAAGTAGGGGCATTAGCGCCAAATTTAACTTTAAGGGACAACAGGATCTAATAGGCAGAAGGAGGGTCATTTCTAACCTGAAATTTAATGTTAAGGGAATTATAGTTCACTAGGTCGAAGGACGGAAAGTATAAACCATTTTTACACTAGGAGCATTTTGACCCCTTTTTCGTTTAAAATATAACAATTCACCTCAGGCTTTGTATCTCTATATTAAATGGAGCCAAGACTCTCAGCATAAACTAACTACTAAACGGACTTGTCAAGCTTCAATGAGAGTCATCTCAGAAAATTATTTGTTCGCTCCAGTCAAAAGGATACAAAACTAAGACCTTCTGAAGTAAACATAGGGAAGGTTGCACATAACTTTTTATATTGCATCCAATTATAACATTTATACAATATATCATGGAAAGACATTTTCACCATACACTCAAACAGAATCCCTCAATCATATACCCAGTTGCACAAAAACCTGGCTTTCTACAGCAAAGCACACGCTTAGCTTCAAATTATTAACATAGATACCTGGCACATGAAGTTTCACTCAAAAGTTTAAACATAAAAACGCCATACACAAAAACAGTTGCAAACACTCTTGCAATATATGATCTCAATAAAAGGGAAGAAAATTAAGAATGCTTAAACCGAAGTACTAAGAAATTGCCAACCAAGTGATCAAGAGAACTCACAAACAGTGTTGGCACAGTTGCAACTACCAGACTTGTGAAAGCCACCGATGTCTGCATAACAGAAAATCTCATAAAACTTATTTACCCTTTAAAAATGCAATCTCGAAGACTGACAAATTTTCAACCAAAAAATGCACTCAAAGTAAGAAACTAAACATAGAGAATTTAATTAAAAGTACCGTGCAAGCAATGAAGGTCAAGAGAAAGAAAGCTTGGTCACTTAAGCTTAATTTGGGAGGGAAATAATTCGGTAGAATTTTAGGGCTTCCGACTTCAATATTGAGCGATTCCGTAACCTGAGGCGACGAAATATCTCCATCTACAGTTTGATTATAGGTTTCCGTTCCGGCACCAGCAGAATCAACTGAAGATGATGATTTGGACGAACAAATTGTCAGGGAGAAGCTAGAGATTTTGTACCCGGAGTTGAGTCTGAAGGAAGAGGGAAATTTCACGCCCAACGTCGCCGTTTTAGCATGGGGATTGCCGGATATGAGTGTCACGGTGGTCGGAGAAGAACGGGAATATGCAGTAATGAGACCGAGCTTCATTGCCTGTTTTCCAAAGCTTTGGGACTAACGGCGAAATCTACTCTTATTAGTACTCTGTATATACAATAGTACTCAAATAATTCATCACAATTAGGAAACAAAGTGACGATTAAGGTTTTTTCCACTGTGAAATTAATATTTTTTTTGAATTTTATATGCAATTTTGTCGAATAAATACAATGGTTTTATAATTATTACTAAGTAATTTATTCACGCGAAATAAATAATAATTGCATTGAACTTGTAAATAATTATTTATTAATTTTCAGGCAACTTTCACATATAGCAAACAAAAAATTCATATTTGTATGCTATAGCAAAGTTTGCATAATTGCGCTCCATAGCAAACATAAAACTGTATAATTCGCTATACATATACAATTGTATAATTCGCTGGCCTATTACGCTGCAATTGTATAATTTGCTTTGCATACAGTTGAATCGAATTAAAATCTATGTATATTGCATAATTATAAGTGTATAGCAAGAAGATATATGTTTTTCTCGCTTTATACAAAAACAGAAACACAATATATACACTTCTATTGTATAAAACTAGAGAAAATTGTATTTCACTGCAATTGTATAATTCGCAATTGTATAATTCGTTGGCCTTTTTCTCTGCAATATTTGAAGTAAAATGTTTGTAAATTGTATAATTAAGTGTATAACACGAAGATATATATTTTTGCATGTATATATACAATTTTCTCTCGCTTTATACAAAACAGAATCAGAATTATACACTTCTGTTTATAAAGCGAGAGAGGCGAGCGAGAATGGAGAGTAGCGAGCGAGATTTTTGGGAGAGAGACGCTGGCAAATTTTAGCTAAAAGCACAATTAAATCAAACCCTAGCTATTCCATTTATTTTAGGCTATTAGTTTGCTATTATATACAATTTTCCCTATAATGGAAAATATAGGTTCTTAAAAAAATATTAACAATATTACAGTATGAATTTTGATTATATGTCATTATCACGTAACTGAATAACCTATTATTTAACCTCGAATGAATGAACTATTGAGGAAATAATAAATTATTATTTCTTTAATTATCATTAAAAAGAAAATAAATCGGAAAATAATAATAATGTGTGTGTGCGCGCGCTTGAACGTTAAAACAATTATAACTTTTGAACTTGCATAATTAATTTTTTCAATGATAAGTGAGGAACTTCATATTTATGTAAAAATAGTTAATATATAGGTTTATATTTAGTACTTTTAAGTTATAAAATTTCATATATAATATCAAAATATGAATTCTTGGAAGTGAGTATAATAATTATTTTTTGCACAATGAATATATTTACTATATGTGTATATGTTCAATATAACAGGAGACAATAATTTTGCAGAAACATAAACAGTAAAGCTTAAAACATGTATTCAAAAATAACAATTAATATCACAAGTATAAATTAATGAGTGTGAAAAAAATAGAAAGGAAGAAATTGAGTCCATTAAATACACAATGTCTCTTAAGAAAATTATTCTCCTCTATAAAAATGATCTTTACCGATAATTAATAGCTTAATTATCACTAAATATGTATTTTTAGAGGCAATTGGTACTCTGTATAAATGTCTCTAAAGTCTATAGCAACGTTGAATCCAACGATAATTAATTAATGCCGATAAAGGCTGTAGTACTCTTCGTGAATATACATATTTATTGTCGATAAAAAATATTTTTGTTATGGTGTATTTTGGACATTTGTTAGTTTCACGAAAACTTGATCTCTTATATGCCCAAAAACAAAAGAAGAAGAAGAATATGAAAAATTAGTTAACTTGCGATAAAAGATGTGAACTAATTGTCTCTATACAAATATTCTAGAAATAGTGCAATGACATACAAAATGTTTGTACCCAAGAAAACACAATAAATATAATATACTAATTATGACAAGTAAGAGAGCAATTATTTTGGTTCTTTTAACAAACTTCGTCATTGGTTTTGTATTAGTTATCAAATATTTGTTGTTGTGTGCTATCAAATATAGCATAACCCACAAACAGCTTTTTTTCAAAAAGTATATGAAGAAAACCTGTAAAAAGGAACAAAAGAGAAGATAAATTTTCAATCATCCTCCCTTTAATTTTGAACATAATTTGAAAAAGTCACCAAAAGTACAACAAAAAAAATGTTGCAATTGATAAATGAATCACTATGATTTACAGTAAAAGACTAAACTTCATGAAAAAGGAGGAAGAAAATTTTGAGAAATGAGACACACTTTACAAGAAGCTTCATTAATGTATTTGAATTCAAAAAGAAGATAACATAAATTTTGCTTAATAAAGAACAACATGTAATGAATTCAACCATCAGCTATTTCAGCAGCGTATCACATTGCATTTGAATCAATTTTCTTTGTTTATATGTAGAAACCTTTAGAAAGGGACAAAAGAGAAGATCAATTTTCAATCATCTTGTTGCAACTTTAACAAAGTTAAAAAAAGGTCACCAAAATAGGAAAAAAAAATTGTCATAGTTACATGAATTATTATGGCTTGTTGTAAAGATTAAGCTCCAAGAAAACTTTCAATAATGAAACTGAAGGAATATTGATTGTATTGAAGTGTTAAGGGAATACATGGGAGATATATATAGGAGATATAGGAAGGAGTACTAATCCTAATAGGACTAGGATTAAGGAGTACTAATCCTAATAGGACTAGGATTAGTACACAGTAAATACTAATATTATTTAATACTATTTATTTAATACTATCTGTTATTATCCCCCCTCAAGCTGAGCTGAGCAGAAGCGAACGGAAGCTTGGAACTGAGGTAATCATGCTGTCGGCTCGGGAGAGGCTTGGTGAGAATATCAGCCGGTTGTTCTTCAGTGGGTACATACTGCACAGTCATGGTGCCGCCCTGAACTTCATCGGGAACAAAGAGACAATCGGTATCAACATGCTTCATTCTGGTGTGTAGGACGGAATTCTTGGCCACACAGATGGTTGATTTGTTGTCACAATAAAGAGCAGGAACAGTGTGAGTGGCGCGGAGTTCGCGAAGAATATATGTGACCCACATGGTCTCAGCAACAAGAAGAGCAAGGGTGCGGTATTCAGCTTCAGTCGAGGACCGAGAGACCTTGGGTTGTTTTTTTGTACACCAGGAGATCAGGTTCGGCCCCAAAAAAATGAGAAACCCGGATGTAGATTTTCTGTCATTTTTATCATTCGCCCAATCTGAATCTGAGAAACCCCGAAGCTCCAAGTCCCAGGTCGAATGAGTAAACCACGACCAAGAGTGCCAAAAATGTACCTGAGAATGCGTTTTAGACAATGGTAATCATGTTCACTTGGTTGATGCATGCGCTGAGCAACTCGGTTGACAGCAAACTGGATGTCAGGACGCGTAATGGACAGATACTGTAGAGCCCCAATGAGGCTGCGGAAGTGGGTGATATCGGCAAAGGGGGTGTTGGCTCCATTCGTAGACGAAGAGACTGCCAGCGGTATTGGTTGACTGGTGCATTTTTCCAGTCCAGCTTTCTGCAACAGATCTCGAGCATATTTTGACTAATGAAGAAACAAGCCGCTGCCTGTCTGATAAACCTCCATTCCCAGAAAATAATGTAACGGGCCAAGGTCCTTCATTTTGAAGGTAGTATGAATAGCTCGAGTGACATCCTGAATGAGAGCTGCAGTAGAGCCTATAATAATGATATCATCTACATAGACAAGAAGAATGACTGTACCGTGTGCTGAATGTCGAGTAAACACACTCGTGTCGTGTACGCAACACGTGAAGCCGAGTCCCTGGAGGAACGCTTTCAGACGTGTGTACCAAGCACGGGGGGCTTGATTGAGCCCATACAGAGACTTCTGGAGTTTGCAAACATGTTGAGGGAAGCGGGGATCAACATAGCCCGGTGGTTGCGTCATGTAGATAGTTTCATCAAGCATGCCATGGAGAAAAGCATTGGAAATATCCAACTGATTGATGAGCCAATTGTTGCGCACGGCGAGTGACAGTACCAGGCGAATGGTTTCCTGCCGAATAACAGGACTGAATGTCTCGGAGTAATCAAGCCCATAAACCTGATTGTAGCCTTTAGCAACCAAACGAGCCTTGTACCTGGAAATACTACTATCTTCATTATGTTTAATTTTGTACACCCATTTACAGCCCACTGGGTGCCGCCCATGGGGCTTAGGTACAAGAACCCAAGTTTTCTGATCAGTCAAAGCCTTAAACTCGTCATCCATAGCATGACGCCAATAAGCATTTTTTGAGGCAACAAAGTAGGTTGTTGGTTCACTATCGGGAAGGGGTGTATTTGGTAGTATGATAGCCTGAAAGGTTTTGGGTTTAAAGATACCGGCTTTGCCACGACTTACATGGGATGAGTATTGGGGGGTGGCACGGGTGGTGGTGATTCGGGGGTGTCCGGGAAGGACCCAAAACGGATCGGGCTGGAGATGTTGTGGGTATAGGGTGGTTCGTGTTGGTTGTGAGTGTGGGTGGTGGTTTGCGGGTGTATTGTGGGTGACGGTCGAAGGGGTGATGAGGGGTGGTTGGGTAGTGGGTGGAGGTGTGGGGAAGGTGGTGAGGGACCCTGTGAGTATGTTGGAAAAAGGGGAAGGACGCCAATGAATGATGTATTTGTGGAGGAGGAATAGACTCGTAGGGAAACTCATTTTCGACAAATTTGACATGACGAGATATGTAGACTTTATGAGTTTGTGGGTCAAGACAGCGATAACCCTTGGAGGTAGGATGATAGCCCAAAAAAATATAAGGACGGGATCGGGGTTGTAATTTGTGAGTAATATGAGGGCGTAGCCAAGGGTAGGCAAGACACCCAAAGACGCGGAGGTTAGTATAATTGGGAAGTTCTTGGTAAAGGAGTTGATAGGGTTATTTGTTGGAGAGGGTGTGACTGGGCATTCTGTTAATGAGGTAGTTTGCGGTGGCTAGAGCTTTTACCCAAAAGGAGACAGGGAGATGAGATTGATGTAGAAGAGTAACCACCGTTTCAAGGAGATGGCGATGCTTACGCTCAGCCACCCCATTCTGTTCGGGAGTGTATGGACAGGAGTTTTGATGTATAATTCCAAGGGATTGCAGAAACTGGCCAAAGATGTTATTTACATATTCCTTTCCATTGTCACTTCGAAAAAGTTTAACATGAGAATTGAATTGTGTTTTGACCATTTTTTCAAAAGTGACAAAGGTGGTGTATGCCTGTGATTTGTGTTTTAGTGGGTACAACCAAGTGTATTTGTAAAATCATCCACAAAACAAATATAATAGCGAAAACCAGCAAATGAAGGAACAACAGTAGGACCCCATAGGTCAGAATGAATAAGTTGAAAAGTGCAGTTGAACGCTTCTCAGATAAAGTAAAAGGTAATTTATGAGATTTAGCATTGAACAGGAGTCACAATTGTTTACATGAATGGAAGAAAAAACTAATTGAGACATTAAAGAATTTATTATTTGAGTAGACGGGTGACCAAGACGACTGTGCCACAACAGACTGTGGCCATCAGGCGAAAGAGCCACCGGAACGCTTTCTGAAACTGGGTGGGCAGACGAACTTGTGCCAAGAAGAACGTACAGACAATGCTCACAGGGGCCCTGAAAAATCACCCTCTTGGTAGTATTGTCTAGGATCTGAAAATCATTAGAGGTGAACAAGAGTGAGCAATTATTGTCTTTTGTGAATTGGTGAACTGAAAGGAGATTGGTTTTAATAGAAGGGACGTGGGTAAGGTTACCTAGGTGAAAGATAGCGATGGGGGATTTAATGGATGAATTAAATAAAAAAAGGTGATATTAACTCAATACCAAGCTGAATCTAACTATGTTTGAAAATAGCTTCTAACTGACTAGAATTGTTGGGACTGGACCTAGCTAAGTCTAGCAAAATTGAAACTAAATTACTAAAACACTAAAAAGAAAATCCTGATTTTTGTCCTTGGCGAATGAGGACTCACCACTAATTCTGCTGAACTGGAGATCGCGAACTGATCTAAGCATAATCTGAATCCTGAGAACCCGAACCTACATCACGAGTAGAAGTTGCGCACGTATGCGTCAGTACTTGAAAGGTACTGAGCATGTAGGATAGAGTAAACTTAAGTAATACATAACTGAACAAGCATAAAAGCAAGTATAATATTATGAACATGATATACTGAATGCTCCGCTAACTGGATGCAATTACCTAATTTATAACATGCTGACTAAATACTAACTGAACTGTAAATATAGTGGATGCAATAGAGTCTGACTAAATTGTTGGAACTACTAATAAATGATAATTAAATCGCATAAGCTAAATGTGGAGTCCGATGTATATGCCTCATCGAGAGGACCCAATATACCTTGCCAAATGTATAAAGTCATGTTGGCGTGATCGCTAAACTGATGCTTACGGAGGGGACATACAATTTAATTGGCTAGTAGTTCTAGAATAATTTGGGTACACTAAATCCTAGTCCAACTCGGTATTATGCTACTCCCAATGAATTAAGTGATTAACTAATTATGACTTAGTTTCTGTAAAAACTGAATAGCTCAAACTGAACATGCAAACTGAGAATGCAATAATGAATCTGATAATGATGCATTAGTAACTGAGACATGTATATCTGAAGTAACTGAAATATCTGACCTAACATGTGTAATCAAGAACTAAAGAAATACATAGCTAGGGTTTAGAATTTCATGCAATAAACTGAGTAATAACATGGTAATCTAATTTGAATCATTCTAATAGCTAAAGACCCAATAATTCTAACATTCAAGAAATCCTAAGTCTAGTCATGATATGGAAATCAAGAAACTGTCTGAAAACTAGGGACCTAATGGGTGAAAGGAACGCACTATTGAAATCCCACAAACCTGGTAACGAATTCCTCGGAGAAATCTTTAGATTACAGGGTGGAACTGATTGAACCTTCTTGTGTTCTTGAATAGGGTTCTTGACCTTTTTCTTCTCTTTTGATTCTAATTTTCTAAGTTATGATTAATGATTTTGACTTAGGTAAGTTTAGTTATGTTTCTATGCTAAAACTGACTAAACCTCATGATTTAGGGTTTAAACGACGTATCTTAGGGGTTAAACGAACTAGGAAAAGACCAAAAGACCCCTAAAATAAATTCTGCTGGAGCAATTAACGGATTGGACTGACGGTCCATCGTTCAATCAACGGTCCGTAGTTTGAGTCTGCTCGACAAGCCTTCCTAATTAGGCATAACTTTTTACTCGGATGTTGAATTTTAACACAATCGTCGGCGTTGGAAAAATGATTCAATTATCTACCATATCATAGGTCATATGACACTTAATTCATTTTGTGCGAATCGATATTTTCATGACCCGAGCCTACACGCTGTACGTGGTGGCACTCGAAGACCATTTTTGTCCCCTAGCGAACCCTCATCATGGCTGACTACAAGCGGCAGACTAACTTATGCATACAGAAGCTTAAAAGAGATTTAAATCATGAAACTCAATTGCAATGCTTTTATCTCAAATGAAAACTTTGACTAAAAATAATTTATTCAACTCGCCACAAAATAGGCAACTTAATCTTTAAATCATTTAAATAACATAAATAAATAATACTGACTTCTTAACTAAAGTGGCTATCTATGAAGCCTCTAACAGATAAAGATGGATGTCGAGACAGAACCACGACCTCCTGACTAAACCGAAAAGTAAATGAAATCCTCCGAAGTAAATGACACACACCATAGCTAACTCAAACTCTTGAATGTATCAACGAAGCTCCTGTTGATGATCCTGAATACTTTTGTGTACATCATCAAAAGATGCAGGCCAAATCACTCAGTATGTGGAATGTACGAGCACGTAAGAGAAATTCTAAATTATAAAACATAGGCTTGAACTTAATCAAAAGGATACATACTTAACTCTTTTCAACTCAACTCAAATCAAGAATATGATACTCAACTCAAAGATTAGGTATTCAACTCAAAGATTATATACTCAACTTCAAAGATATGATACTCGACTCAATGAAACACAAATCAACTCAAGATACTCAACTAAGGTATTTAACTTGAAATACTCAATCTTGATACTTAACTGAACTCATTTCAATATAAAGTATTTTAAAACAAATGCAATATAAAGAAAAGGTGTTTAAAAACAATATGTAAACTTTGTGTATATATCACAGATACAACATGACTCTGAAATGTGTATGAAAATACAATTAACTGATGCATATAAAAATACAATAACTTCTGTGAGAGTTTCTCTAATCGACAACCATCACTGTGAGCCTAAGTGATGATACAATGTTTTACCTCACCCTACCAAAGACCATCATATACCTTGCCATTGGTATAGGAACATACTTAACTTAGTGGATCCACTAGCTTAACTTACGTGATCATCTAAAAAGTATAATCCATTAATACCCATGATGGATACATGATTACACAGAGACTTGAGTTAATATGAATTTTCATCCCAACATCGGTGCTCAATACTATTCCCAAAATATACTTTAGCTTATGCTTTTGAAACAACTTCTTTTCTTTGGGTTGAGATAATTTGCTCAAAACTTTAGCTTTAAAAAGCTCTTTTGGAATCAATGTTCCCTTTTCTCGTTCAAAACTCTTTTTGGAACTCCCCTTAACTTAAATGTGAAAATATTTATAAACTCTTAGG
The DNA here is from genome assembly GCA_027705065.1 of Solanum peruvianum. Classification (NCBI taxonomy): domain Eukaryota; kingdom Viridiplantae; phylum Streptophyta; class Magnoliopsida; order Solanales; family Solanaceae; genus Solanum; species Solanum peruvianum. The sequence goes on along the minus strand of JAKWJD010001758.1, from coordinate 48,997,058 downwards.
GAATACGTAGTTCCCTTATAAATTTTGAGAAATGAACTCAGCTCCTACTCTTTGCTTAATTTGAAACTTATCTCTTAGGAAATACTTAATTCCCTTATATTACTTTGAATAAATATCTTCAACTCTTTATACCTTACTTGACTTGAACTTTAAGCCTTTTAAACAAAGTGAAAACGTTTGTGAAAGACTTTAGAAAACTTTACTTTGACTTGCTCTTAACTTCTAGACTTGACTCTTAACTTTCCTTGAATTGAAGTATAGATTCAAGGTTTATGATCTCATATTTATGGATGATTTAATAATTTTCAACTTGGAGGGTTCATGCAGAATTATGAGCATGAACTACTCAACTCGAATGTCTCACATTGAACTAATGAGTACAACTTTTCTCATTCTCTTACATACTTCCTCCAATATTAGCTCAAATAATTAGTTGATCTCAGAAGATTCATAACTGAACTCGAAAGCTTTCTTGAACTCTACTTTGAACTCTCTCTTGAATGTGAATTATGAATTCAAGAGTTATGGTTCATGATATGAAGGATCTAGGTGATATTGTAAACTCATGAGTACATTCTCCTCACTTTATGCTCACTTACTTGAGTCTTGAAACAAGTTAGTAGAAGTTGTATAAGACTCCACAAAAGAACTCGAAGGGAATCTCTCAAAAGGTTCGAAAACTTTACATTGAATTTGAATTGTTTTTTCAAGGTTATGATTCATATTATGAATGATTTATAAGTATTTAAAAGTAGTTTAAAGTGTTTAGAATCAAAAGGAATGAAGACACACTTTAAATTAGCTCAAACGGAGCGACATGGGGCAAAGTACAGGGGGCAGGTGACCCTGGGGATATGGGTGGCGCATGGAGCCAACCCTGAAGTATAGAAAGGGTCTGGGGCTCTCTGGAAGTCGCGTCGCACCAGGAACTAACCCAAAAAATCTATGAAACATCCTTGCTCATTTTCTCACCCTAATTCGCCTAAAATCGAACGATTTCTTCCCCAATTACTTGGATTCAATTACTTAACTTCATTACACTCTAATATACTGAAAAGAACACTCAAATCACTCAATTAAATATCATGAATTCATCAAAAACCCATCATAACAAGATTTAAAATGAACGAACCTCAAGAACACCTATCAAGGACTGATCAAGAACTCTAATCTTGAAACTTTAAGAATGAAATTTCTTTGAAAAATAACATGATTGGAATGTTGGTGAACTAAACCAACACCGTGAAAGCTTACATAACTCTCAGGTATTATACCCATGGGAAAAATCCGCAACTAAACTCAAGAATGTCGATGAACACCTTCATCCTTTCATCTTTATTCCTCTTTTCTCTTCTTTTCTCTTCTTGCCTCTTCTTGTACTCTCAAATAAAACCCTAGGTGTATATTAGGATAATAAAACTGAACCTAAAAGGATTATACCCCTAAAATATTACTAAAAATGATTTAAATCTGATTGGGTAAGGAAAGGACCAAAATACCTCTCATATTTTTGGATAACATCCTTAACTGGCACTCATCCGAACTCCAAACTTAGAAAACTCGACTTTGGAAAGATAATTCAAATATCTTTCCTATGATATGTTGTAGCAAACATAACTCATCCTGTGCTAGGAGTTATGGTCGTTTGAAATTGACCTAAAACTCATACTTAATTTAACTCTCCAAATTTCATTTTTGCTAATTCCAATTGATTTCATTTTTTGGAACTCTTGGTGCTAAGTATAGTGAATGACCTTAATACTTAAGAAAATTTTAATTTCTTAAAAAAATCTCACTCACTACGATGAACGGTTCAAGTCTAATTCGAAAAAAGAATTTATGGTGTGTTACAGTTATGACTATTTAAAGTTGACCAATCAGTAATTTCCCCCTAATAACAGCTAATCTTCACCTATAGTCAGACCTAAGGACAATAGATCTAACGACAGTCTGTGCTGGTCGTTCGTAGTTCATGTTAGAGGCTGGGTAATGAGAATCTTGATCCATGGACCGTGGTCTGACTTACGACCGTAAGTCTGTCCATGGGTCGAGACGTAGTGGATTTTCTAAGCTGAGTTTGGAAGGGGCTACAGTGGTGAACCACAAGCCCACAGTACGGGTCGTTGATCAGACTACGGTCCACAGATGGTGAATGTAGATTGCACCTGCAATTTCTGAAAAGTTGATTTCTGGTCTGTTTTGGATACGCGGTGTAACAAGTTAGGTGTTCTAGATACAGTAAGAAAGATCGTGGAATTATCTTTCTAACTCCACCGAGGTTTCTCAATTCCATGTTCGTATAAGTGAGATTGTCTATTTGAAGTTTGACTGTCTAGTTAGAGAAGTCAAAACTAGATTTTTGAAGGGTAGTTTGGTCTTTTTCTTAAACTATTATTTCAATTCGTATTTGATAATTACTTAGGGGTATAAACAGAAATTGGTCAGTTTACACTTTTAAAATTTAGTTAGGGTTTTAGAGAAGAGAAAAAAAGAGGAGAAAAGAGAAGGAGAAGCAAGGAAATCGTCAAGTTCTATAACCAAAGATTGTGGATTTGTTCTAGAGGTGATCCCTCCGAGGTATGTGAGATCACATAGCGTTGAGTTATTTCACCCATGCACCAATCATGATTTATTCAGTGAATTTGTGTTCTTGAAAGTAATGAAATTGAGTTCTTGATGGATTTGTTTGAATTTCTATTGGGTTCTTGATGGTTGAAGTTGTTGAAGAGTTCTTGATTTTAATTCAAGAAAATAGGTGTCGTTATGTGTAGATTCTTGAGTATTTTATTTATGTAGTTGAATATAAGATTTTGGGGAAATAACTAATCAAAACTAGAGGTTTAAGAGTTGAAAAATGAGCAAGAAAAATCGGAGTTTCCGGGGGATCCCTTTTATCGCTATGAGTATTAGTTAGTTCATTATGATATCATGAGTATTGTCTAGACGTCCACCTCATTTATTCTAGAGGCCTCATAGAAGTCAAATGTTAGTTCTTGAGCTTTCGATTTCCTGTTTTAATGGTTGAGACTTGAGCTGCTACTATTGGAGAAAGAATGTTATCTTGATACATTATAAGTATTTATTGAGTAGTTTAGTTTACTTTTAAAGATATTTCGCTGAGTAAGTCAGGTCAAGGGTTTGCTTTGGTCAACAATGGTTCTCGAGTGTAAGTCCCGCCCAAATTGTAGTCTCAGGGTGTGAAAAAATCCTTCAATCTTTACTTTCCAAAAAAGGGCTTCATATAAGAAAATTCCTAAAATCTCCTCCATTAACATTAAAAAATAACAATAACTCATAATAAAAACTTAAATAAGTCGGTAAAATGTCAACTCATCAAACCCCCAAACTCTAAATATTGCTTATTCTCAAGCAAAACATTCACAAAGCATAGGGTTTATGTTCAACAACATATGATAGGGACACACACTACAGGATATGCATCACTACACACTATGATTCAAAGACATCAAAAACATAATAGATTGGGTTTTTGGGATCTTTCAATGGACATGTAGAGGCTATGTTTTTGAATCCAAGTGTATCTGATCATTCACCAATTTTTATACAAGTGAGAACAAGACCTCCTATAGAACAAAACCCATTAGATTATTCAAAACTATCCCCGAGCACCCTGAGTTTGAAGAGATTTTTACAACTTTTTGGAATAAAAGATACACTGTTACTAGAATGAGGCAATTATGAAGCAAACTTAAAGCATTAAAAATAGGACTAAAGGACCTCAATACTTATTTGGATTCTTACGACCAGAAGCTAAAAACAACTAGACAAAGTTTGGAAATAGTATAAAGTTAAATGACAACCCAACCTCTCAATTGCGTGTTAATAGAGAAAGAATTAGTCCTTTTAAATGATTTCAGAATATGGAGTTTAGTAGAGGCAAAGGTTCACAAACAAAACTCTAGAATTAATTGGATTAAAAATGGAGATGGAAATACCATGTTCTTTCATGCTCAAATGAAGATTAGAAGTAGTAAGAACACCATTACATATATTTATACATCTAATGGGATTAGACTGCAGGATTCCAAGCTAGTGGAGGAAGAGTTTATTTCAAGTTTCACTAAGTTGATGTGAATAGTTGTGGTGGATTTTCCATGCCCAAATGGATGTTATAAGGAATGGTCTTGCTTATCATACCAACAAAGATGCTTGCTTATAATTCTGATCACTATTCAGGATATTGTGACAAAAATGAAAGGGATGGCTCTAGATAAGACACCAGATATTGATGAATTCCCTGTAGAATTCTTTACTAAGCATTGTAACACTATGAAAGATGATGTATTATGTGTTTTCAGAGAATTATTTTACTATTGGGGAGTTGTTGAAAGAGTTTAGCCTTCCTACCATTAGTCTTGTGCCTAAGAAAACTACCCCTACCATGATGTAGAGTACAAATCTATTGCTTGTTGCTCTATTATATACAAGATCATCACGAAAATCATGACCAACATAAACAAGCATGTTATAGGTTCTATTGTTAGTCCTTCTCACTCTGTATTTATAGAGGGAACAAGTTTCATCGATAATATTTTATTCAGTCATGAGATACTAAAGTGGATTTCTATGAAGCGACTATCCCCTGGATGTTCAATGAAGGTGGATTTACGGAAAACTCCTAAGGAGATTGCTTGATGAAGTGGGCTTTCCCTTTTAAGTTCATATCTTGGATAATGGAGAGTATATCTCTAGTCTCATATTCTTTATTAATAAATGTGGGCCTATATAAGCAACTCATATGGGAAAGAGGAATCAGTTAGTGGATTCCTATGTTCCTTTACCTATTTGTATTGGCTATGGAATATTTGCAAAGGGAACTAATAATGTCGAGACTCAATAAAGACTTCAAATATGACCAAAGGTGTAAGAAATTTAGGGTGAATTATATATGCTTTGTTGATGACTTGTTGCTCTTCTGTAAAGCTTATATGAAGTCTATTCAATTGCTACAAGGAGAATTTCAGAGATTCTCTCTAGTGTCAAGGCTTAAAGCTAATAACGAAAAGAGTTCCATCTTAATGATAAGGATATGTCATTCAAGTACTTGGGTGCTCCTATATCATCCAAGAAACTAACTATTGCTCAATGTATGGCTTTGGTAGAGAGGATTATAGAAAGGATTAAATGTTAGTCTACAAAGTTACTATGTATGTCGGAAGAATCCAATTGATTAAAACTGTAATATTTGGTATGCAAACTTATATCTTTGTGCTACCAAAGAGGATTGTGAAAATGATTGATAATTTATGTAGAATTTATTTGTGGGCAGGTTCCACTATTAGATCTTGGAAATACCTAGTCTCATGGGATAAAATATGTTTTCCAAAAGTTGCGGGGGGACTTAACATAATGAATTTGAAATTGTGGAATAATGTTGTTATTTTGAAGTTATTAGGATTATTGATCATAAAAATGATAGCTAGTAAAAACGATGGGTGAATGCTTACTATATAAATAATGAATCACTAGAGATTTTCCTAATATATTTAATGCTAAATGGGTGGCAAGGAAAGCAATTGAATCCAGAAAGTATCTAGAATGCTTAGTCTAGTTAGGGGACCTTGGAAGTAAGTTGAATTCAGTCGTTGAGAGTGGCCAATTTTCCAATATGAAAATGTACGACAACCTCATGCCTCTTTTCTCAAGGTTCCCTGGAAGAGTATAGTTCTGCAACACAATATTCAGCCGAGACACAAGTTTCTGTTTGTTATGGCTAGAAGCCTAGTGAAGATGGGCAACTGTTGAAAAACTACAAAAGTTTGGAATTCAGGTTTCACCTGGTTATGCATTGTGTGATGCACCTATTGAAAAATTTAATCATCTTTACTTGAATGTCCTGTGACTAGGGACTTACAGAGTATACAGTTGCTGTGGATGGGTTTAATTAGGACCATAGGGAGTTGGCAGCAAGAATTGGAATGGGCAAATGCCTGGGCAAGGAAGAAGATTGGGAAAGGTGTAGTGGTCAGCTATGTTTTTGCTATGGGTGTGTATGATAAAATATATGCCTTCACTTAACAAAATAATGGACCAGGTCCCTTACTACACTAATGAATATAAACAGAAAGTTAAATGCAGTAAAATCAACACAATGATTTTACATGTAAACCTCCTTGCTTAAGGGAGTAAAACCAGGACCTGTCTCACAGGATTTTCAATCGTTTCCACTAATCTTCAAAATAAAAAGTAAAAAATGATTACAACAAAAGTTAGAAGAAGTTTTAAATGCCACGTTTAAGCAATAGTCTCTATTGCTTAACAAGCCTAAGTAGAAAACAATCTACCCACTAAGCTATCCCACTTGGACAACCTAAACTTTTAACACTACCCACTAATTCCTTTATAGTTTCAGGAATAGATTACAATATAAGAACAAGAGAATATATTCCTAAAAAGCTACATTAAAAGCTCCAGAGATTACTGCTATTCTTGGAATAATTCTACCTTTCGTTTACTAGCATCCTTTGCAAATGTTCTTGAAAAGTTCTATCTCAAGTTGCAAAAACTATCAAAGATGTTTAGGAAAGTGCCTTTTATATGGACAAGTCACTTTCCTTAAACTCTTTGCCATTGGTTGGAGAAGTCTCACTTTCTGACGCCATCGGGAAGTGTGCACCTACTTTCTGTACCGTCTCCAGCTGGCAGTCAACTAGCTCGTCACAATGAGAGCCTGGTACCTCTACAAGGTCCTTGTGTTTGTTTCATCTTCAACATTCAAGTAAAAACCTGGTACCTTTACGAGGTCCCTAAGTTTGTCAAGTCATCAAAACTGCAAATAACATTTTCCCCCTTTTTGATGATGACAAACAATGGTCTCAGATCTCCTCCAACTTTTGTTCCTCCTTACTATATTCCCCCTCACTGTTTTCCCCCTCAGTGTATTCCCCCTCACTGTATGGTCATTTAGCTACTTACCAGTTTTACTTCCCCCTTTTGGCATCATAAAAAGATATGCAGTAAACGTGATGTCAACAGTAATAGAAAAGATCAAAGCTAAAAGCAATCAATAAAGAAGGGAAAAGCATTCACAAAGACTATAATCAGAACAACAGAGGAATAAGTTAACAAGCATTCCACAATAATATTAATACATTAAAATTAAACTGATTATACAACAACACAAAGATAAGCCACAAAAAGAACGACTCAAGGGAGGGTTTTTAATAGGCTAGGAAGAGGGAAGAGGATGAGACAGGGACTGGATGATGAGAGTGAGTTGTGCATTGGCATCATCATTATCTTTAATAGCCTTCTCCTGCAAGGCAGTGATCTTATCCTTCAACTCTTCATTCTCTCTCTCCAGAGCTTGTACCACTGAAGAACCATGTCCTTAATTCTGTGCAGTAAGCAGTTCTGCTTTGAGTATAGCAATTTCGGCCTCTTTATCACTCAAACGCACAATGAGCTCCTCAACCTCATGCTTAAGCTGATCCTGATCTTCGATGAGTTGAGCCATCTTGCTCTTGGATTGCCTCTCCCTTCAATACACTCACACACTCGACTAGGTACTCTCTGAGATAGTCTGTTTAACCGTCCCAACCCTTCCAACACTGAGAGAATTTGAAAATGCTTGAATACTTCCGTGAGAAAGTACCCGTATCCCATTCCATGAACACCTTTCCTCTCGATGACAGTTTTGAAGATATGCTCAAGCATAAGACCTGAGAGATTCAGGGCTTCGAAGCTACACAACATCTCCATCACAAACAAGTCAGCAGCAGTTTTGTTGATGAACTCAAAGACTAACTGGTAATCGCTATTCATGATCTTATTATAAATCCCAACAACCTTGGTTGTGGGTATCTTAGAAATCAAGGAAGCAAACTCAGTAGAGCAAGTTCTTCCCAGCATAGACCGGGTCCCCTCTCTAGGCACCCTGAGAATTTTGCTCAACAAACCCTCATCTAGATGAATAGCAATATCATTGACCCGTGTGAGGATACTCCCATCTTCTTTGAATTGAACATTATAATAAAATTTGCACATTTCTTCTTCGTAGAGTATGGGGGATTTTCTGTTGAACAAATGCAGCCATGATTGAATTTCAACCATATCGTGAAGAGAGTCTATGCCGGGAAGAGTTATGGTTCCCATATCAAAAACTCTCCCAGCCAGGACGGCTTGCTTTCTCAGGCTGTCAACAACTTCCTGAATGTTGACACTCTCATCTCTCCTGGCTTGGGCACCAGGTCCCTGTGATCTCTTCCTTTTTCCCACAGATCTTTTCTTTTTGGACTTTGTGTTTTCAACCTTCTTTGAAATCTTTCCCTTTTTCTTCTCTGACCTTTTCTTCTTACTTTTCTTTTCCACTTCCTCAGCGGACAACTCAACAACATCAGTGTCATGTATTTTGAAATTTGATACCTTGAAGGTTCAGGCACTTCTAACTGTAGCAGTAGAACGTGCACTGGCCTTCAAGGCATCAACCATCAATTTTTGAGCAGCAGACCTAGTGGTAGGTCTTCTCCTAGGGGCTTCTTCTACAACCTTCTCCTTACCTTTTCTAGATATCTCACCTTTTCTTTGCTCAACCTTCCATTTTAAAGGTTCCTCCTCACTTTCAGAGTCAGAGGAAGAGGAAGAAGGATACCTTCCAATATCAGGAGTTTTATCAAAAATGGGTTGAGTGTTTCTTGCCTCTTTCCTCTGCAAGACTTCAGTTTGCTTAGCCATTGCTTTCTTCCCGCATCATAGCCAAACCCTCAAGACTTCAGGCAGCATTTCTTGCAATAGACCAGGTCTAGTAGGCAAGCATGTGCTGTTTAGATCTATGGCATAAAATGGATTGTCGGGTTTGTCTTGCTGAGAACTAGAAGGGGCATTGGATCTGGACTTTACAGTAGACGGAGAGTAGAAGGCAAGTGGCTCTATTTCGCTAAGAGCATTTAGAATCTTTTTAGAGGTAGAAGAAGGAGAAGACATGTTTGACAAACAAAGAAAAAATGGCTTTTCGAACAGAGAGAAGAAGAAGAAGAAACAAAGTTTGCCTTTTTAATTTTTGATTAAACCCTTCTTGAAACAAAAAGAATGTTAAAGTACGGATGTGGATTTCAAAAAGAAGTAATGAGGGTTTTTAAAAGGCGTGAAAAGGTGCCAGGTCCGTGATTGGATGTGTCGCTTGAGAGAGAAGCGATGGAACTAACGTTCAGACTGACCGATGACTGACACGTGGCATTACCAACGGTCATAATTTTCAGTTTCAAATTAATGTATAAATGCTAACCTGGACAGGCACCAGGTACCATAGCACAGTTTAATCCTCATTCCCCAGTTGTTCTAGTCATTTTCTTTGCAAGGCCATTTCTTCCTGAAAGTATACCTACAAAAGGTACAAAGGGATCTTTATTCAAATATTTAAATATTCAAAAAAAGGATACCTGCACTACAATTTTAGCTTTCAAGGGAATTTTAACTGTTGGAAGCTAAGAACATCACTTAGAGATCAACATGCCCAACTTCAACCGATTTCTCTCAAATTGATCTTTACTGAGAGCCTTGGTGAAGATATCTGCAATTTGCTCCTCCATTGGAAAATATGTAAGCACAATTTATCCATTCTCGACATTATCTCTCAAAAAGTGATATCTAACATCAATATGCTTTGTTCTCTTATGATGGACTGGATACTTTCCCATACTGACAGCACTAGTATTGTCACACATAAGAGGAATTGCTTTGATGTGAACCCCAAAATCTTCCAAGTGTCGCCTGATCCACAATAACTGTGAACAGCAGGCTGCAGCAGCTACATACTCAGCTTTAGCAGTTGAAAGAGCCACAGATTTCTGCTTCTTGGTTCCCCAAGAGATGAGTGATGATCCAAGGAAATGAGCCATCCCAGAAGTACTCTTCCTATCAACTTGATAAGCAGCAAAATCAGCATCTGCAAAACCAACTAGATCAAAATTATCACCTGCTGGATAAAAGAGAACCAGGTCCCCTGTTTTCTTCAGGTACCTAAGAATGCGTTTTGCAGCCTTCAAGTGTGAGTCACAAGGACACGCTTGAAACCTCGCACACATTCCAACACTATAAACAATATCAGGCCTGCTAGCAGTCAGATATAACAAGGATCCAATGATTCCTCTGTTTATTGTTTGATTCACAAGAGGATCAGATTCCTCTACTACAAGCTTGGAATTTGTTCCCATAGGAGTATCAATAGGTTTAGAGTCAAACATATTGAATTTCTTCAGTAGCTCCTTAATGTACTTTTCCTGACAGATTGAAATCCCATTTGATGATTGCTTGATTTGTAAACCCAGGAAGAATGTCAGTTCACCCATCATGCTCATTTCAAATTCCTTTCCCATTAATGATGAGAATTCTTCACACAAATGTTCTGAAGTAGCTCCAAAAATTATGTCATCCACATAAACTTGAATGATAAGCAATTCTTGTTCTCTTTTTAATAAGAACAAAGTATTTTCTATCTTGCCTCTTTTGAAACCATTCTTCAGCAGAAACTTTGACAGCCTTTCATACCATGCTCTTGGAGCCTGCTTCAGACCATACTGTGCCTTATTCAATCTGAACACATGATCTGGTAGCTCTGCATCTTCAAAACCAGGAGGTTGTTTGACAAATACCTCCTCTTTGAGATCTCCATTCAGAAATGCACTCTTCACATCCATTTGATACAGCTTGAACCTCATGAATGCATCAAAAGCTATTAAAATTCTGATAGCCTCCATTCTGGCAATAGGTGCAAAAGTCTCATCATAGTCTATTCCCTCTTCTTGATTATATCCTTGAACCACCAACCTGGATTTATTTCTAGTAATCATTCCATTTTCATCAAGCTTGTTTTTGAAAACCCATCTAGTTCCTATTACTGTTCTGCCTGCAGGTCGAGGAACCACGTACCATACCTTGCTTCTTTCAAGCTGATGAAGTTTTTCTTGCATAGAGTTGATCCAATCTGCATCACCTAATGCTTCTTTTACATTATTGGGCTCAATAAATGATATGAATGCTGAAAATGCAACTAGATTTTTTGTTTTTGATCTAGTATGAATTCCAGAATTCAAAGGAGAAATAAGATTATCAAGAGGATGTGATGAACTATGCTTCCATCCTGATCTTGGAGCAGACTGGTTGAGCTGATCAACATGTTCTTCTTCATCAAGAGAGACATCAGTTTCTGGAGAGTTTGATGTACTCCGGTTGAGTAGTACTAGGTACCTTATCACCCTTTTCAACCTCATCAACCTCTTCAGGTAGACTATGATTCTGATCATCACAGTCATTTTTCAATTGTTGTTCTGCATCAGCTTCACTTCCTTCAATTTTCTGCGAATTGAACAGTTTGATCACATCATCTTCATCATTTGATCCATTATTCTTCAAGCTTCCATCTTCATAAAATACAACATGAATGCTTTCCTCAACACATTGAGTTTGTTTGTTGAATATTGTGTAAGCCTTACTCGATGAAGAATATCTAACAAATACTCCTTCATCACTCCTAGGATCAAATTTACCCAGATCATCCTTTCCATTGTCCAGCACAAAACACCTGCATCCAAAAGCTCTAAGATAACTCATCATAGTATTTCTGTTGTTGAGCAGCTCATAGGGGGTCTTATTCAAAACAGCTCTTATCAGACACCTGTTGGTAACATGACAAACTGTGTTGACAACTTCAGCCCAGAAATTTTGAGGGAGATTTGATTCAATAATCATAGTTCAGGCAATGTTCACCAAGGTTCTGTTTTTCCTTTCCACTACTCCATTTTGTTAAGGAGTTCTAGGAGCAGAAAAATTATGACTCGTACCATTCTCCATGCAGAATTTATCCAGTTTTGAGTTCTCAAACTCGTACCATGATCAGATCGAATGCTGAAATGACTTGATTCAATTTGGTTTGAATCATTTTGAAACACCACCAACTCTTCAGCTGTTTCTGCCTTTGATTTCAAGAATCTTGTCCATGTATATCTCGAGTAATCATCAACAATCACCAAAATGTACTTCTTGCCATTTCTGCTTTGAACCTTCAAAGGTCCACACAAGTCCATGTGAAGCCTCTAGTGTTCTTGATGATTACTTGCTTTTTAGGCTTAAAGGATGATCTGATTTGTTTTCCTTTAACACAAGCTTCACATATTTTATTTTCAGCAAACTTCAGCTTTGGCAGACCTCGGACCAGGTCCTTAGAAATCAGTTTGTTCAATAAAGATGAGCTCACATGCCCCAGCCTACGATGCCAAAGATCAGCATTCTCATTCTGAGCACTAAGACATGTCAGGTCATCTCCATGAGACGTTTCTAAGTTGGCCACATACATATTTTTACTTCTGTGAGCAGTGAGAATTACCTTCTTTGTAGTTAGACTCACCACAGTGCACTTCTCAGAAGTAAATTTGACTTCATTTCCTTTGTCACAGATTTGAGACACGCTCAACAAAATGTACTTCAACCCATCCACATGATACACATTGTCAATTGAATCTTCAAGAGATCTTCCCACTTTGCCAACTCCCAAATGTACCCCTTCTTTCCATCACCAAAAGAGACACCTCCTCCTTGAAGTGTCTTGAGTGAGAGGAATTTTTTACATCACCAGTCATATGTTTAGAGCATCCACTGTCCATATACCAACATTGACTGCTGCTCCTCTCACTCACCTGCACCAAGAATCACTTGTTTAGCTTGGGAACTCATTTCAATTTGAGTTCCCAGAAGGCAGACAAAGGAGTGATTAGATTGTATTTAGTCCAATAGGGTAGATTTTGAAGCTTTCTAACAAAGAACATTGTAGCAGTGACAGATTTTTTCTTTGAAAATCTGTGAGTTGAAACATGTTTTGGAGGATCAGGTCTCTCTTTTGGTAAATTTTGCCGTTCAGCATAATTAGAGAGTCTTTCATAGGAGTTTCTCCAGCCAACACACTCTTCCTTTAAATGCCCATTCTTACCACAACGAAGACAGAGCAGATTGTCAGACACAAACACATACTTACTGTGAGGATTATAAGGAGCAGTGATGTTCAAACTTCCTAGTCCTTTCTTATTGAAATTACTCTGATTTGTTGCATTTGACAATAACTTTGAGGATTTTCTCCACTTAAGAGATTTTTCAAGTTCTTCCTTAAGTTTGACAATATCCTTTTCTAATTTGTTGCTCTTTTCCAACGACATACCAAGGTTTTTCTCATAGTTTTTCAATTTTCTTGAATTTCAACTTGTAAACCATTTGACATTCCATTTAGCTTTTCATCTTATTCAGTTATCTGATTCAATTGGTTCTTCAGTTCAGAATTATTAAACTCTAGAGACACCATTCTTGACATTTTCTCTTCAAGTTTAACTTTGTTTTCAGTTATACTGTCAAGTTCAGCATTCATGGTGTCTCTTTCAGATTTTAACTCAATAACAGAATCAATCATGACTTCTGCCAACGTTCTTAATTTTTTAAGAGAATAATTATCCAAGTCATTTTTCATATCAAGAAGAGTTACCTGGTCGTGCTCTTCTTCATTTTCTGTATGAGCCATAAGAGTAAACATTTCATTGAAAATGGTTTCCTCCTCATGTACAACCACCATAGATACATCATTTGGTTCATCAGGATCTTCTGAATCACTTGAAGAATCACCCCACGCAGCAAGAGCATTTTTGGCCACCAAATCTGTAGCAGCTTTTCGATCTCTCTTACCAAGTACCAGGTCCCTTCTCTTCTCTTTGTCACTTCTTGGTTTTTGATGTTCCTTGTTTTCATTCTTGAGCAGAGGACACTCTCTGATAAAGTGCCCAGCTTTTCCACACTTGTAGCATGTATCACCTTGAGTACCATTTCGAGTACCATTTGTTTCCTCTTTTAAAAACTTTGTTTTTTCTCACAATTTTTGAAATCTGTTGATGAGATATGCCATATAATCATCACTGGAATCTTCATCTGATTTGTACTTCCCCATCAATGACTTATCCTTTTTATCTTCCTTCTTTGATGAATCGTAATTTTGATTCATCTCATGTGTCTTCAGATTTCCAATCAAAGCATCCATACTCAGCACCTTCAAATCTTTAGCTTCTGTGATGGCATCAACCTTGTTTTCTCAAGATTTTGGAAAAATTCGAAGTACTTTCCTGACTTGTTTGCTCATGCTTATAGGTTCACCAAGACATCGCAGCTCATTTGTAATGGAAGACAATTTTGTGAATATGTCATGAATTTTTTCTCCTTCCTTCATTTTGAAGTTCTCATACCGTGAGGTAAGCATGTCAATATTTGATTCTTTGACTTGTTCAGTTCCTTCATGAGCAATCTTCAAACAGTCCCAAATTTCCTTAGCAGACTCACAAGCTGAAACCCTGTTGAACTCATCAGGTCCTATCCCACAGACAAGAAGAGTTTTTTCTTTGTAGCCCTTTTCAATCTTTTTTCTATCAGCTTCGTTGTACTTCTGTCTAGGCTTTGGAACAAGACTAGTTTTCTCTCCATCCTTTTCTTCCATCATCGGAATAAACGGTCCATCAAGTACAATATCCCATAACTCGCTGTCTTCAGCCATGAGGTAATCATGCACTCTAAATTTCCACCAACTGTAGAAATGTCCATTGAAACGGGGAGGTCTTGTTGATGACTGACCTTCTTCGAGATTAAGTGGAGCAGCCATTCTAGAACAAATATCACTTCCTTGGTGTTAACCAAATAGAGAGTGCCTGCTCTGATACCATTTGATAAATATATGCCTTCACTTAACAGAATAATGGACAAGGTCCCTTACTACACTAATGAATATAACCAGAATGTTAAATGCAGTAAAATCAACACAATGATTTTATGTGGAACCTCCTTGCTTAAGGGAGTAAAACCACGGCCTGTCTCACAGGATTTTCAATCGTTTTCACTAATCTCAAAAAAAAGTAAAACAAGATTACAACAAAAGTGAGAAGAATGTTTTTAATCTCACGTTTAAGCAATTCTCTATTTCTTAACAAGCCTAAGTAGAAAACAATCTACCCACTAAGCTATCCCACTTGGACAACCTAGACTTTTAACACTACCCATTGATTCCTTTATAATTTCAGGAATAGTTTACAATATAAGAACAAGAGAATATATTCCTAAACAGCTACACTAAAAGCTCCATAGATTACTGCTGTTCTTGGAATAATTCTACCTTTCGTTTACTAGCAGCCTTTGCAAATGTTCTTGAAAAGTTCTATCTCAAGTTGCAAAAACTATCAAAGATGTTTAGGAAAGTGCCTTTTATATGGACAAGTCACTTTCCTTAAAATCTTTGCCATTGGTTGGAGAAGTCTCACTTTTTGACGCCATCGGGAAGTGTGCACCTACTTTCTGTACCGTCTCCGGCTGGCAGTCAACTAGCTCTTCACAATGAGAGCCTAGTACCTCTACAAGGTCCCTGTGTTTGTTTCATCTTCAACATTCAAGTAAGAAACCTGGTACCTTTACGATGTCCCTAAGTTTGTCAAATCATCAAAACTGCAAATAACAGTATACATTATATGGCAAGAAAGAAACGACATGCGATTCCAAGCAAGAACTTATAATAAGGACAGAGTCAGAAAAGAGATCGCTCTCCATATTCAAGTTTCTGGAAGAGACCTTTCAAAATGGAGTACTGCACTACTGTTGTTGGATTGACTACCTTGATATGGAGCTGGCAGAAGACATTATAATGGAAGAGTAGATAGTTATATTATATTGCTACATTTTGTTTAGTTTCCGGAGAAGTAAGTGTTCAGCTCTTACTTGGGTATGTAAGTAACAATTTTGGTATTAATAACATTGCCAGTTTCTACCAAAAACAAAAAACTCAAACAAGAGACTTAATAAACAAACACAACCCACAATTGATCCCACCACAACTTAAAGCAAAGGTTATTATCTTTTGAAACCTTTCCTATTTGAAATCAATTTATCAAGCACAATTCGGGGACAATATTTCACTGAAGCATAACTCAAGAGTATCTCAAGTCAACGACGTCAACCTTAAAGGTTTTCCTAAGGGTTCATAAGAATTTATCGCATTCATGCAGCTCAATTGAAATAAAAACCTCATTACTCTCTTGAAGGATCAGAGAAAATCTCACTCTTAAGCATGAATATTATATCAAATTATTTTGGATCATGCAAATTCATCTACTCTCAGAAATATATTCAAGTAAATGCATATTAAATCATAGGTTTCTCCATATGTAAATCATCACAAATATAGATTGACAAAGATTAGAGCCACCGATGACTTGTCGGTTAAATTTAGGCTCCGAAAAAACAATAGAATCATTCTATTAGAATGTCATTTGGTCAAAGTGACTTAAAAACATCCCTAATTCCATTAGATATCATTTTGAGTACTCCGATATCATTGACTTGTTTTCACCTTACATCTCATAACTGTGACACCATTAAACAAATACACCCTTTTTTCTTTTCACATGAGGTGTGTTCACCACACGAGCTAGCACCAAGTTTTAATTCTTCCTTATTTTTCCCTTTTGAATGCACTAAGTACTACTCAATTAAAGCTTGTGCTTCTCTAAGCACTTTTATCTCATTCCCCTTTCATTTCTGTGCACACTCCCCTACCCCCCTCCCCCCACTTGCTTTTAGCCTACAATTTATCATCAACAAATAGGTTAAATAGTTTGAGTAGGTTAGAGATTAATCGGGTTGACTTAGAACTTTATCAAGGAAGAAAAAGGTTGGATAAATTAGCTAGTAAAAGAGGGCCTAGGTTCATCTTCCAAGCCAATCCAAATCTAGAATTGTTCCTTGAATCACATCATGGGGCATCTTCTACACAACATGCATATACAAGAAGTTTTCAAAACCTCACCTCATAAGGTATCATAAACCAATAAGGCTTCAAGTTAGTCCCGAAATCAATTAAACCAAATGACTTTTGATAAACTATAACGGGATGATTTAACACCCACTTGTAAATCACAAAGAAAAATGAAAAATCTGTACAAGCCATGATAAGAGATTGCTTCAAATTTTATTCTCCCTCGTTTTTAAAACAGTTTCAACCTTTGTTTGCCAATATTTTTTTGGTGGTCTCACTTGTGATAAGCATGAAAGAAGACTAAACTAAACTAAAAAATGACATTTTTATTTAATAAAGTCAACTCACAATCTATCATAGGAAAACATTGATCCGGTTCGCCACACAAAATAAAGACTCAAGAAAAGAAAATTTTGCTCCTTGAAAAAGAAACCTGGTAGAAAGAAAATACTTGAAATTTATTTACTTATCTACTATTTAAGAAGGTTATATTGATCACGCTTTCATAAATTCATTGAGAGAACAAGGACCATCGAAGACACTAAGTGTAACTATCTAACATAGGTAGTAAAACAATGGAAAATATAAGACCAACCCTGCCAATATAGCAACACAACCATCTTTAGATAAATTCCGACGAGGGAACAATTTAGAACATTAATAACAGGTCCAACAATGACCTTAAATCTCCAACATGCCTAATAAGAGATAAAAAATGATTATACATTCTAAATGGATAAACCCTTCAAGGGTATAAATTAACCACGAGAAATAAAATAAAACAGACCATATAATAATTATATCACCTGAACTGAAGATAATTTCCTTAATAGTAGTACAACCAAGAAGTAAAGGGAAAAAGACTTTAAGAGTTCTTGTATCTCTCCTGGAGCACTCGATCCTGCTCCACCTTACTATCTCTATGGCATAAATTTTGGCCAATTGTTGAGAATTGTAATCCACTCTAGCTGGAATAAAGTGAGTTCATATAGTCAACGTGTCAAGAATGACCAAAGTGGAATCATACTTCCTCAAGGTCTTAGGGAGACCCACCATGAAGTCTATGACTATCCTTTCCCACTTCCATTTAGAAATAGACATCCTTTGAAGTAATCATCCATGATAATATATTTTGGTTACTCCCGATTAATTGAGTACCACAATCCATGAGCTTCCGCCAACACACTATGAATTATGTTGCCAACCTTAGGGACACAAATCTTCTCTCTAAAATATAAAATTTTTCTTGCGTCAAGTGTGGCGCCCTGGCCTCAACAGACACTACTTTGTTCCAAAGATTGTTCAATTAATAATCTTAAAATTGTTTTGTCTTGATCTCCTCTAAGACACTCTACCCTTTTCAAAAATTCTCAATTGCATAAAACGTGATGTTAGAGTTTGAATCTCTTTAGATAGAGGTTCCTTAGTCATCCCTAAATATGCCAAACTACTGGTGTTGTTTGTTTTCCATCTAAATGTATCTTCCACCACATTGGCCTTACTCAAATTTCACTAGATGGTCACATCATAATCCTTCATCAACTCCTTCCACCTCCTATGTCTCATATTAAAATCCTTTTTGTGTGAACACATGTTGCGGCTATGGTGATCACTGAACATTTCACTTTGTACCATAGCGATAATTTCACCAAATATTGAGTGAATAATATATTGTTGCCAACTCCAAATCATGGATTTGGTAGTTCTTCTCATAGAGATTTAATTTCCTTGAAACATAGGCTATGACATTCTTGTTATGCATTAACACAACACTCGAACCTGAATAGAAAACCTCACAAAACATGATGAAATCCTTACCTTCTATGGGAAATGATAGAATAGGAGACGTAGTCAAGGGTATCTTGATATTTTGGAAATCCTTCTCACACTTGTTAGACCATACAAAGAGTACATCCTTCCGAGTCATTCTAGTCAAATGAGTATCAATGGAAGCAAAGTTCTTAATAAATTTTCGATAATATGTAGTAAGGCTCACAAATTCTAACCTCATTTATAGAGTTAGGTCAAACCCTACTTTTGATTGACTCAATCTTTTATGTGTCCACCATCACCCTTTTTTCATAGACCATTGTACTTACAAAGCAACTGAAGTCAATTGACAATCACACTTTGAAAACTTAGCATATGATTTTGTTTTCCTTAGATACCTAAAACAATGCAAAAAATGTTCTACATGAACTTTTTTAATCGTAAAGTACATCAAAATATCATTTGTAAACACAGTCACAAAGGAATCCAGCAATGTTTGAAGATTATATTCATCAAATTTGTGAAAGTCATCGATGCATTTTTTTAATGCAAACGACATCACAAAAACTCGTAATGTCCATATGAAGTCCTGAATGCCATCTTAGGTACATCCTCAAGCATAATTTTCAACCAATGGTCCCTTGACTGTATATTAATCTTTGAAAACACTGAAGCACTCTACAACTATTCAAATAGATCATATGCGAGGTAAATGATACTTATTTTTTTTATAGTAACCTTATTCAATTGTCTATAGTGTATACACATCTTTTAGATACCATACTTATTTTTCACAAACAATATTGGAGCACCCCAACATGATGTACTAGGACGAGCAAATCCCTTATATAAAAGTTCATGAAGCTAAGTAGTGAGTTTTGTCAATTATTTTTGTGCCATATAATAAAGAGGAACAGTGATTTGGTGAGTGCCCGACTATACATTAAGTATAACTCAATATCTCTATTTGGTGGCATACAATGCACATTCATAGGAAATATATCCTAAATTTTAGAAACTACTAGGATTGACTTAAGGGAAGGGCACTTGGCACGAATTTCCCAAAGATGAGCCAAGTAGGCTAAACAACCCATCCATACTAGTATTTTAGCCCAATAAAGGATATGATCCTTACATATTAAACCTATTCACGCCTTTCCGCTCTGGTCCATTCCTACTCGATACCTCTATTGTCTTACCGTAACAGTTTAAAACAATATGATAAGGAGATGACCAAGTCATACCCAAGATCATATCAAAATAAAACATATTAGTGTAACCAGATCTACCCAAGTATGAATAGCCTCAAACACCATAGAGCATGAGCGTTATACATGAGTCACTACTAGTGACTCATCCAATTAGGGTGAAAACAATAATAGGAAAGGCGTGTACATCACTAAGAAAATAAGA
The DNA here is from genome assembly GCA_027705065.1 of Solanum peruvianum. NCBI lineage: Eukaryota > Viridiplantae > Streptophyta > Magnoliopsida > Solanales > Solanaceae > Solanum > Solanum peruvianum. The sequence continues at coordinate 48,977,095 of JAKWJD010001758.1, read as the reverse complement.
ATCATATCATTTATCTGGGAAAGAAGCCTAATCAGGATAGCCAATTCATACCCAAGATGACATAAAAATACAATACATTCATCGTAATCAAATATACTCAAGTACGAAGACCCGCAAACACCATAGAACATGAATGATATACATGGTTCACTACTACAAACTCCTCAATTAGGGTGGAAACATGAATTGGAGTATTACAAACCAAATCAGGACCCAAAAAAAATTTAACATATGCATAAGATTAGTGGATCATGGATCAAATACAACTAAAGCCATCTGGTCCCACACAAGAATAGTACTAGTTATCCTTATAGCAGACGTCTTAGTCTATGATATAGCTGGAAAGCATAAAATTGAGTTATATCCTTAGTGTGGCGATGCTTACATCTAGATACAAAACTCTCATTCGCGCGATACATTTATTTATGTTCACACTGTCTCCCTGGTTATTACCTTTCCCGTCCTGAGAATGCTCTTATTACCACATCTACCTATTGGAACTACAAGTCTAATATTCTTTTGTTCATGACTACCTGCTTGTCTAAAAAGGAATTCCTAATTAAAGTGACCTAAGTCACCGTAATTAAAGGATGCTCGAACAAGAAATGGCCTATTAGCAAAAGAATAAGAAACTACATGTCCTCTAGGAGCCAGAGGTTGTTGGATGACCCCAAAATGGCCACCTATAGAACCTGGAAAGGTTGATTGAATAGGAAGATCTGAATAAACGTACTAATTATAACTTCTAAAATAAGAATTACTATTGCCCATACTTATGGGTCTCTTGGCCAACACCTTTGCATGTCCAACCTATTTGGCTCCCTCCAACTTCTTCACATAGCCAGTCACCTCATGGAAGCTCTTTCCTACTGAACCATATGCGTAGATAGGACTTGGAACTCAATATTCGAACCTTTTACATACAAAGGATCCTCTCCTCCTCAGTTCCCAACATTTTGGTAGCATAGCAAGACAAAAAATGAAACTTAGCATTATAAGTTGCAACCGACATACTTCCTTGCTCAAGCGCAAGAAACTCATCTTTCTTGTAGTCTCTGAGTACCTACTTCTTTGTGAATAGAGCATGCAACCAGGCCCAAGTGTCACTGTTGACACCCAAATTTTGACCCTCCACGGTAGAAATTAATTCAGGAGCTTCTTAAATTTTCAAACAATATGAAATAATTGGTTTTATAAACTTTGAAAATATATATATAAAGTTTGCGTTATTTTGAATAGTTTTGCCATTTTTTATATAATTTTTAGATATATATATATATATATATATAGGAAATTGGTGATATACTTTAAATAAGCTTTATAGCTTTTCATAATTTTAAGTAATACGAGTTTTTGTACGTAATTAATTTAATTTTTAAATAGCCAAGCATCATCTCAGAAGATTTTAATTTTGGTAAGTTTGATCAAAATTATAGTTATATGTTGAATCATTAGTTTATGATTAAGTTAATTATTTCATGTCGTTAAGATTTAAGAAGCTCGTAAATTAGTTGTGTTATTTCGCTTATTCAAAGTTCGGTAGGTTAGTTTCGAATTTGCTAATTTATTATTTTTACTAAGTTTTAAAGGGCCAATTTTGGACCACTTATTCCCAGCCCAATATTTAACTCTGCCCAATATGCCAGCATTAGTTAGCCCAATAACAATGCCCAACCCCCTTTAGGCCCACATTTGTCTTCATCCCAGCCGTTTGACCTGACCCAAACACCATTCCTTCATATTCAACTGGACGTCAAAAGGAACCTTGAATTCTTAGAGATAGGACAACATCTGAAGCCTCAAAAGCGACTTGTACGCGCCTCACATCAAGGCGTGAACGACGCTCCAAAAAAAGACGTGTCCCCTTGCTGGAAGTACAATTTTGCACAGATTTTTCCCGCGATTCCCATTGCTGTCCTGTCCTCCCCACCACGCAAAATCATCCTTGCGCCTTGGGATTGAGCTGCGTGGCATAACAAGGATGATTGAAGCATTTAGGGAGGTTAAATTACATCAGTCGATTTATAGCTCAATCAACTGTGGTGTGTGAGCCTATTTTCAAGCCGCTGAAGAAAGATGCCCCAACAAAGTGGACTGAAGAGTGTCAGACCTCTTTTGATGCCATCAAGAACTATCTGTCCAATCCGCCAGTATTAGTTCCTCTGCGAGAAGGGAGTCCTTTGTTGCTGTATTTTTCTGTCTCAGATAGTGCATTCAGATGCGTACTTTGTCGACACGACGAGAAAGGAAAGAAGGAAAGGGCTATCTATTATATAAGCAAGAAGTTTACTCCATACGTGTCTCGTTACACTTTGTTGGAAAGAATGTGTTTTGCATTGACATGGCTTGCCCAAAAGTTAAGACACTATTTGTCTTCATATACTACATATCTCATTTCCAGAATGGATCCATTGAAGTATATTTTCCAGAAAGCGATGCTGACCGGAAATTTGAGTTTGATATCGTGTATGTGATTCAGAAAACAATAAAGGCACAAGCTTTGGCTGATCATCTTGCAGAAAATCCCGTTGATGAAGAGTACTAACCACTTAAGGCTTATTTTAACGATACAGAAGTGTCATTTGTGGGTAAAGACATCTCTAAAGCGTATCCAGGTTGGAGATTATTCTTTGATGGAGCGGCAAATCATCAAGGTAAAGGTATTGGAGCAGTCTTAGTGTCAGAATCTGGTCAGTACTACCCCATGGCGGCTAAGCTTCGATTTAATTGCACGAACAACATGGCCGAATACGAAGCTTGTATTCTTGTTTTGAAAATGGCCATCGAAATGAATGTCTATGAGTTGTTGGTTATTGGGGATTCAGACATTTTAATTCATCAAGTTCAAGGAGAGTGGGCTGTAAAGAATCCAAAGATTATACCTTACGTAAAGTATGTGAAGAAGTTGTGCAAAAGATTTCGTTAGATCGAGTTCAGACATACTCCCAGAATACAGAATGAATTGGACGATGCTCTCGCCACCATCGCTTCGATGATTAAGTATCCAGATACAGATTATATTGATACTTTGGATATAGAGTTGAAAGAACATCCATTCCATTGTTCCCATGTTGAAGCAGAACCAGACGGTTTGCCTTGGTATTTTTATATAAATAAGTATTTGGAGTCTGGAACTTATCCAAAGATGCTACGTCCAATCAGAAGAAGTCGATATGCCATATGGCTCTCAATTTCTTTCTAAGTGGAGAAGTCCTTTACATGAGGACTCCAGACGGGTCTTCTAAGTTGCGTTGATGTCGTCGAAGCTGCGAGGCTTATTGAACAGATACATGCCAGAGTTTGTGGCACACATATGAATGGGCTCACTTTGGCAAGAAATATTATTCGATCTGGTTACTTCTGGATGACTATGGAGAATGATTGTTGCAAGTTTGTGCAAAAATGCCACAATGTCAAGTGCACGGTGATTTGATCAGAGTGACACCTCACGAACTTAATGCTATGAGTTCACCTTGGCCATTCATATCTTGGGGAATCGATGTCATTAGTCTGATAGAGCCAGCCTCATCTAACGAACAAAGATTCATTTTGGTTTCCATTGATTAATTCACCAAGTGGGTGGAAGCAGCTTCATAAAAGTCAGTAACCAAAAAAGTGGTGGCTGATTTTTTTCGCAGCAATATGATATGTAGATTTGGAGTGCCAGAATCCATCATTACTGATAATGGGGAAAATCTCAACAGTCACTTGATGAGAGAGATATGTGAGCAATTTAAGATTACTCGTCGGAATTCAACTGTTTATCGTCCCCAAATGAACGGAGTTGTACAGGCCGCCAATAATAATACCAAGAAGATTTTGAGGAAATGATTGACAAGCATCGTGGTTGGCATGAGATGTTACCATATGCTTTATTGGGATACTGCACTAGGGCTGGCAAGGGGACGTGGAAGGGGACTGGGGACGGGACGAAGGGGGACGGGACGGGACGGGGGACGGGGAGAGGGGATTTGACACGGGACTGGGATTGGGGGGACCGAGATTGGGGGGACGAAAAAGGTTCCATCCCGTCCCACTATATATACGGGAGGGGATGGGATTTGGGGGGACGGACGGGACGGAACGGATGGCATGGGACGGGGATTCTTTTTTTTTTTTTAAATATTATATATTTTTATTGAAATGATACGTCTTTAGCTAATTAATTTTAAATTTAATTTTTGATTTTGAAATATCAAAATAAATTTTCAAATTTAAAGTTTCAATTTTCAAATTTTAAGATTCAATTTTCAAATTTCAAGTTTCAACTTTAAGTTTTAAATTTCAAATTTGAGAAGTTAAATTTGTAATTTAAATATTTTAAAGTATGTAAATTGTAAACTTTAAATTAAGTATTTTAAAATTAGTTTAGTACTTAATCTATTATATATATATCTATATATATATATATATTATATATATTATATATATATATATATATATATATATATTATATATATATATATATATATATATATATATAATTAAATTGTATATATTAAAATTAAAATGCAAAACTAATTGCATAAAAAAAACTTGAACAAAAGTTAAAACCTTCAAATTTATTCAATAGAACTTAGAAGTTACAACTTACAATTAACAAATATTAGTGGAGTAACTAATCTACACAGCCACCTTCTAGGAAGGGTTCTGTTTCAATAAGTTCTCATACGTAAAACTAATTTTGTTACAGATATTAGATGAGTAACTAATTTTACGCAGCCACCTTCTAGGAAAGGTTCTGTTCAATTAGTTCTAGAATGTAATCTAATAATATTTGTTTTCTCCTTTAAAATTTAATTCTAATTGTCGCATCATATCGATGGTGATATCCTGCGGTATTGGCAAACTTGTTAGAAATTCTTGTGCCTCTAATTCATCATCACTGCATTCAATTTGTGTTTTGATCCAATTTGCTTGTTTTTTACTTAACTTTTGCAAATTGTTATTCCTCCTTTCGGCATTGCACCAGTCTCAATATAAAACTGTTGTTTCCAAACTGTCTTCCGCCAATGAATGTCTATGATCACCGATTTGAAATCTTGCCGCACTGAAAGCAGCCTCCGATGCAACTGATGAAGCTTGAAGAGCTAGAACATCACGAACCATTTTGCTCAAAGTTGGAAATGCATCGCTTCGCCTACTCCACCATCCTAATAAATCTTCATTGCCATCTTTGATTTCCAAGTTTTCTAAAGATTGATTAAGATATTCTTCAAAATCATCACGGTTAGTAGAATTAAGACCAAGAAAACCTCGCATATAACATGAAATTGGACTTGACAAATCAATCTCAACATTAGAAGTTTGACAAACTTCTCCTTGAAAATTTTCAGTAATTCTATATTTTTCATACAAAACTTTTACTTCTATTTTTATGCTAGACTTACACGCTTGACAATTTGGAATTTCTTCCGGTAAAATTTCTAAAGTTTCATAAAAAGTGTCGACAAGGCCTTGCACACCTTGTAATTTATAAGAAGGATGAAGCAAAGTAGCCGTTAAAAAAACTTGAGGAATAGGAAAAAAATATTTTTAAAATTTTTCAATCATACCTTCAATTGCAACTCTAAATTTATCTATTTTTTATATTTACAAAATTGAATTGAAAGAGCACAAATATTTATTAATACGGATGAAATAGTAGGATAATAAATTCCCGAAAACATGGTAGTAGCATCATAAAAAAGTCTTAAAAATTGTAATAGTTCTTTAGTTTCTTCCCAATCTTCATCACAAATTCTATCTAATGGGTCAGCATTATGAGCATTAAAAACCATTTGTATGGGTCTTCTATATTTATAAGCAACCGAAAGCATTTCGTAAAGAGAATTCCACCTTGTTTTAATATGTTTTGGAATTTTTCTAGGTGACAATTCACATAGTGAACAACGCTCATTAAATTCCCTAATTCTAGCAGCATTGTTTGTATGAAAAATCCAGGTAACAACATATTCAACTTTTACGCTACCACAATCAAATAATGAAATACCATCTTGTACAACTAAATTTAATATATGTGCAACACATCTAACATGAAAAGCTTTATTGTCAGTTGGACATAATCTAACTTTTAACATGTTAGCAACATTTGTATTATTAGATGCATTATCTAATGCGACTGGCATTATTTTATCTATAATCATGTAATAATCTAAAACACTTAAAATATTTGAAGATAAATATGCACCAGTTTTTTTCTCTATACATAGTTTATAACATATAATTCTTTTTTACAAATTCCAATTATGATCAATCCAATGTGCAGTTACAGTTAAATAATCATTTCCATTAACACTACGACCCATGTCCGAAGTTATAGACACTCTACCATCTAATATGCTAAATACACAAAGAAGAAATTGACAATGTTTACCTTGATATTCAAAAACATCAGTTTTAACAATATTTCTTGAAAAGCCTCTATAATCTGGATTATAAGTTTGTTGAATATATTCAACAAAACCGGGATTTGAAGGAAAATTATAAGGCAAACCACAAACAAAAACCATTTTATCTAAATTTCCCCAATCTAATTCCTTATTATATTTACGTTGTGTTATTGGACCAGCGGGGTTAAAAGGATCTAATGTTCCTTGAACCATGTTAGAAGCCCCTATCGATGCATTACCGGTAATATCTAATTCATTAATTGAAATTCCTTTTTTCTATTGGCTAATGCTTTAGCTTCTTTATATTGAATCGGCACACAAGATAACAAATGTCTTTAATTAATCCCCCATTCCACTTGACCCCCACCTTGTTTATGTTTAAAAGGTTGCTTACACTTATTACAAATAGCAACACTATTTTCTTTATCAAAAGTCATAAATTGCCACACAATAGAAGTTTTAGGTCGTTGATACTTCACCTTCTCCCTTGTGGGAGGTATAAGGGTGGATGTCCAAAATTTTGCTCCGGTAAATTGATAGTCTCATTTGGAAATTCTGTCACCGGACTAGTAGGTGTTTCTTCTAACTCCTCTACTCCCAAATCAGTTTCTACTACTTCACCTGAATTTTCATCAACATTAGGATTAATATTACCATAACGTCGTTCTAAACTTTCGTGATCGAGTTGAACATTTGAATCAATATTATAAGGAGTATCATCAACATAGGTAGAATCATTTATGTTAAATCTACTCTACTCGTTGATTTAGATGAAGTACCACCACTTTTACTACTATTTTTTCATTACTATTTTTTTTTTACCAAAATTATATAATTTAAAAAGTCTACTTTCTTCGTTATCTTGTGCTTTCTTTTTTCGTTTACTGCTATTTTTTTTGCTAGAACTCATACTTAATTTATATATATATATATATATAATGTATATATATATATATATATATATATATATATATATATATATATATATATATATATATATATATATATATATATAATAATGATAACACAAAAGTAAACGAATAATAAAATATAAACATTATGAATGAATGTACCAAACGTCTGCGTTAATAGCAGACGTTAAACCGATTGTTGTAACTTGTAATTTGTAACTCCAAGACAATACTTGATAACAAATATGAGATAATATAATTATATTTATTGATATAATATGAAAATTTTGAATTGAAAATTGAACTATATGGATTCTAATAATATGAGAATTAAAATTGAATAGAAATTAAGATTGACACTTGAGAGTTGGGAGTTGATAGAATATAGAAAATAGATGAGAGAAATGAGAATAGATGATTTTGTAAGAAATAGTAGAGGATAGGTGTATTTATAGTATTAAAATGGGTTAAAGTGTAATTATAATAACTTGAGGGTTTAAATTAAGTTTTAAAAGTAGTGGGTTGTACGGGGTGGTAGGGGGTGTTTGGGAAACACAAAAGGCATAAATCCGTTGGGGGGGGGCACTAGCCGTTTCCCCGACGGATATAAATGGATAGTTTATTTAAAAAAAATTTTAAAAAAATTCAGGGGGGGGGGATCTCGCGAACCGGCCAGTTCAACCGGACCGGGACCGGGCCGGGTCGACCGGGACGCAGGGGTGAACCGGCCCCTACCCGGTCCCCTCATCCCCCACCCCTTAAACCCCTCTAACCCTGGGGGATGGGCCAGGGTCGAGACGGGTCAGGACGGGACGCGGGTTGGGGCGGGACAACCTGGTCCCTCTGTCAGCTCTATACTGCACGACTGTCAGAACATCAATTGGATCCACTTCATATTTCTTAGTATATGGAACAGAAGCAGTCATACCTGCTGAAATCGAAATACCGTCTTTGAGAATCATCCAAGAAGCTGAGTTAAGTAATGCTAAATGGGTCAACAAGCGGATTGATCAATTAATTTTGATTGTTCAGAAGAGAATGGTTGCCGTCTGCCATGGTCAATTATATAGACAGAGAATGATTCGTTCCTTTCATAAGACAGTAAGAGCCAGAAATTTTGAAGTTGTCCAGTTGTTCCTTAAGTGTATTTTTCCTCATCAAGACGAGTACAAAGGAAAGTTCGCACCAAACTAGCAAGGTCCTTACATGGTTCGTAAAGTATTATCTGGAGGTGCTTTGGTCTTGGCGGAGATGGATGGTACCGTGTGGCCTAAACCTATCAACTCAAACACTATCAAGAGATACTACGTGTGAAGCTACGGTTTGTATTTCTGTTATTTACTTGTAATCATTCTGTTTGCTTGTATTTGTTTTGCTTAAATTCTTATCCCTCCTGTAATGAACTACGTCTAACCTGAATTCTCAAGAATAAGATACGTAGGCGGCCTATGTCGGCCTCGGTCACCCTATCTACCCTTTTTTATATTTCCTTTAATGAACTACGTCTGACCTAAATTCTCAAGAATAAGATACGTAGGCGGCCTATGTCGGCCTCGATCACCCAATTTACCCCTTTTTATATTTCCTTGTATTTGAACTATATTTGACCTGAATTCTCAAGAATGAGATACGTAGGCGGCCTTTGTCGGCCTCGGTCGGTTTCTTTGTAAATTTTTTATTTTGTCAACCTTTGAATGGGGAACTAAGTTTGACCTAATTCCTGCCTCAAAAGGAATACGTAGGCTCCACAAGGGTTCGATCATATCTCCCGTAAGATTTCTATTCCTCATTACAATAGAAACTGGGACAGAATTTTTGAGCGGGGCTCAAAAATTCTTGAGAAGGAGATTCTTCCTCAGCAAGTTGAGACTGAAGATATTTCAAGATTTGCAGTTGGGACACAATTTTTGAGAAGATCTCATAAATTCCGCAATCTAGTCAGTTACACTGGAAAGTTAAGCAAGACAGTTAACTGGGACAGAAATTTTGAGGATGGACTCAAAATTTCAGCATGTATTTTATCCACAAATCCGAAGCGACTCTAAAATCTCCCCGCGAATAATCTGATGGACCTCCAAGCATCAGACTCAAAGAATTTTGTTAAGCTTGATATGACATGACTTGGCAGAGACCTTTTTTAGATACTATTTTCTCAAAATTGTTCCTCTTAAAGCTTCCTTTTATGTTCCATTTGTTTTGGCATAAAATATTTTGTCTTATCTATCAAGATTCGGGAGATCGTAAATCAACCGGAGATAGCAAGACAAGGAGCAAATAAGTAAAGAAATTGACACAGATAATTTCCTTTTTAAAACTAATATTTTTTCTTTGGAAACAGGTGCTATTTGAATGATGTGGCCTTATCGACGTTTCTTTATGTATTATGTAGATCATGGACTTGTTTGAACTACTCAAAGTGTTATGATGATTTGTGTCGTTGAATATATGAAGTATGATCATATCTACCTACATTTTAAGTAATGTGAAAGTATTTGTTCTTCTATTGATATTAGGTGATCATGTTAGACTATGACTATGTCCTAATATCTTTAGTCTTAGAGTTGATGAACGGTTGATCCTACTTGAATAGTGAGTCTATGATGGTTATATTCATGATTTTATAGTACTGTATAGGATGACTTAAAGATGATAATGGTTATTCCTATGTGCTTCTAGAATGATATGTTATATGTGATACAGTGAAGTCATTGGTGTGTCTTGACTTAGGATGCTAAAGCCTCTTATTCTTGTATGTATGAACGACATGAGACCTTGAATGTTTATAAGAGGGTCCATTATGTGAAACCATAAACTTAATGGTACGTCTATGAACGTTGAAGTCGAAAGTCGTAATGGTATCCTTCTTGTAATGAATGATTGATTCAAGGTTGGTTGGCTTGAACTGCATGATCATCTTTCTGGAACCCCTTCGTATGATCCTTTAATGTTAATTACTATATGGAAACCGAGTGAGTAGGGTAACGGAAGTATCTTTAAAGAAGAATGATACTAGAGTACAAAGTATGCCATTTATATTCCATAACCATGTCCTACATGGGATGTGTTTTGCTATGAAATCAGCAAATTCTTCCGATGGATGAATATGGAGAAATCCAAAGAGGAGAAAACTATCCCAAAATCAATAGTTTTCCTAGAAGAAAGAAGCATTTTATATCTCTTATGTCGGAGACTTGGGAATATGAATTGTTTATTTCAATCAATTTCCAACAACATGAAATTTATAAAGAATGTCCGGCTAGATTTGAAGGAGAATCAAGCGAAAATCTCAAGAAAGAGTTTACGGTTTCCATAAAGGACGTCATTTGCATCATAATGTCGGATATGATACTATGCATTACCCGAAGGGGTCATTTACTTTATTATTGATCAAGCCGATATACTATTTAGAAGTCGTTTTACCGTTATCATCGCTGGAGACGATATGATATTCATGCATCAGGGAGATTCATGCATCGTGAGTCAATATTCACGCATCACAGAAAATAATGCATCACGGGAGATCATGCATTACGAGTCAATACTCATGCATTGCGGAAGACCATGCATCGCGAGTCAATATTCATGCACCGCGAGAAGATATTTATGCCTCGCCGAGAGCTACAAGCCTCCTTTTCATACTCCTTTAATTTGTCACTTATCCAAAACCAAATGTTAGCTATCATAATAGATTTTTCTTTTCAACCGATCAAGTCGAACTAAAAACAACCTGATTCCTAAGTTTAAGGATATGTAGGAAGGCTCAATATTAAAATTCGGCCGTATCCCAACATTCGCTCTTAAATTCAATTCCCGAGCTTTTCGATCCTTTCATAATTCAGTAACGGCATGACTTTTGAATTCCTTCATAATCATGCGTTAAATCAAAGCGTATCGAACTACAAGTGACCTGGATTCTCATATAGCTTGAGATATGTAAGAAACCCATTTTCAAGGCTCAACCATAATTCTTAAGGTCCATACTAAATCATTTGCCTGAGATTGATATGTGGTCGGTCAAAATTGGCTTGGTCAATTTCATTTTTCTTGCATCAATCAAAGTAAAATGAGGGACAATTGTTGACACCCAAATTTTGACCCTCCACGGTAGAAATTAATTCTGGAGCTTCTTAAATTTTCGAACAATATGAAATAATTGGTTTATAAACTTTGAAAAAATATATATAAAGTTTGCGTTATTTTGAATAGTTTTGCCATTTTTTATATAATTTTTAGATATTATACATATATATAGAGGAATTTTGTGAGATACTTAAAATAAGCTTTATAGCTTTTCATAATTTTAAGCAATACAGGTTTTTGTACGTAATTAATTTAATTTTTAAATAGCCAAGCATCATCTCAGAAAATTTTACTTTTTGGTAAGTTTGATCAAAATTATAGTTATATGTTGAATCATTAGTTTATAATTAAGTTAATTATTTCATGTCGTTAAGATTTAAGAAGCTCGTAAATTAGTTGTGTTATTTCGCCTATTCAAAGTTCGGCTAATTAGTTTCGAATTTGCTAATTTATTATTTTTACTAAGTTTTAATGGGACAATTTTGGACCACTTCTTCCCAGCCCAATGTTTAATTCTGCCCAATATCCCATCATTAATCAGCCCAATAATAAAGCCCAACCCGCTTTAGGCCAACTTTTGTCTTCATCACAGCCGTTTGACGCTACCCAAACACCATTCCTTCATCTTCAACTGGACGTCAAAAGGAACCCATAATTTTCAGAGACTGGACAGCATGAGCAGCCTCAAAAGCGACTTGTACGCACCTCACACCAAGGCGTGAACGACACTCCAAAGACGAAAGACGCGTCCCCTTGCTGGAAATACAATTTTGCGCAGATTTTTCCCGTGATTCCCGTTGTTGTCTTGTCCTCCCCAGCACGCGAAATCATCCTTGCGCCTTGGGATTGAGCCGCGTGGCATAGCAAGGATGATTGAAGCATTTTGGGGCGTCGATTCTCCTAATCCTGTTCTAGAATGTGACGATTTTTGGCAAAAAGGTTGTTCATCCCAGAATGGTAAGGTTTTGGTTTTTGAAATTCGAAAGTAGTCCTTTCCCGTTCCGATTCTACCCATTCCCCCCTTTTTATTGAACACTAATTCGTTTCCTATTTAAGATCTCTTTCTTAAAATTTCAAGGGGGGCAAAAAAATTTTTAGCAAAAAATTGTTAGAGATTTTGAAGTCAGAAGGTTTTTTTTTTTTAAAAAAATACAATCGTGATACTAGACAGATAAAAAGAGAAGAAGCCAAGGGTTCAAAGAGACGGACATTCAGGCCAAAGTTTTCTTTGAAAATTTTTTGTTCAGTATTTGTTCCCCTCAATTTTACCTTGTTCATTCGAGTTTGTTTCGGAGTTGTTCTGCGGTTTAGAAGTTGGTCGTCTCCCTGCTCAGCAAGTTCCCGGAACGCTGCCCAAAAGAAGATCATATTGGCTTGCACGATAAGGAAAGAGGTTTCGCCTATTTATATTTTGTTGTTCTCCGTCACTGGCATACGCTTATCCCTTTTGAAAATGTTTGTTCTTGAATTATCAATGGATGCATTGGGATTATTCAAACCCATCTGATCACAAGTTGACCTTTGCTTGACTATCTCAAATAAGAATCTCAATTTTTTTATTACGTCTTCCATCATTTAAGGTCTCAAAATAAGTTTAAGACTGTTTCTAGTCTTCACTTCTTGCTTTGCATTGTTTGAATAAAGTGCCTTAACATGTGAGTTTGATATTTGCGACTCCTTCTTGCACATTTGAATTAAAGTTCCCCTGCTTACTCATTTTGTTTTAATGTCGCATGTAAATTTGGCATTGAGTTTACCATGAACTCCCACTTCCCCTCACTTTGCATTTTCGAGAGAGCCATAAAGGCTCAAAATTCCTTTCGTTCGCGTCAAGCCCACGACACCGGCGTACATATCCAAATGTCAAGAACTGAAGATAGTCGAGGAAGTTGGGCCAATAGAGGCCAATTTATTTATTATTTTTTTATCGCATTGTATCTATTTGGGGGTCATAAGCCCGTAGTCGCTTTTCTATTCTCTGTATTTATTTTTTAGTTCTTATTGTTTAAAAATTAGGACAGGGTACGAAAGGTTGAAATGGGTCAAAACCCCAAAACAGGCGGATCCGAATTCCGGTCCAGGCGAACAGAACCCGGTTCGGACCCTACCTTCCCTCTCTCTCTCTCTCGCTCTCTCCTTACTTCCTCGTATATTTATTTGTTGTTTGACTGACACTAGTTTTAAGGTTAGATTTTTGCAAATCCTCGCAAAGCGCCACTATGTTTTAACGGTTTAAATTAAATTGATCAATCTTAAAAGACTTAAAAAGAATTAAGTAAATTTCGCGGTTTAAATAGTATAGACCAATATTTCAATTCAAAATAATGTTAAGCATTTTTAGACAAATTCAATTAGAGATCGGATAACCACAATTAAGCGGATGTTTTAGGTGCTTAACACCTTTCTAAAATATTAATTTAAATCCCCGAGCCCCTTTGCGTTTTCAAGCAATCTTTCTCTGTTAAGTACATCCTGGACATGACCAACACTCGATAATCATTGTTGGTCCCTAAGAAAACCCTTGGCATGGACAAATACTTAGAGGAAGACTTAAAAGTCTTAAAATGAGTTTTGGACCATTTAAACTCAAAGTATATACTCAACTCAAACTGCTTGTAAAATACTAAATAATATCGGTATAATAGTTTGCAAAAACATCTCAACGAAGAGACTACATACCTAAAGACTGATTGAATTTATTTATATATGAAGCCTCTAATTTTTAAGATAGGTATTGAGAGAAGAACCACAACGCATCAAAATAACTAAACTGAAAGTAATTGTGACGTCCTCGGAAATACAAAGAGGCTCACCAAAAACTAACAGAAGTGTAGATTGATCTTTAATGAAATGCTTGTTGATGATCCCGATGAACTTAACCTCATCACATAATGATGCAGGTCGAATGACATTAAAACATTTAAATGTACGAGTATGCGATATAACAAAGTTAAAATAACTAAATGAAAGAACTGCAATAGATAAAACATAAACTCAACAAAATGTAAAGGATTATAAATAATAAAATCATTTGAACTTTACAAAAACGCTTACTCATCTATGAAATTCAACATAATAAATGATATATAAATATAAACCTTAACTCTATTTTGGAGATTCTCTAACCAACAACCATGACTATGAGTTATGTGATGATACATCGTCTCACCCACGCTGCCAGAACTGTCCTATTCCTTGTCGGGATATAGAAAATATCTTCTAAATGGATCTAATAAGCTATGCCTGAAAGTAATAATGAGTTATATAAAAAGCATGATCATTTACTAATGTTGGCATGCATGGTTTATGAGACTTTGAGTTGTCTGAACTTATTCCCATATCGGTGCTCAATACTACTCCCAATAATACATATATATAATCACGCTCAACTGTATAATACATACTCTTTCTCTATTTTAAAATAATTACTCAAACTATCCTCTTGAAAGTGGTAACTTATATGAAATATCTCTGAACTCATGAATTCATTAAGAAATCAAAGTTTTTCTCTTCTTATAATAATAATCTTTTTCTTCATGCAAAAATTAAACATTTGGGAACTACCTAGTTCCCTATACTCTCTATCAAACTCCTCATTATTACTCAAAATAGGGTTCATGCTGAAATATATACATGAACGAATCAACTCAAGGATCTAAATAAAAATATAGAAAGCTCAATACTTAAAACACAACGATAATCAAGAATAGAATTTAAAAATAATAGGAACTCAAGAACTAAAAATCAACTCAATAAAGGCTCTTGAATTTTTCTCTTGAACTCACGTTAGTTTCATTAGAAAAAACAGGCTAAGTTGCAGAGGTTTATTTGTGGGGTTTTTAAAAAACTCCGCTATAAAATCATTTTGTAGCGTTTATTTTAACCCTTGCAATATAATATATTTTGTGACGATTTTATTTTGAGGCTTATGATTAATCTCCGCAAATTGCACCGATTGCTGAAGTTTTGTGAACCACAATTTATTATAATTTATAGCGGCTTTATTGAGGAGGCTTGTGATAACCTCTGCTTAATATATCAAATTGTGAAGCTTGGTAAATGCCACAATTCATTAGCATTTGTTACACTTGTACAAAATAGGAATAAATCAAAAAACTTGAAATATAAAAAATACGGTAATCATGGAAAGTAGAAATATAACTTATTATATGCATTGCATCTTTAATTAGCACGAGAAGAGAAAATTAAGTTGTAAATTAAATTGCGGTGTCCATGTATAAACAATTTTGATATTTAGGTTCATTCTTTCGAGAAAATGAAATATTAAATAAAAATGTTACTCCTATAATATGTAATTGAATGGTTAAAATAAAAAAATTATTGAATATATACACACACACACAGACACACACACAGAGACAGCAACACACTAAAGTAAAATGTAAATTTATATGATGACAATAATAAGATAATAAGCACTAGGTCGATAAAGTTTAACATATTTCCATGAGATGAATATTTCAGAGAAGTGGATGTTGGATATGCAGTCATACAAGATTAGGTAAGATTAAAAAATAACAATCTTCACCATAAGGTACTAGAAGCACGTATTGACTTTAAAATGAGAAATCATTTGAGAGATGATATAGGTATCATTTATTTTTAATAAGATTAAGATGTTATAATATGAATATAATTAAGTTGTGCGTTTAATTTTAATAATTGACTTCAAGTACATGTTTTTGAATAACAGGATGTTCTATTAAGACCCAATTACTATGTAGTTAAGATTATTTTTACATATAAATGTATAAATTTGTTTTTATCTCAAATTAATGAATATAAATTTATTAAAATGTGAAATTCATCTAATACTATATATCAACAAAATATTATTATGTTATAAATATATAGTGTTGTTGTGATGAAAGAAATATGAAATACAAATAATAAACTCAAATTACTATATTACCTTTTTTTTCAATTTGTTTGATGTGAAATCATTTGTTAATGTTTTAAACTTTAAGTTATCAAACATAGTTACCAATTGTGTCAATTTTTCATAAATTAAGATTTATGTTTTTTTGTAACTTGAATATTTTAAATGTAGTTTATGTTATGATAGAACTCAATTTTGTTAGGTTGCGAGTTCGAGTCACCGAAGCAGCAAATGTGTGAGACCTTCTAGGGAGGGAAAAAAATAATTAAAAAATCACAAAAACCATTTCAAAAGAATTCAATAAGATATTGAGACTATATAGCGGGTTTTAAACCCTTTGTAGAGTGTAGTTATTAAAGTTCTAAAATAATTTTTGGGGGGTTACAAATTACCACAAATTGATTTTAAGAACCACCACAAATTGAAAATTTATTTTGTGGCGGACTTAATGGAGGTTATAGTAAACAAATATGCTTGTGGAATAGGTAATTGTGACAGTTTCTAAAACCGCCTCAATTAATTTTCCGGCGTACAAATCCAAATGTAAAAATTGAAGATAGTCGACGAAGTCGGGCCAATAGAGGCCAATTTATTAATTTATTTTTTATCGCATTGTATCTATTTGGGGGGCTTAAGCTCGTCGTCTCTTTTCTATTCTTTGTATTTATTTTGTAGTTTTTATTGTTTAGAACTTAGGACAGGTACGAAAGGTCGAAATGGGTCAAAACCCCAAAACAGGCGGGTCCAAATTCCTGTCCAGGCGAAAAGAACCCGGTTTGGACCCAACCTTCCCTCTCTCTCTTTCCTTACTTCCTCATATATTTATTTGTTGTTTGACTGACGCTAGTTTTAAGGTTAGAGATTCGCAAATCCTCGCAAGGCGCCACTGTGTTTTAACGGTTTAAATTAAGTTGATCAATCTTAAAAGACTTAAAAAGAATTAAGTAAATTTCGCGGTTTAAATAATATAGACCAATATCACTTTTAAAATAAACACTAAAATAGATTTTCAATTCAAAATAAAGTTAAGCATTTCTAGCCAAATTCAGTTATTGTCGGATAACCGCAATTATGCACATGTTTTAGGTGCTTAACACCTTCCTAAAACATGAATTTAAATCCCCGAACCCCTTTGCGTTCAAACAATTTTTCTCTGTTAAGTTATTTGAAAACAATAGTTTTCTTAATTTTCCTTAAAAATTAAGTGGCGACTCTTTAAAGTCGAGAACTCTTCAAAATCAAATATTTTCCCTTTTTTGATAAAACAGAAATGGGACGATTTTCGGCAAATAGGTTGTTCATCCTAGAATGGTAAGGTTTGGTTTTTAAATTTGAAAGTAGTCCTTAAAACTAACGTTATTTGGATATTTGTGATAAAATATTTACTTGTTTAGTTTACTTAGTTTTAAATTGTTGCATTTCCATGGCATTCTTCCGCCAAACGGAAAATAGTATGTATGCAGTAGGAAATTGAAAGTTACGTGGCTTTCCACGGCTTTCTTCAGAAATACACAAAAAATCATTTGGAAGTATAAAACAAATAGTTAGAATGCGGTCATCCAACGTTGTTTGGTAGCTTCACCCCGATGTTTGTCCGACTCGGGTAACCGTCAACTTGAAACATATTCTAATAAGCCTAGGTTAGAGCGAAAGCAAAACCAAAAATTAAGCATTAGACTAAGACGGCTTAATGCCCAAGGTGTATTAAGTCCATTTAGTAGGAAACTGCCAAAATCATGTCTAAGGTCTTCGACATCACGACACATTATCTTATGTGACATTTGAATGATGTACGTGTGAAAACCAATTCGGGGTGGGAGAAACTAATCAACTTCTGTTTTGTAAATATGGATCATTTCCTGAAGTTTGGTATGGTCATAGCGGCGCCACCTCAACTCATAATGTGGTATGACAATCTCGACGGGGATCACAGAAGTACCCTTAACAAATACGTGGGTGCATTTACACAACTGATCAACATGAATGGTTGGCCAGAACTAGTAGAGGTTCTTACGGGGTATTATGACAACCAAAGAATGGTGTTTCGATTTGGAACCACCTAAATTACCCCGACTTTAGAGGAAATAAGAGATTGTATAGACACGGTAGGTACTGGATAGAAAGGAGAGTGAGAAAACAAGAAGACATCTTCATCCCTAATAAGACTTCCCTAGAGGATATTGCAGACTGGTTAGGGTTGGGAAAAGACTTTGCCTATTGGTGCCAAGAATTCCATGTAGCATTCAGAGATCTTTATATCAGATTTGGAAATGCAAGCTTCTATGCCACTTACAACCGAGAGTTCAAGATCTCCTACAGAGAATGGAATGAAATTCGTCCATTAGCATTTGTTGTAGCGATATTGGGAACAATGGCATTCCAACATGGTCCAAGTCTGAGTATCAATACCCGAGTTATAACACTCGCGCATACCTTGTTCAAAGGGTATGAAAGCCAAGGGACAACAAAATACTACCCTATAGCTCCGGTCATCCTGTCCGACATGTATCGAGCCTTGGGAAAGTGTAAAGAGGGACATCGATACTTCCAAGGATGTACTGCTTCAGTGGTGGATCCTCAGCCATTTAGCGAAGGGTGTTGGGACTTGAGAGCTGCATACTCTCGACAACAAGAATACCCTTAAGGATTTAAATGACCTATTGTACTGGGCAAATATGAAAAATCGGAGAACAAAGGGGAGATGGGCTCAAATATTCTCTAAATTAAGAGAAGAAGACCTCCAATTGATGCTCGACCATTTTATCTCCAAAGAAGTCATCGTGGAGAACCGCAAACAGGTTGTGCTTCCTCTACCAGGTAATCGGGGAATTCGCCCTTATGCACTATTTTGAGTCTTACGACAGTTCCGGAGGAAACAAACTGTACCCAAAGAAGCGTACTATGGCGCTTATGTATATGATATTGGGGATGATAAAGTGCATGATGCGACTGAAATGTTTGAAAGGCGCCAAGCGTACGGATAAAGACACCATCGCCCCTGACGAATTCAATGCTGGGTATGACAAGGGTTACAAAGAATGGCTGAAAAAGGAGATATAAAACGTCTCCTTTCAAACCCCGCGTAGCTTTCGCAGCATAACGGACAGAGAAGTCAAAGCAGTGGCCGAGCTACAAGAGGTAAAGGAAGAGGCCAAAGAGGTGTACGCTAAGTTTGTCGAGAACCAATATACTCTTAAGAGGATGACTTAAGCGTTGGAAAGATTGAGGCGTGGTTATGATGATTTCGATAACTGGATCAAGAATAAAATCGAGAGGATGCGATACGAAAGCTTGGAAGACAAAGGACGCCTGAGTGAAGGTTTCTTGCTGATGCTGAGATATATGTTTTAGCAATACAAGACTCAAAGGGACGACGATGGAGCAGGATCATTTGGAGCGACATAGTGGACCTCACCCCTACGTGGGTTTTTATATGTATTTACATTGTTTTTAGCCCCTGCATGGGCCTGCCTTTATTGCACTTTCAAATGTCCCCTGCGTGGGTTTGTCTTT
Organism: Solanum peruvianum; assembly: GCA_027705065.1. Classification (NCBI taxonomy): domain Eukaryota; kingdom Viridiplantae; phylum Streptophyta; class Magnoliopsida; order Solanales; family Solanaceae; genus Solanum; species Solanum peruvianum. The sequence goes on along the minus strand of JAKWJD010001758.1, from coordinate 48,957,299 downwards.
AATATTTGTTTCCCCTTTGTGAACATTATTATTCACTAGTAAAATTTATTTTTGGGGGAATTATTCATTTGGTTTAAATTCACACCTACATCATTCAAATGCGCTAGGCCTACCCTTGGCACAAAAGGGTCCCCCGGTATGTTTTAGGATGCAATATATGTGTGTTTAGCTGCTTATGTGCTATGCTGCTATGAATGAGGATACCGTAAATCTACTCCTGTCCAAAATTTCCAAAAAGAATATACTGAAGCCACCGTTACAAAATGTCTGACCAAAATTTTTGAGTCTCAAGTTTCTCACTCAAAATACACCTCCAATACCATAAATCCTAAAACATTGTTGTACCGTCTCAGGAAAGGAAAATTATTTCTATGGACAAGGGTAAAAACATCCGGATGGAAATCATTGAAGAAGAACAACAGAGAAAGATCTAACGGACCACTCGGGAAATTCAAGAAGCCAAGGAAGAAGGGCTCAGAATCGACATGGCCACCGTAATTTACAAAGCTGCAGCTGTGACGTTGGATGAGGATCTGGCATCACAAATGAAAAGAAATGAAGATATTGAGATGGAGACAGAGGGCTTGAGAGAGAAGTTCGACATGCTTCGGTTGAAAGTGCAAGAAAGACAAGCCTTTCATAGCAACCTGATGGGCGAAAAATACCCCGCATATGAGCAATGAGCAGCCTATAGTGGTCCCAACAACGCTCACCCTGAAGTGACTGAGGAGGACGACGGTGAGGAAATCGTCTACAAGCCTCCATTCCTAGGTCGTCTGAAAGGAAGAAACTAATACTGCAACAAGAAGGGAAATAACTAATGTGTCGTCATCACTTCATCTTTTAAAGCTTTGTGGTTGCCTTTTAATTTCCTTGTAATCGTAATGAACGAGTAAATCAAATGTTTTATATTGTACTCGAACTACGTTGGGACTGAATTCTCCTTGTGAGATACGTAGGTAGCCTTCCCACCGCTCGGCCCTATCTTTGAAAATTTTCATTCTCCCCTTTATGTTACGAGAAGATACGAAGATCAGATCAACAGATGTCAAAAAGCAGCTGCAAGAAGACCGTAGCTCAACGTGATTTAGCCTTCCTAAGGCAACGTCATAAGTAAAACAAGCAAACTCCTGCTTGTTAAAAAAAGGTGTTTTCGTCCTCACTTGAGGGTTAAAGTTTTCCTCAAACAAAGAAACTTGTGTGGTTATCTTCTCTCTGTGTGATATTATGCATTTTGTACTTGAATCTGCATTGACAAATCTGCCTTTGAGTTGTTTTCCTTCTCAGGTATATTGAAACTGATTTGTATCGATCAAAAGTTGACAGATCATCCTTACTTCACAAGATCAAAAGGTCCCGAAGATTTCTTCCCTAGAAAAAGTGAGTTATGGAGGATAATAATGAAGAAGTGTCTTACTGATGTTATGGTGGCTCAACCCACTGTAGCAGAACAAAATGAGTTGATTATGCAGCTGATGCAACAAATTGCCGAGATGAGGGTGGAAATGCAACGGAGGCAGTATTTGCCTCCACCAGGATTTGCTGCTAACGCCGCTGATGGGAGGCCTCCAATCTACTTCCCTAACTCAAACATGGATCCAACTCAGGATCAACCATCTACGCCTATTCAGAAACCATCGGTTATAGATCTGACTACCCAAAATCCCAAATATGCTTCGGCATCCTACCAAACTCCATCTCCTCTTCAAAACAACCATCCCCAAATGCCACCCCATCCTCAAAATACCCACCACCAAACCTCTCCACCGCCACAAAATCAAAATCAAAATCAAAACCAAAATGCTTTCAATCCCCAAACACCTCATCACAATTTAAATCCAAACACCAATCCTCAGGCCTACACAAAGAATTACCAAACCGCCCAAAATGCCCAAAGTCCCTTTGTAGCACCACCCCTCCCAAAGAGATCCATTTCCAAGTTCCCGTCCCTGCCGACCATGATGTGCACGGTTCCGAGTTGGACCATTACGAGGAACAAGAAAAAGAATGGAGGGCTAAGGAAGATGCGAGGGTCGATATAAAGGAGGAAATCAAGAAGGACATGAAGGAGCTACAATTCATCCTTGACATCACTGGACTTAGTTACGAGGACTTGTGTATCCACCCAAATTTTTACCTTCCAGAAGGTTTCAAGATTCTGAAGTTTGACACCTTCGGAGGAGTGGGCAACCCTATGGCTCTATTAAGAGCCTATTGTGACCAGCACTTGGGAGTTGGAAGGGACGAAGCTTTATTGATGCGGATCTTCAGTCCGAGCCTGTGTGAAGAAGCTCTCGAATGGTTTACCTCGCACGAAACCAGACAATGGCCCAGCTGGAATGCATTGGCCAAAGATTTCATCTATCGGTTTGCCTACAACATGGAATTTGTTCCCGATCGATACTCTTTGGAGAAGATGAAGCAAAAGTCAACCGTAAGCTATAGTGAGTTCGCCAATTGGTGGAGTAAAGAAGCGGCAAGGGTGAGGCCACCCATGACCGAAAAAGAAATCGTTGAAGTGTTCGTGCGTGTGCAAGAGCCAGAATATAATGATAGAATCATGTTGCTTGTTGGAGCAAAGTCTGCCGAGAGAGACAAGAGTGGTGAGACTATCGAAGACGGGTTGAAATCAGGAAATATAGACCGTGTAGACGCATCACCTGGGTCTTCAGGTTTGTTGAGAAAGAAAAGATAAGAAGTTTCTACTGTTTCATATGGGGGAAGGAAAACCCCCAAAAGCTCATAATATTCCCAAAGTCGTACCCGGCCTTTCTCAAAGTCGTATCAATCTTGTTATACGCCATCTAGTCATCCCAACAATCAGAATGCTACCTCCATTTATCCAAACATCCAAGCTCACGTATGCCAAAGTCCACCCCCAAATTTCCAAAATCTTTCTTTCACGTACCCAAATTACCCTCAACCCTACAAATTCCATCTCCATATCAGCGTATTGCTCCCAACTGAACTAACGTACAGTCGAGCTACCGAGCACCCCCTCTTGTTTATCAAGTCCAAGCTCCATTATACAAAAATCCCCCTCCAAATTACCAAGATCCATCGCCAAACTACCAAACAAATCCATATCCCAGAAGCCAAGCTACCAGTCCAAATACCCGAAATTATCAACAGGTGCCTCCTCCTCAACAAGGTAGATATGACCCTTCGGAAGCCAGATTTGAGACGAGGCCTTCAAGGAACTTTACTGCACTCGCGGAAAGTTGGACCAAACTGTATGAGAGACTGGCTGCGGCTGGATAAATCCACCCTGTGGGGCCCAAACCCGTGGATGTCAATTCAAAGTTCTACAAACCTGATTAGAGATGTGCTTATCATTCCAACAGTGTTGGACATGATACCAAAGATTGTATCAACCTCAAGCACAAAATTCAGGATTTGATTGATCAGGAGGTAGTCTCTCTCCAACCGGTGGCACCAAATGTCAACACAAACCCGTTGCCAAACAATGGAGGTGGCAATGTCAATATGATCAAGACAGATGAATAATGGTGTGGAACGAAGATGATTACTCCCATCGTTCACGATGATTTGGAAAGGGCTGTCGCTTCTTTAAGTGTCAAATAAAAGAGAGAGTTTGTTATTTTGACACCTACAAAGGTTGTTGCCTTGGTGCCGTCAGAAACTCTCGTCAAACCTAAGTTTGTTATTGAAAGTGTGCCACTCAAGGCATGACCAGGTCTGAAAGGTGTTACACTCCTGACGAGCTTGATCTCATAGGACAAAGAAGGACCAGGCTAAGAGGCCGATAAGAGAAAGAGAAATGGATGAATTCTTGAGAAGGATGCAACCAAAGGATTATTCCATCGTCAAACATTTGGAGAAGAATCCAGCTCAGATCTCTGTATGGGCCATGTTGATGAGCTCTCAATCCCACATGAAGGCCTTAATGAAAGTTCTCGATGATACATATGTACCCGCAGGTACAAGTAGTGATAACGTGGCTGCCATGATTCATCAGGTTATTCGAGGGCACCGAATCAGCTTTTGTGACAATGAGCTTCCTGTCGAAGGAAGATCACATAACAAGGCGTTCAACATCACTGTGATATGCCGTGAAAAGGTTGTCAATCACGTAGATGACGGATCTGGTCTTAATATCTCCCCTTGTCGACATTGAGGCAACTAAGGTTTGACCTTGGGAAAAGGGAGCAAAACCAGGTCAACGTGTGATCCTTTGATGTGGTTCAAAGAGACACACTGGGAGAAATGAATTTGACCATTCAAGTATTGGATATACATACTAGTTACAACCTTCTTCTGGGAAGGCCGTTCATTTATATGGCTAGAGCCGTCCCCTCTACTCTCCATCAGATAATGAAGCTTGTGTGGAGGAATGAAGACTTGGTTATTCATGGCGAGGGGAGTCACCTTGGCAGGCAGGAGCCGATCATTGATGAGATTTTGCGAGGTACAGACTTTTACACGATGGAGTTGGTGAATGCCACCGGTGACGGCTTTGCCCCACAGACCTCCATGCCTGCCGTATACAAGATGATAGTCACTTTGATGTTGCAGAATGGTTTTGAGCCAGGGTTTGGATTGGGAAGAGATTCTTAAGGAATTATTGAGCCTACTCCGGTCCTCATTAAGGGATCCAGAGATGGTTTGGGGTACATCCCCACATATGATGACCTGAAGAAGAAAAATGATCAACCTTGACTACGACGATCCCACATCAGTATCAATCTTTTCCAATCCGAAAGTATTCCGAGCATGAAGAGTTATGGAAGGAATCTGTGACCTCCTTGAAGAGATCGATGCTATTGTCGAGGAAGAGGTCGAGCTAGATGGTATCCGCGATGCTGAGCGAGGGGAGGTGCTGCGAAACTGGACTTCCACGTCGATCTTGATACCCCGAACTCTTCGGTAGAAAGGCATCATTTCATGCACATTAAAATCTGTGGTAGTCCGGAAGAGGCCCGAGACCCACCATTTTTGCATTTGCTTAGCTGTTCAAATTTTCAAATTTTCATTGTGATGTTCAAAAAAGGCAACATGGCCCCATGCCATGGCCAAAGTTTGCATTTTCTTTAAATGAAAGCCTCTTTGTTTTTAACTTCATTTATTTAGTTGTTTGTTATACCTTACTTTTCTAATTTTGTCTATTTATGATTTCAGTAACATATGTTACAGACCTGCCAGTGTCATGTAATGTCACGAGCTAAATGAACAAAATGAGTCAGGTGACGACAGGGTTGATGATTATGAAGAAGAAAGTGGGGAACCAGATTATGTCGCCGAGGAATTTTCGCAGTTCGAGAATCAGCATAAACCAAATATAGAGGAAATGGAAACGGTGAATTTGGGAGATTAGGAATGTGTTAAAGAGGTTAAGGTCAGCACCCACCTAGATGAAGCTCAAAAGAGGGCCTATTTGTTTGCTTGCTGAATATAATGATGTGTTCGTTTGGGAAGTCAGTGACATGCAAGGGTTGAGTACTGATGTCGTATCTCATAAGCTGCCGATTAACCCAGGGTTCGATCCAGTGAAGCAAAAAACTCAAAAATTCAAGCTTGAACTGAGTTTGAAGATTAAACAAGAGATCACCAAGAAAATAGAGTCCTGATTTGGTGGAAGTGACACAATATCCAACTTGGCTGGCGAATGTTGTTCTGGTCGCCAAGAAAGACGGGAAAATCAGGATTTGTGTTGACTATAGAGATCTCAACAAAGCTATCTCGAAAGATAATTTTCTGTTGCCAAATATTCATATTTTGATTGACAACTGTGCTAGGCACGAGATGCAGTCATTTGTGGTCTATTACGCAGGCTATCACCAAATTTTGATGGATAGGAAGACGCAAAAAATACGGCTTTAATTACACCTTGGGGTATATATCCCTACAGGGTTATGCCGTTCGGCCTCAAGAATGCTGGTGCCACCTACATGAGAGCTATGACGACCATTTTTCACGACATGATTTATAAGGAGATTGAAGTGTACGTGGATGACGTCATAATCAAATCCCGTGAGAGATCGAATCACTTGACACATCTAAGGAAATTCTTTGAGCGTTTGCGTCATTACAACTTGAAGTCAAATCCCGCCAATTGTGCTTTTGGAGTTCCATCCGGGAAGTTGTTGGTATTTATAGTCAGCAGAAGGGGTATTGAGCTCGACCCCTCTAAGATTAAAGCAATTCAAGAGTTACCTCCGCTAAGTAGGAGAAAAGAGGTGACGAGTTTCTTAGGGAGGTTAAATTACATCAGTCGATTTATAGCTCAATCAACTGTGGTGTGTGAGCCTATTTTCAAGCCGCTGAAGAAAGAAGCCCCAACAAAGTGGACTGAAGCGTGTCAGACCTCTTTTAATGCCATCAAGAACTATCTGTCCAATCCACCAGTATTAGTTCCTCCGCGAGAAGGGAGTCCTTTGTTGCTGTATTTGTCTGTCTCACATAGTGCATTCGAATGCGTACTTGGTCAGCACGACGAGACATGATAGAAGGAAAGGTCTATCTATTATATAAGCAAGAAGTTTACTCCATAAGTGTCTCGTTACACTTTGTTGGAAAGAACGTGTTGTGTATTGACATGGCTTTCCCAAAAGTTGAGACACTATTTGTCTTCATATACTACATATCTCATTACCAGAATGGATCCATTGAAGTATATTTTCCATAAAGCGATGTCGACCGGAAAGTTAGCTAAATGGAAAGTGCTGTTGAGTGAGTTTGATATCGTCTATGTGACTCAGAAGACAATAAAGGCACAAGCTTTGGCTGATCATCTTGCAGAAAATCCCGTTGATGAAGAGTACAAACCACTTAAGACTTTTTTTCACGATGAAAAAGTGTCATTTGTGGGTAAAGACATTTCTAAAGCGTATCCACGTTGGAGATTATTCTTTGATGGGGCGGTAAATCATCAATGTAAATGTATTGGAGCAGTCTTAGTGTCAGAATATGGTCAGCACTACCCCATGGCGGCTAAGCTTCGATTTAAATGCACGAACAACATGGCCGAATATGAAGCTTGTATTCTTGTTTTGAAAATGGCCATCGACATGAATGTCTATGAGTTGTTGGTTATTGGAGATTCAGACCTTTAAATTCATCAATTTCAAGGATAGTGGGCAGCGAAGAATCCAAATATTATACCTTACGTATAGTACGTGCAGAAGTTGTGCAAAAGATTTCGTAAGATCGAGTTCAGACATACTCCCAGAATACATAATGAATTGGCCGATTCTCTCGCCACCATCGCTTCGATGATTTAGCATCCGGATACAGATTATATTGATCCTTTGGATATAGAGTTGAAAGAACATCCAGTCCATTGTTCCCATGTTGAAGCAGAACCAGACAGTTTGCCTTGGTATTTTGATATAAAGAAGTATTTGGAGTCTGGAACTTATCCCGAAGATGCTACGTCCAATCAGAAGAAGTCCATACGCCGTATAGCTCTCAATTTCTTTCTAAGTGGAGAAGTCCTTTATTGGAGGACTCCAGACTTGTGTCTTCTAAGATGCGTTGATGCCGTCGAAGCTGCGAGGCTTATTGAACAGATACATGCCGGAGTTTGTGGCACGCATATGAATGGGTTCACATTGGCAAGAAAAATTCTTCGAGCCGGTTACTTCTGGATGACTATGGAGAATGATTGTTGCAAGTTTGTGCAAAAATGCCACAAATGTCAAGTGCATAGTGATTTGATCAGAGTGCCACCTCACGAACTTAATGCTATGAGTTCACCTTGGCATTCATAGCTTGGGGAATCGATGTCATCGGTCTGATAAAGCCAGCCGCTTCTAATGGACACATATTTATTTTGGTTGCCATTGATTAATTCACCAAGTGGGTGGAAGCAGCGTCATAAAAGTCGGTAACCAAAAAAGTGGTGGATGGTTTTGTTCGTAGCAATCTGATATGTAGATTTGGAGTGCCAGAATCCATCATTACTGATAATGGGGCAAATCTCAACAGTCACTTGATGAGAGAGATATGTGAGAAATTTAAGATTACTACTCGGTATTCAACTGCTTATCGTCCCCAAATGAACGGAGCTGTAGAGGCCGCCAATAAGAATATCAAGAAGATTTTGAGGAAAATGATTGACAAGCATCGTGGTAGGCATGAGATGTTACCATATGCTTTATTGGGATACCGCACGACTGTCAGAACATCAATTGGAGCCACTCCATATTTGCTAGTATATGGAACAGATGCATTCATACCTGTTGAAGTTGAAATACCGTCTTTGAGAATTATCCAAGAAGCTGAGTTAAGTAATGTCTAATGGGTCAACAAGCGGATTGATCAATTAACTTTGATTGATGAGAAGAGAATGGTTGTCGTCTGCCCTGGTCAATTATATAGACAGAGAATGATTCGTTCCTTTCATAAGAGAGTAAGAGCCAAAAATTTTGAAGTTTTCTAGTTGGTCCTTAAGCGTATTTTTCCTCATCAAGACGAGTACAAAGGAAAGTTCGCACCAAACTGGCAAGGTCCTTACATGGTTCGTAAAGTATTATCTGGAGGTACTTTGGTCTTGGCGGAGATGGATGGTACCGTGTGGCCTAAACCTATCAACTCAGACGCTATTAAGAGATACTATGTGTGAAGCTGCGGTTTGCATTTCTGTTATTTACTTGTAATCATTCTGTTTGCTTGTATTTGTTTTGCTTAAATTCTTATCCATCCTGTAATGAACTACATTTGACCTGAATTCTAAAGAATGAGATACGTAGGCGGCCTATGTTGGCCTCGGTCACCCCATTTACCCCTTTTTATATTTCTTTGTAATGAACTACGTCTGACCTGAATTCTCAAGAATGAGATACGTAGGCGGCCTATGTCGCCCTCGGTACCCCTTTTTATTTTTCCTTGTAATGAACTACGTCTGACCTGAATTCTCAACAATGAAATATGTAGGCGGCCTATGTCTGCCTCGATCACCCCATTTATCCCTTTTTATATTTCCTTGTATTTGAACTACGTTTGACCTGAATTATCAAGAATGAGATAGGCGTCCTGTGTTGGCCTCGGTCGGTTTCTTTGTAAATTTTTTTATTTTGTCAACCTTTGAATGGGTAACTACGTTTGACCTGATTCCTGCCTCAACAGGAAAACGTAGGCGCCACAAGGGTTCGGTCATATCTCCCGTAAGATTTCCATTCCTCTTTACAATAGAAACTGGGACAAATTTTTTAAGAGGGGCTCAAAAATTCTCGAGAAGGAGATTCTTCCTCAGCAAGTTGAGACTGAAGATATTTCAAGATTTGCAGCTAGGACAAAATTTTTGAGAAGATCTCATAAATTCTGCAATCTAGTAAGTTACAGTGGAAAAATAAGCAAGACAGTTAACTGGGACAGAAATTTTGAGGATGGCCTCAAAATTTCAGCATGGATTTTATCCGCAAATCCGGAGCAACTCTGAAAACTCCCCGCGAATAATCTAATGGACCTCCAAGCATCAGACTTAAAGAATTTTGTTAAGCCTGATATGACATGACTTGGCAGAGACCTTTTTTAGATACTATTTTCTCAAAATTTATTCCTCTTAAATCTTCATTTTATATTCCATTTGTTTTGGCATAAAATATTTTGTCTTATCTATCAAGATTTGGGAGATCGGGGAATCAACCGGAGATAGCAAGACAAGGAGCAAACAACTAAAGAAATCGACACAGATCAGTTCGTTTTTAAAACTAATATTTTTTATTTGGAAGCAGGTTTATAGTTTTGCTATGAAATCAGCAAATTCTTCTGATGGATGAATATGGAGAAATCCAAAGAGGAGAAAACTATCCCAAAATCAATAGTTTTCCTAGAAGCAAGAAGCATTTTATATCACTTATGTCGGAGACTTGGGAATATGAATTTTTTGTTTCAAATAATATCCAACAACATGAAATTTATAAAGAATGTCCAACTAGATTTGAAGAGAATCAAGCAAAAATCTCAAGAAAGAGCTTACGGTTTCCATAAAGGACATCATTTGCATCATAATGTCAGATATGATACTATGCATTACCCGGAGGGGTCAGTTATTTTATTATCGATCAAGCCGATATACTATTTGGAAGTCGTTTTACCGTTATCATCGCTGGAGATGATATTATATTCATGCATCGTGGAGATTCATGTATCGCGAGTCAATATTCATGCATCACGAAAAATCATGCATCGCGAGAGATCATGCATTGCGAGTCAATACTCATGCATTGTGGAAGACCATGCATCGCGAGTCAATATTCATGCACCGCGAGAAGATATTTATGCCTCGCCGAGAGCTGTGCATCGCGAGAAGATTTCATGCTTTGCAGTAAATTATGCATCGCGAGAAGGTTTCATACCTCGCAGAAAATTATGCGTCATGAGAAGATTTCATACCTCGCAGAAAATTATGAATCATGAGAAGATTTCATACCTCAAAGAAATTATGCGTCGAGAGAAGATTTCATACCTCGCAGAAAATTATGCATCGTGAGAAGATTTCATACCTCACAGAAATTATGCATCGCGAGAAGATTTCATACCTCGCAGAAATTAATGCATCACGAGAAGATATTCATGTCCTGTAAGAACTCATGCACTGCCGAAGAAGTAATTGTGCATCCGAAGAGGGATATTTATCCGTTGGCATCAACTAAATTCTTTTATTTTTATTAAAGTAAACAACATGAAGAGTGCATCGACATAAAGAGAAGTGTCAATACTGCATCATCTTTCATTTATGTTGACATCAGCATGAAGAGTACATTGACATCAAAAGAAATACCAGCATCGCATCCGCATTTATTCATTTCGACCTCAAGTGAAGAGTACAGTGGAGATTACATTTCGAACACCAGACATAAGATTTATTTGCTTTACATCAGACCGATCGAGTTGACGTCAAATGTCAAGGGGAACAATTGAGTGTCGACATGGTAAACGACACTGTCTCCCATCCTAATTGCATTTTTAAGCTGACGGGTTTTTATCTCAGTCTTTGTCGAGAGCATCCGAAAGGATGAATTCTCCAAAGACGAAAGACGCGTCCCCTTGCTGGAAATACAATTTTGCGCAGATTTTTCCCGTTTTTTCCGTTGTTGTCTTGTCCTCCCCAGCACGCGAAATCATCCTTGCGCCTTGGGATTGAGCCGCGTGGCATAGCAAGGATGATTGAAGCATTTTGGGCGTCGATTCTCCTAATCCTGTTCTAGAATGGGACGATTTTCGGCAAAAAGGTTGTTCATCCTAGAATGGTAAGGGTTTGGTTTTTGAAATTCGAAAGTAGTCCTTTCCCCTTCCGATTCTACCCTCCCCCCCTTTTTATTGAACCCTAATTCGCTTCCTATTTAAGATCTCTTTCTTAAAATTTCAAGGGGGGCAGAAAAATTTTGAGCGAAAAATTGTTAGAGAATTTGAAGTCAGAAGGTTTTTTTTTATAAAAAAAATACAACTGTAATACTAGATAGATAAAAAGAGAGTTAGACAAGGGTTCAAAGAGAGGACATTCAGGCCAAAGTTTTGTTTGAAAAATTTTTGTTCAGTATTTGTTCCCCTCGAATTTTACCTTTTCATTCAAGTTTGTTTCGGAGTTGTTCTTCGGTTTAGAAGTTGGTCGTCTCCCTGCTCAGCGAGTTCCCGGAACGCTGCCCAGAAGAAGATCATATTGGCTGGCGCGATAAGGAAAGAGGTTTCGCCTATTTATATTTTGTTGTTCTCCGTCACTGGCATATGCTTATCCCTTTTGAAAATGTTTGTTGTTGAATTATCAATGGATGCATTGGGTTTATTCAAAGCTATCTGATCACAAGTTGACCTTTGCTTGACTATCTCAAATAAGAATCTCAATTTTTTTATTACGTCTTCCATCATTTAAGGTCTCAAAATAAGTTTAAGACTGTTTCTAGTCTTCACTTCTTGCTTTTGTTTGAATAAAGTGCCTTAACATGTGAGTTTAGTATTTGCGACTCCTTCTTGCACATTTGAATTAAAGTTCCTATGCTAACTCATTTCGTTTTAATGTTGCATGTAAATTTCGCATCGAGTTCACCATGAACTCCCGCTTCCCCTCACATTGCATTTTCGAGAGAGACATAAAGGCTCAAAATTCTTTTCGTTCGCGTCAAGCCCACGACACCGGCGTAAAGATCCAAATGTCAAGAATTGAAGATAGTCGAGGAAGTTGGGCCAATAGAGGCCAATTTATTTATTTATTTGTTATTGCATTGTATCTATTTGGGGGCATAAGCCTGTCGTCGCTTTTCTATTCTTAGTATTTATTTTGTAGTTCTTATTGTTTAGAACTTAGGACAGGTACGAAAGGTTGAAATGGGTCAAAACCCCAAAACAGGCGGGTCCGAATTCTGGTCCAGGCGAACAGAACCCGGTTCGGACCCTACCTTCCCTCTCTCTCTCTCTCGCTCTCTCCTTACTTCCTCGTATATTTATTTGTTGTTTGACTGACACTAGTTTTAAGGTTAGATTTTTGCAAATCCTCGCAAAGCGCCACTATGTTTTAACGGTTTAAATTAAATTGATCAATCTTAAAAGACTTAAAAAGAATTAAGTAAATTTCGCAGTTTAAATAGTATAGACCAATATTTCAATTCAAAATAATGTTAAGCATTTTTAGACAAATTCAATTAGAGATCGGATAACCACAATTAAGCGGATGTTTTAGGTGCTTAACACCTTTCTAAAATATTAATTTAAATCCCCGAGCCCCTTTGCGTTTTCAAGCAATCTTTCTCTGTTAAGTACATCCTGGACATGACCAACACTCGATAATCATTGTTGGTCCCTAAGCAAACCCTTGGCATGGACAAATACTTAGAGGAAGACTTAAAAGTCTTACAATGAATTTTGGACCATTTAAACTCAACGTATATACTCAACTCAAATTGCTTGTAAAATGCTCAATAATATCGGTACAATAGTTTGCAAAAACATCTCAACGAAGAGACTACATACCTAAAGACTCCTTGAATTTATTTATATATGAAGCCTCTAATTTTTAAGATAGGTATTGAGGGAAGACCCACAACGCATCAAAACAACTAAACTGAAAGTAATTGTGACGTCCTCCGAAATACAAGGAGGCTCACCAAAAACTAACAAGAGTGTAGATTGATCTTAATGAAATGCTTGTTGATGATCCCGATGAACTTAACCTCATCACATAATGATGCAGGTCGAATGACATTAAAACATTTAAATGTACGAGTATGCGATATAACCAAAGTTAAAATAACTAAATGAAAGAACTGCAATAGATAAAACATAAACTCAACAAAATGTAAAGGATTATAAATAATAAAATCATTTGAACTTTACAAAAACGCTTACTCATCTATGAAATTCAACATAATAAATGATATATAAATATAAACCTTAACTCTATTTTGGAGATTCTCTAACCAACAACAATGACTATGAGTTATGTGATGATACATCGTCTCACCCACGCTGCCAAAACTGTTCTATTCCTTGTCGGGATATAGAAAATCTCTTCTAAATGGATCTACTAAGCTAAGCCTGAAAGTAATAATGAGTTATATAAAAAGTATGATCATTTACTAATGTTGGCATGCATGGTTTATGAGACTTTGAGTTGTCTGAACTTATCCCAATATCGGTGCTCAATACTACTCCCAATTATACATATATATAATCATGCTCACCTGTATAATACATACTCTTTCTCAATTTTAAAATAATTACTCAAACTATCCTCTTAAAGTGGTAACTGCTCTGAAATATCTTTGTACTCATGAACTCATTATGAAATCAAAGTTTTTCTCTTCTTATAATACTACTCTTTTTCTTCATGCAAAATTAAACATTTGGGAACTACCTAGTTCCCTTATACTCTCTATCAAACTCCTCATTATTACTCAAAATAGGGTTCATGCTGAAATATAGACATGAACGAATCAACTCAAGGATCTCAATAAAAATATAGAAAGCTCAATACTTAAAACTCAACGATAATCAAGAATAGAATTTAAAATAATAGGAACTCAAGAACTCAAAATCAACTCAATAAAGCTCTTGAACTTTTCTCTTGAACTCACGTTAGTTTCATTAGAAAAACAGGCTAATTTGCAGAGGTTTATTTGTGGGATTTTTAAAAAACTCCACTATAAAATCATTTTGTAGCGTTTATTTTAACCCTTGCAATATATATATTTTGTGAAGGTTTTATTTTGAGGCTTATGATTAATCTCCGCAAATTGCACCAATTTGTGAAGTTTTGTGAACCACAATTTATTATAATTTTTAGCGGCTTTATTGAGGAGGCTTGTGATAACCTCTGATAATTATATGAAATTGTGAAGCTTGGTAAATGCCACAATTCATTAGCATTTGTACAAAATAGGAAATAAATAAAAAAACTTGAAATATAAAAAACAAGGTACTCATGGAAAGTAGAAATATAACTGATTATATGCATTGCATCTTTAATAAGCACGAGAAGAGAAAATTAAGTTGTAAATTAAATTGAGGTGTCCATGTATAAACAATTTAGATATTTAGGTTCATTCTTTTGAGAAAATGAAATAATAAATAAAAATGTTACTCCTATAATATGTAATTGAATGGTTAAAATAAAAAAATTATTGAATACACACACACACACACACACAGAGACAACAACACACTAAAGTAAAAGGTAAATTTATATGATGACAATAATAAGATAATAAGCACTAGGTCGATAAAGTTTAACATATTTCCATGAGATGAATATTTCAGAGAAGTGGATGTTGGATATGCAGTCATACAAGATTAGGTAAGATTAAAAAATAACAATCTTCACCATAAGGTACTAGAAACACGTATTGACTTTAAAATGAGAAATCATTTGAGTGATGATATAGGTATCATTTATTTTTAATAAGATTAAGATGTTAGAATAGGAATAATTAAGTTGTGCGTTTAAATTTTAATAATTGACTTCAAGTACATGTTTTTGAATAATAGGATGTTCTATTAAGACCCAATTACTATGTAGTTAAGATTATTTTTACATATAAATGTATAAATTTGTTTTGATCTACAAATTAATGAATATAAATTTATTAAAATGTGAAATTCATCTAATACTATATATCAACAAAATATTATTATGTTATAAGAATATATGGTGTTGTTGTGATGATAGAAAATATGAAATAAAAATAATAAACTCAAATTACTATATTACCTTTTTTTTTTCAATTTGCTTGATGTAAAATCACTTGTTAAAGTTTTAAACTTTAAGTTATCAAACATAGTTACTAAGTGTGTCAATTTTTCATAAATTAAGATTTATATTGTTTTGTAACTTGAATATTTTAAATGTATTTTTTGTTATAACTGATAGAACTCAATTTTGTTAGGTTGCGAGTTCGAGTCACCAAGCAGCAAATGGGTGAGACCTTCTAGGGAGGGCAAAAAATAATTTAAAAAAATGACAAAAACCATTTCAAAAGAATTAAATAAGATATTGAGACTATATTGCGGGTTGTAAACCCGTTGTAGAGTGTAGTTATTAAAGTTCTAAAATCATTTTTGAGGGGTTACAAATTACCACAAATTCAAAATTCATTTTGTGGCGGACTTAATGGAGGTTACAGTAAACAAATATGCTTGTGGAATAGGTAATTGTGACAGTTTCTAAAACCGCCCCAATTAATTTTGTGTGGGTCAAAAACTCCCACAAATCGATAAAAAAAACCCTCTACAAAATGAACCTTTTTTGTTGTGTTTTGAACGCACATTAAGGCATGTGATTCGGATATGTAGGAATTCTCAGAGGTAAATGGAGCAGATACAAACTAATACAGGGAAGGGAAACATAGGCACAACTTAATGAAACACGTGCAAGATGAAATAAGGAAAGATTGGCCAAAACTCCTTGGCGTATTGTTGGCATGTCTCTCCAGGGCCTGAACTTCAGAAGTTATGCCTTGGTATACTGCTGCCACACCGCGCCAGTCCTTGAACTATTGAAGTTCAGTCTTTGTTTGAAGCTTAAATTAGGACCCCAACTTACTTTAGAATTGGGAAATTTTTCCTAAACTCTTCTTGATTCTCAATCTCAATACGATTACATGAGAACTTTCATACAATCTCTTTTAAAACATAACTTTTACAAAAGGTTCGCAACATAAAAGAATCAAAAACTCTATTGTAAAAGAATTAAACTAAAAATTACGAACTATAAATAAATCCTTTAACTATAATGATTTCTTGACTAAATTGAGATATAAGGCGTGAGGACGAGCAAGTACATCACCGTGAGAAGTCTTACATACCTAGAAAGAACAATGGTTCATGGCGAAAATCGTTGTAAACTTGAAGATACTTTAAACCTAGTTTTTTCTCCTCTTAAAACTTTGTTCTAATTTCTCAAAGTGTTAAGGAATGTGAAAACATGGTTTATGCTTATAATACCCTTATTTTTCTGAATAAAACATGACATAGGTTTGGAAGGAAAAGACCAAACTACCCTATAAAAGCTACTTAGATGTCTTAAAAGAGTGGCTTCACCAAAATGACCATAACTTTTTACTCTGAGCTCAAAATTAAGAATTTGGCGGCAATGGAAAGAGGACTCTAAGACATTTAATTTGATAGTTCATGGACCACCTAATTCATGTGCTAAGATATATGATCATTTGAAGTTGACCCAAGTAAAATCTCATGTTGAAACTCAATCGACATGGAAGTTTTCAACTCAACATTGTGCTGGGGAATTTTAGAGACCTTAATTCATATCAGAAATCATTCACATACTAAAAAATTGATCTTAACACCTAATAACTATCTAGAATCATTTCGTACAATCTTATTCACCAATGAAGATTGCTTCGAGTCTTCACTTTAAATGTTTAGAGATGCTACACCAAGTTAGCTGAGCCAAAAATAGAAACAACACTCCATATGAGTCCTCCACCGCATCTTAGCATTCCCCTACACCATAAAAGTAACAAACTCTACTACAGGTTGCTTCCCATACCCTACTAATGCGACCTCTTATAACAGTACAAGATTTACTAAAAAGTATTCTTGTTCTCAACACATAAAATGGAAGTTTCGGTCTTAGAGACTTGGTTAATTTCTCATGCTCGGTCCCAGCCATAGCAGGCCTAGTAACAAGAAAAATAATGTAAGTACCCAAAGCTTCATCCATCATTATAGAACCTGTAGCTATGTGACGAGCTCTTGGGCATGAGTTATGAGTAAGTGACATAGTGGGAGCGGCTCTCGTACCCCTTAGACCATCTCCAATCCATTTCTATTTTACTCTCCATTCTCTATATTTGGAAAGTAAAATAGACCACTCTCTATTTAACTCTCTATTCTTCAATTATAAAGAGGTGAATAGTAGTTCTCCAATTTGGAGAACTACTATTCAATCTCTATTTTACTTTTTGATTATTACAATATTATTTCTATTACGTTACTAATTTAATCTTTATCATTTGTAATTATTTTCTAGTGCAACATAGCAATTAACAAGTTACTACTTCCGCCAAATTAATCATTTTTTAATTTTATCTTTAAAAGAAATTTGTCACTTTAAATATGAAACTTAAAGTTATTTGAATAATATTTATATTATATAGGATTATTAGTTAAGTCTCTAATACTTGTAATTATTTTCCAAGTAATATAACATCTAAAACATATTATGATTTTTTAATTTTTGGTCATTTTAAATATGTATTTTAGATTATAATTATTTTTCATTATGAAGTATGCACAAAATTTACATGATAATTCAAACAATTCATTTTTATGTTATAGTGATAAGCTATTAAACTACACTTTTTAAATAGCATGAAAATATTCGATTCAATATTTCAAAATGGAATATGGGAAATAAATTAGTACAGAAACAATTAGATACAAGACGAAATTATTTCTTTATACAGTTTTAGGTACACATAAAAAAATAAGGACAAAAAATGCTCATTTTGAGCTCCATAATACATTAATAGAATATTCATGAGAGTAGCGTAATAGTCTTGAAAGTTGAGTATTTATGTAAGATTTAAAATAAATTTAATGATAATCCAATATTTATGATGCAATATATTTCATCAATAATTTCACTTTTATTTGAATTGTTCGTTAATATGTATTATATATAATATTTATCGCAATTTATGTTATTTAGAATAATATATAATTTAGTATTAAATGAAGAATTTGAAAAAAAGAAAATTTTGTATTACATAAAGATTATAGATTGATTATTTTCAAAAAGAAGAAATTTATATTATGAAATAAGAAAATAAGAATGATTAGAAGTAATAATACAATATTAAGGAGAGCGAAAAAAATTCCTTTTTAAAGTGTAAGTAGAGAATTGGGTTAGAGTTGGTTGTCTGAAAAAAATTGATAACTCTATATATGTAGAGTAAAATAGAGGATAGGGTTAGAGATGCCCTTATCCTACTTAAAAAGGTCAACACCTACAAAACAACCTCAGAAGTCATAGTGGGAAGGCATGCATCCCCAACATCTATCACTATGATAGATTCAAAATCCTTCTCATGCTTTAGCTTCATCTCTGTCACGACCCAATTCGGGGCCGTGACTGGCACCCACATCTACCCTCCTATGTGATCGAACCAACTCATATAACCTTAACAATTCAATGTATAACAACAGAAAATAATGCGGAAGACTTAAACTCATTAATAAAACAATTCAAAAACTATTATTATTATCCCCAAAATCTGGAAGTCATCATCACAAGAACATCTATCCTCAAATTACTAACTAAGAATATCTAAGAAAACAAAACAATAGACAGCTAGTCCATGCCGGAAGTTCAAGGCATCAAGACTTGAAGAAGAAAGCCCCAGTCCAAGCTAGAAGCATTAGCTCACCCTGAAGATCCGGTGTGACGAAGACTGGCTTGATTTACTGCTGAGTTGAAGTTGACGGAACGTTTGCTGCATTACACAAATAACAAAGAAGAAACATAAAAGTAGGGGGTCAGTACAACCACAAGTACTGAGTAGATATCATGGCCAACTCAAAATAAGGAATAGTATATATCAAGTAATATTATAAAACCAACTACAATACTCAACATGTAACAACAACAAGTATTAAATCATCAATAAATACCACCAAGTTCATCCATGAGGATTCAAGCCTCCATACCATACTCATTTGGGGATGAAGTTCATTATGTTGAGTATATTTATCCTCTTTCAAGATTCATTATCTTTCTTCCTCTTGTGTCGGTACGTGACACTCCGATCCCCTACCACTATGTGTCGGTACGTGACACTCCGATCCCCTAATTCTACGTGTCGGTTCGTGACACCCGATCCCCTATATGTGTCGGTATGTGACACTCCGATCCCCTATATGTGTCGGAACGTGACACTCCGATCCCCTATATGTGTCGGTACGTGACACTCCGATCCCCTAATTCTACGTGTCGGTTCGTGACACCCGTCCCACTAATACTATGTGTCGGAACGTGACACTCCGATCCACTAATACTATATGTCGGAACGTGACACTCCGATCCACTAATACTATGTGTCGGAACGTGACACTCCGATCCACTAACCTCATTCTATCCGTTCATCAAGCCTTCTCTATACCAAGGCATCACCAATCCCATTACTTTAATTCATCAAGCCTTCTTTTTATACCAAGGCATCATCATTAATAACATAGATTAAAGTTTCTTTCAAGATTTGGGATTCAATGGTTTTCATCATGCTTGTGTTATCAAAATCACATAATCATATTCATGCAAGCATACAATTAAGCATATAGACAGGTTTACAATACCACCAATACATATCATTCACTATTAAGAGTTCACTACGAATATCGTAAAAACCATAACCTACCTCCACCGAAGACTAGTGATCAAGCAAGAAATTCCCAAGCTCGTTCTTCTTCTTCCTCGTTCGACTCTCTCTCTCTTTCTCTTTCTATTTTCTTTATTCAAACCCTCTTTCTTTTACCCTAATTAACATATAATTAAGTGTAAAAGGTGACAATAATACCCCACTAATTAACCCAAAGTTACCTCTTTTATCCCTCAAGAATCTGAGTTATTAATGTAAACCCACGAAATCTATAATTAAGGAAAGAATAGTCCAAAACGTCCCTTAAAACGTGTGAAGAAATCCGATTCTGCCTGGGATTTGCGCAACCTGTGACGGGCCGTCGTGCCTGCGACGGTCCGTCACGCAGGTCGTCGCAGCCTCTTAGAACTCAAGTGGACTGTGACGGTCCGTCCTGCAAGTTCGTTACGAAGTTCAGAGAGTCGATTTTCAGTACCCAATTTCAGAATTCCTAAGTATATTGAAACGAGACCCTGCGACGGTCCGTCGTGCCTGTGACGGTCCGTCGGGGGTTCCGTCGTTTCAGCCAATATTCCAGAAATAAAATCTGCTGCTCAAAACGACTAAACAGGTCGTTACAATAGATACCAATTTACCCATCGTTCGTCCCCGAACGATCACAAGAAGAAAAACAAGGGCGAGAAGGAGTACCTGAATCCTTAAACAGATGTGGATATCTTTCTCACATATCTGCCTCCTTCTCCCAAGTGGCTTCTTCAATCGGTCGATTCTTCCATTGCACCTTGATGGATGCAATTTCCCTTGACCTCAACTTGCGGACTTCTCTATCTAAAATAGCAACAGTCTCCTCCTCATAAGACAAGTTCTCATCAAGCAAAACTGAATCCCAACGGATAATGTAGTTTCCATCTCCATGGTATCTTTTAACATGGACACATGAAATACCGGATGCACTCCGGACAGCCCTGGGGGCAAGGCTAATTCATAAGCCACCTCCCCTATTCGCTTTAGTACCTCGAATGGTCCAATATACCTTGGACTTAGCTTACCTCTTTTGCCAAACCGCATCACCCCTTTCATTGGCGAAACTTTCAACAAGACTTGTTCACCCTCCATGAACTCTAAGTCTCTAACCTTTCGATCTGCATACTCCTTTTGTCTACTTTGCGCCGCTAGAAGCTTTTCTTGAATAGACTTCACTTTCTCTAATGAATCCCTCAAGAGGTCAGTACCCCAAGGTCTAACCTCAAATGCATCGAACCAACCAATGGGAGATCTACACCTCCTCCCATACAATGCTTCAAATGGAGCCATATCAATACTGGAGTGATAGCTATTATTGTATGAAAACTCTGCCAAGGGTAAGAAGTTATCCCAATGGCCACCAAATTCTATCACGCATGCACGAAGCATATCCTCCAATACTTGAATCGTTCTCTCAGACTGACCATCGGTCTGAGGATGGAACGCAGTACTAAGGTCCAACCTAGTACCCAATTCCGCATGCAATGTTTTCCAAAACTTAGAAGTAAACTGCATACCTCTATCTGATATAATGGAGAGTGGAACTCCATGCAGTCGAACGATTTCTGAGATGTAGATTTTTGCTAACTTCTCTGCATTGTAAGTCACCTTGACCGGAATGAAATGAGCAGACTTAGTTAACCTATCAACAATCACCCAAATGGAGTCATACTTACCCATTGTCTTTGGAAGACCAACCACAAAGTCCATTGCGATTCTCTCCCACTTCCATTCAGGAATGGGCATTCTCTGAAGCGTTCCTCCGGGCCTCTGGTGTTCATACTTTACTTGTTGACAGTTTGGACATTTGGCAATAAAGTCAACAATATCGCGCTTCATTCATTCTACCACCAAAAGTGTTGCTTTAGGTCGCGATACATCTTGGTTGCACCCGGATGTATAGAATACCTTGAACTATGAGCTTCTGCCAGAATAGTGTTGATCAAATCATCAACTCGGGGTACACATACCCTTCCCTTAATCCTCAAAACACCTTCCTCATCGATTGTTGCTTCTTTAGCCTCTCCTTGCAACACTTTATCTCTAATCCGGATCAATTTCTCATCATTAAACTGCTTCCCTTAATCTTGTCAAGGAAGGAGGATCTTGCCTCCACACAAGCTAACAATTCTCCCTTCTCATTTACTTCTACCCTCATAAGGTCATTAGCCAACTGCACTTCTCTAGCCAATGGGCGTCTAGAAGCTTGCAAGTGAGCTAGGCTCCCATACTTCCCGCCTTTCTACTTAAAGCATCTGCTACAACATTCGCCTTCCCCGGATGATACAAAATAGTGATGTCGTAGTCCTTTAGTAGTTCCATCCATCTCCTCTGTCTCAAGTTCAAATCTTTCTGAGTAAAGACATACTGAAGGCTACGATGATCCGTGTAGACCTCACACTTAACCCCATATAAATAGTGCCTCCATTGCTTTAATGCAAACACTACCGCGGCCAATTCCAAGTCATGAGTTGGATAGTTACGTTCATGCACTTTTAATTGTCTTGAAGCATAAGCAATCACGTTCTTCTCTTGCATTAGCACTGCACCCAAACCCGAATAGGATGCATCACAATAGACAATGAAATTCTTACCTTCCACTGGCAAGGTAAGGATAGGTGCGGTAGTCAACAAAGTCTTGAGTTTCTGAAAGCTCTCCTCACACTCATCCGACCATACAAATGGAACATTTTGCTTAGTCAAGTTCGTCAGTTGGCACGCAATAGAAGAGAATCCCTTGACAAATCGGCGGTAGTAGCTAGCTAACCCAACAAAGCTTCTTATTTCTGACACATTAGTGGGTCTTACCCAATTCTTCACTGTCTCAATCTTAGAAGGATCTACCATTACCCCATCCTTCGAAACCACATGCCCCAAGAAGGACACTGCATCTAGCCAAAACTCACACTTAAAGAACTTGGCATAATGCTTTTTCTCCCTCAACGTTTCCAATACCATTCTCAAATGCTCTTCATGTTCCTTCTTGCTCTTTGAGTATACCAATATATCATCAATAAATACAATCACGAAGAGGTCCAAATACGGCTTAAAAATCCCGTTCATCAAGCTCATGAACGCAGCAGGGGCATTCGTAAGACCAAAGGACATCAACAACAAATTCATAATGTCCATACCTAGTTCGAAAAGCAGTCTTTGGTACATCCGTTGCCCGTATTTTCAATTGATGATAACCGGATCTCAAGTCAATCTTAGAGAAGACACAAGCACCTTGTAACTGATCGAATAAGTCATCAATGCGAGGAAGAGGATACTTGTTCTTAATCGTTACCTTGTTCAATTGCCGGTAGTCTATGCACATCCGAAAACTCCCATCCTTCTTCTTCACAAACAAAACCGGAGCACCCCAAGGAGATGCACTTGGTCTAATGAAGCCTTTGCTCAACAACTCTTGAAGTTGAGCCTTTAATTCTCTTAACTCCGCGGGAGCCATTCTATAAGGGGGTATAGAAATGGGGCGAGTGCCCGGTTCAAGATCGATGCAGAAGTCAATGTCCCTATCCGGTGGCATACCAGGAAGATCTGCGGGAAACACATCCAAAAACTCGCGGACTATCGAAACCGACTCAATCGAAGGTACTTGGGTAGTGTCATCCTTGAGATGGGCCAAGAAAGCTAAACACCCTTTACTAACCATTTTCTTAGCACGAAGAAATGAGATGATACGCACCGGATTGGAAGTGTAGTCACCCTCCCACACTAACGGATCTGTCCCAGGCTTGGCTAACGTCACTGTCTTAGCATTACAATCCAAGATCGCAAATTGCGGAGAAAGCCAAGTCATACCCAGAATTACATCAAAATCAACCATTTCTAGGATAACCAAATCTACATAAGTGTTGCTCCCCACAAAGTTCACCAAACAAGACCTATATACCTTTTCAACTACCACAGACTCACCAACCGGAGTAGAAACACGAATAGGCATATCAAGTAATTCACAATGTAAATTTAGACCATTAGCAAATGATGAAGATACATATGAAACGTGGAGCCAGGGTCAAATAATACAGATGCCATGCAATCACAAACCAAAAGATTACCTGTGATAACAGCATCAGACGCCTCCGCTTCAGATCTCCCAGGGAAAGCGTAACAATGGGCCCTATCACCCGTCTGTCCATTGCCCCCTCCATGTTGTGTCGTAGGGGTTCCAGTTTGCCCATCACCTCTGGCCGTTGTGGTGAACCACCATTACCTCGACCACCACGTCCTCCAGAAAAGCGGCCTCTACCATGACCACCTCTACCTCTAGCTATTGGGGGTCTGTAACTCTGTTTTGGACAATTCCTCCTAATATGTACAACCTCCCCACATCCATAACACTCTCTGGAGTCAGGCATAGGTCTCTCGGAGTAGTGTTGACCGTTCAGAGGTGGACCCCCAACTACAGTCTGTAGTGAAGACTGAATTGGTCGAACTGAGTAGCCTCCAGAACTCTGTCCTCTAGCATACGAACCATTGAACTCACCTCCCTTTCGAAACCTTTTCGCTGTCGATGTCGTGGTGAAGTCGTCTGGCTTCACTCCTTCCACCTCTATCACAAAGTCTACCACCACCTCTGGAAGGATTTTGCCGTTGCCGCTATCTGTAAGGCCGAAATCCGCAATTCTGACCTCAACCCCTTCACAAACCGGCGAATCCGCTCTTGGGGACTGAAACAAAGTTGGGTGGCATACCTGGATAATGCGCGGAATTTAGCCTCATATGCATTAACCGTCATCCTTCCTTGCTCAAGACTCAAGAACTCATCCCTTTTTCTATCTCTCAAAGTCCTTGGGATATACTTCTCCATAAACAGGGTAGAGAAGGATGCCCAATTTATAGGTGTGGCCTTTGTCGGTTGACACTCGACATGTGATCGCCACCACATTTTGGCGTTCCCTTGAAACTGATAGCTTACAAACTCAACGCCAAACCGTTCTACTATCCCCATCTTGTGTAGTAGCTCATGACAATCAACCAGAAAATCATAAGCATCTTCAGATTCTGCACCCTTGAAGACTGGAGGTTTCATTCATTTCAGAACTTACTGAAAAGTTCGTGCTGATCGTTTGTCATTATCGGCCCAATAGTCAGACGTGGAAATGTGCCTATCTCCAATGAGGCATCCATGCGGGGAGCCATAGTAGCCGCATGTCGTACCTCTAAAACCGGAGGTATTGGTGCAGAAACCACTGGAGGTGCCTGACCGTGATCAGATAACCCGCTAAGATAAGCAAGAACCTGATTGATCATTTCTGGGGTAGGTTGGGGTGGCATTTCCTCATTCTGCACTTGTTCATTCTCCCCATCCTCCCCTTCTCTTACTACTTCCTCAGTCGGTGGAGGAGTCACCGCCCTAGCATCAGATGGGCTAGGTGCTCGTCCTCTTCCTCTAAAGGACGTCCTCCCACGACCTCTACCACGGCCTCTTGCCGCTGCTCTTCCTCGAGCCAAACCCAGTGGCTGGCTCAGACGTTTCTTGTCGTGCCGTGTTGCTGCTGGTGCGATCGTTGCTCTAGTTCTAACCATCTGCGAAATAGAGTGAAGATGGTCAGATACCAATTCGTATCACCTAGATACCAATTGGACTCAAGTAGTAGCACGAAAGAAAGAATGAAAGAATGGAATTTTCCTAAAGTCCTATAGCCTCTCAAGGAAAAATAAAGGCGTCCCCACTGTTCCTTAAGACTCTACTATAGACCTGTTCTGTGTGTGAGACCAACGAACCTAATGCTCTGATACCAAGTTTGTCACGACCAAATTCGAGGCCGCGACTTGCACCCACTCTATCCCTCCTATGTGGCGAACCAACTCATATACCCTTAACAATTCAATGTATAACAACAGAAAATAATGCGGAAGACTTAAACTCATTAATAAAACAATTCAAAAACTATTATTATTATCCCCAAAATCTGGAAGTCATCATCACAAGAACATCTATCCTCAAATTACTAAACTAAGAGTATCTAAGAAAACAAAACAAATAGAAAGCTAGTCCATGCCGGAAGTTCAAGGCATCAAGACTTGAAGAAGAAGACCCAGTCCAAGCTAGAAGCATTAGCTCACCCTGAAGATCCGGTGTGACGAAGACTGGCTTGATTTACTGCTGAGTTGAAGTTGACGGAACGTTTGCTGCATTTCACAAATAACAAAGAAGAAACATAAAAGTAGGGGGTCAGTACAACCACAAGTACTGAGTAGATATCATCGGCCAACTCAAAATAAAGAATAGTATATATCAAGTAATATTATAAAACCAACTACAATACTCAACATGTAACAACAACAAGTATTAAATCATCAATAAATACCACCAAGTTCATCCATGAGGACTCAAGCCTCCATACCATACTCATTTGGGGATTAAGTTCATTATGTTGAGTATATTTATCCTCTTTCAAGATTCATTATCTTTCTTCCTCTTGTGTCAGTACGTGACACTCCGATCCCCTACCACTATGTGTCGGTACGTGACACTCCGATCCCCTAATTCTACGTGTCGGTTCGTGAAACCCGATCCCCTATATGTGTCGGTACGTGACACTCCGATCCCCTATATGTGTCGGTACGTGACACTCCGATCCCCTAATTCTACGTGTCGGTTCGTGACACCCGTCCCACTAATACTATTGTCGGAACGTGACACTCCGATCCACTAATACTATGTGTCGGAACGTGACACTCCGATCCACTAAACTATGTGTCGGAACGTGACACTCCGATCCACTAACCCCATTCTATCCGTTCATCAAGCCTTCTCTATACCAAGGCATCACCAATCCCATTACTTTATTCATCAGCCTTCTTTTATACCAAGGCATCATCATTAATAGCATAGATTAAAGTTTCTTTCAAGATTTGGGATTCAATGGTTTTCATCATGCTGTTTTATCAAACACATAATCATATTCATGCAAGCATACAATTAAGCATATAGACAGGTTACAATACCACCAATACATATCATTCACAATTAAGAGTTCACTACGAATATCATAAAAACCATAACCTACCTCCACCGAAGACTAGTGATCAGCAAGAAATTCCCAAGCTCGTTCTTCTTCTTCCTCGTTCGACTCTCTCTCTCTCTCTCTCTTTCTATTTTCTTATTCAAACCCTCTTTCTTTTACCCTAATTAACATATAATAAAGTGTAAAAGGTGACAATAATACCCACTAATTAACACAAAGTTACCTCTTTTATCCCTCAAGAATCTGAGTTATTAATGTAACCCACGAATTCTATAATTAAGGAAAGAATAGTCCAAAACGTCCCTTAAAACGTGTGAAGAAATCCGATTCTGCCTGGGATTTGCGAAACCTGTGACGGGCCGTCGTGCCTGCGACGGTCCGTCACGCAGGTCATCGCAGCCTCTTAGAACTCAAGTGGACTGTGACGGTCCGTCCTGCAAGTTCGTTACGAAGTTCAGAGAGTCGATTTTCAGTACCCAATTTCAGAATTCCTAAGTATATTGAAACGAGACCCTGCGACGGTCCGTTGTGCCTGTGGCGGTCCGTCGGGGGTTCCGTCGTTTCAGCCAATTTTCCAGAAATAAAATCTGCTGCTCAAAACGACTAAACAGGTCGTTACAATCTCCTTCTAAACACGATCCATGGTGGGGTAGCATTCGCTGGTCTCATCTCTCCAAAGCTTCAACTGCACCCCTGCTAAGTGTTTCTCTTTCTCTACCCCAACCCTTTTCTCTAACCCTTCCTCATCCTCACACACTACATATTCTGTAGTTGTACCTAGTGTCTTCACTTTGATAAATCTGGTGTCAACTATTCGTGGATAAGAATGAGTGAAGTGAGATATTAATTGGATTCAAGTTATAGAAAAAAGAGAAAAATAAGAGTTAATTTCCTTAAGTCTGTAGCCTCCCTAAAAAAAGTACAAACATCTCCATACTATTTTGCAAGACTACTAGATTTGTTTTGTACAATAAGATCAACTAACCTAGGGCTTTGAGACCAACCTTGTCACACACCAACCCAATTGCAAGAGGCAGCCACCTATACCCGCAGTGGGAAAACCAACTATCGACTAAATACAAAAGTATGTAATAGATTTTAAAACAACATTTTTTTGTAAGAAAAACGAGTTTCAAACATGATAGTCACCAAAATCTATGTGGAAACCAAACTTCCTGGAACCTCAAAGTCGTGTCCAAAACATCTATCAGTCTAGAATATGAGACCGATGCAACCCAAAAAAAAAAGCAGTATGACTCCAGAAAATAGACCATAGATAAAAGATAGACCCATAGCAGTCTTAAAGAACAAATCACCCTTGGATTCAGGAAGGGCTGGAGTCACAACTAAGGTCACATACTAGCCAATCAAATATGTATATACTGAACAAAGGAATATCAAGTGTAGTATCAGTATATAAACTCAACAGTCTACCGATAACATCATTGACAAGCTACAATTGTACAAATATGAAAATGTAACCACAAATCAGTAAAACTCGCCAACATGTTTTTATAAACAAAGTCATAAACATACACAAGAAGTCCCCATCTTTAAAAACTAATCACAACAAACATGCTCGAAAACATTGTAATAAAGCCATCTTGATTCATTCATGGAACGAATACACAAAAAATTACATATGTACCAAGAATGATATACAATCCAATCGGTATAGACCCTGTACAAGGCGTGGTACCAAAGCTAACTGTTGGATATGGCACACTAGGCGTGGACCCAAACCAACCAATAATATGTATCATACATGGTAGCCAATCCAAATAAGATATATCTTATACCAAGTGTGGTACCTGAACCAACTAAAATTTTGTATCAGGAGAGCTACTTGAGCCACCAACAGTCATACGCAATCACAATCATAAGCACAGTGAATTCAATTACACTTGAAAACATAAGAAAATATGATGTTTATTGCATAAAAGTATCAACATGATATCATTTTCTTTTCATCCTTTTTATCTCCATAACCGTGTATTGTACAAGTAATACAAGCAAACATGCACATGCAACATAAATGGGGAACAAATTCAACCATCACCCCTTTTATGATATATAGCTTGTTCTTGGTCTATAAACAATAAATATAACACATAATCAGACCCAAATAGCCTAAATTCACCCAAATTATATCGTAATCACATACCCCATACCATTCTCACGATTATCCCACTCAAATTAGGGGTTTTCCACCATTAAATCAAACAAAAATGTCTCTTAAAGTCACCATGAGAGATTCTAAGGCCTAGGAACTAATTTACCACGTTAAGGGAGTAATTTACTTACTTTTACAGATGATTCTGATGAAAAATCCGTAAAATTACCATAGGTTACTTGTAATGGGTGATTTTTGAGATTTTTATACATTATTAGTGACATACCTATTTTATCGGTCCAATCCCACTATAGTAACGGCGCCGTAGGAGGGATCTTCCTATATAGAGGGAAATTATTTGGCCACCATAGCGAAAGGTCCCCCTTTGAAGCAGAATTTAACTCACTATAGTGGCTTGCACGATAGAACCTAAAAATCCTCAAAAAAATTGCCATTTCACAATACACCTTCAAACCTTGACGTTCCAAACAAATCATTCATGCCAAGTTCTATATCAGACGTTTTACTTACCCGAATTGAGTTATAAAAAGTTCTATGGACTACTTAAAGTATTAGAAATAAGAAAAACCACTCTACTTAGACGTTTCACACCAATCCTAAAACCGAATTTTGCTAGACCCCATCTTGCTCAAATTTCGTCCAAGACTAACCACCTCATAGTTTCAAGTAACTACTCTAGAAATTTTCTCGCATGATTTCTCTTACAATTAGCTCACCCATGACAACCTAAAGGGTCGTTACATGAGCTCAATTGCAGAACGAGTGACATAAAAATAAGAGGTTGAGAAAGAAAGAAGACTTGTTGAAGAAGCATGTGTACAAGAAATCATCTGCAAATAAGTGATCATCTGAAGAACACAACCAAGCTTCTGAAAATGAAAGTGATGATGACTTTGATATCATGAGAGATTCTAACACGAATAACGTAAATGAATGTAGCTATAATTATGATTAAGATGGTTTGTAGTATTATTGATGATTAAAATTTGAAATATTTTATTTTGGACTTGTTGAAGTGGATGTTATAAATTATGTTTCTTTTGTTAGTTGAAATGGTTTACATTAGACATATATTGAATGATGTTTTAAAGAATTACCAAGGGTTTCAAATAGATTTTGTTTGATTATGAAATTTGTATAGCGATTTAAATGTGAACTATCATTTAATTTGGGATTTCCACGATAGATGTTCATGAAAATTTTCTTGGAAGAATTTCTTTTTGCCAATTTACTTGGGGTATTTCATAGAATTTTCTTAGGAAATCATTTCATAAATATTCATAAGAGGCTTTAATTTATTAATCAAGGCTACTAACCTCAAAAGTTTATAAGAATTAACTTGGGGATATTCATAGGATCTCCAAAATTTCATATGTTCCTTTTCACATGCAAATGTCTGCTAGTTAATCACCGATAAATTAGTAAATAACACGTGCGCGAATTTATTCTCGCAACTAACTTATTGTCACGACACAAAAATGAGTGTGATGGCACTCATCTTATTCCACCAAGACAAGTCAGCCTAAATCTCGACCATTACAATAAAATTACGGAAATTTATGTTCAACTTAAAAATACCCCCAAAATCTGGTTGTCACGTGTACAAGCCTCTAAAGTATTACAATCGAGTCAAAACAAAAATACAAGTCTCATATGACATTGTTGCTAGAGTAGAACAAGATCATAAATAGGATTAAGAAAGTCTGTTAAGATGACAAACTGCTACCTCGCAAATCTCCAAGAAGCCTCAGAAAAGAAGAGAATATATCAGAAAAATATGGGCTAGTAACCTACCAAAAAAATTGTAGAAGCAAGGGGTGAGTACCAAACCACACGGTACTCAGCAAGTAAACGTCTAAACACAAGCTAAAGGGATGAAATACGGGTACTCCTACCACCCCAACCGAACCTCCACAATTACAACCTGCATAAAATACAGTCTAATCTATTAGTTCACATTTACATAGCACGTAACTCTACAACAACACTTTAACAAATTACATATATATCCTCCACAACAACACTTTGCCGAATTATATATCCTCAATAACAACACTTCAACAAATTACATATCCTCAACAACAACACTTTTCCGAATTACATATCCTCAATAAGAACACTTCAACAAATTACATATCCTCAATCACAAGCTCAATATTCAAAAATTACAAGTTCCACAAAAAGGCAATTACAAGATGAGCAAATCACAATAGCAAGTTCAATTATGATAAGTATGTGCAATGCAATGGAATGCAATGTCAAGTATAGTGATGCATGTCTTCCCTAACGATACACACCCGCTGTCTCTCAGTCTGGGACCCATGGGGGGACATATTTGTCAATGCATCTGTCGCAGCGTAAGACACGACCCTCGATAATAGTAACCATCGCGGGTCAACCGAAAGACGAAGGCTCAAGTTCGTGATTATGAATGTTGAGGATATAGCAATATGAATGTTGTCAGTTGCGAAATCATATCGTGATTATTTATTTGAATAGATTTTATTGGTTTGGAAGTCAACTGAAAGACGAAGGCTCAAGTTCTGGAGTCATTGTTAGACTATTCGAGGCAAGTGGATTTCTGGTGCGACTACCACACCACATGACCCTCGTACTAGAGAGGGGGCTCAGACCCAAGAGCAGCAACAAGCTTCAGTTATTCAAGATGCGGTGGGGCAACTACCAGTAGATCCCGCGGTTCAGAATGATGTTGCACCAACAGTTGGGGGTCAAGTTGCACCGGTGTTTGTTCTGACAGAGGATGAGCAGCGTAGGTATGAGAGACTTCAAAAAATGGACCCACCTCAGTTTATGGGTGGGAAGAGCGAGGATGCTCATGAGTTTCTAACTACCTGCCGAGAGTTACTAGAGGTAGTTGGATTAGCTGAGTCACACGGGGTTCGATATGTTATACTCCAGCTTCGTGGACCAGTGAGAGACTGGTGGAGAACTTATTCGTGTTAGGTTGACTTGTCTTGGTGACACTTACGTAGCTAGAGATTTTAATTTTGTAAATTTTCAAGTAATAGTTGGCAACAAAGATTTTTTCATCTGATTTCAATTGACAAGAGGATTCACATCAAATTACTTGAGAATTTTATTGTACTACCCCAAAATAATCTCTAGATAATGAACACTTTTCTTGTACATAGAAAGAGAGAACTAATAGGAAAGAGAGAACTAATAGGGGAGAGGAAAAGAGAAGGAGAGAGCAAGGGGGGAATTTGAAGGAGTTGTGTATTTGACTTAAAATATGATATGAAATTATCAATAAAGGAGACTAATATGTAATTATTTGAAAGTATAGAATAAATAAGTATATATGCCTGGAATGTTTGTACTAGATTAAAAAAATCAATTAGGTCAACCAAAAATTGTAAGTTAGGTCCACATAAGACAAGCCCACTAGAAAA
Source organism: Solanum peruvianum (assembly GCA_027705065.1). Taxonomy (NCBI): domain Eukaryota; kingdom Viridiplantae; phylum Streptophyta; class Magnoliopsida; order Solanales; family Solanaceae; genus Solanum; species Solanum peruvianum. The sequence goes on along the minus strand of JAKWJD010001758.1, from coordinate 48,924,961 downwards.
TAGAGGTACTATATAAGTACATATCAAAGAGTTGAGTGTTTCTCTTTACCCTCTTATATAACAATTTATTTTTTTTCTCCTCCTTTTTATGTTTGAATAGAAAAAATTTCAAAATATTGAAGCAATAGATAATCAATGGCATCTCCGAATTATGGTACGATAAAAGAAGTTCATGTGTTGCTTGTGGATAATGACAAAGAGTTTGTGACTAAGATGATTAATTTGTTGTAGTCCTATGACTATAAAGGTAACATCTGTAAATATATAAAACTTATAACCTTTCGCCTGTAAATTCTATGTGCTTTTTCTTTTAACTAGACTTAATTGGTATGATGGATGTTATCCCATTTGTTATTTTAACATTGATATTTTTTAAGGTTTCATTTATATATCTTACAAATCTTAGATTTCTCTTTTCTCTTTTATCCTAATATCGTTTGTATGCTGCTATATGTTGATATGAAACTCAAGAAATGAGTTTTGTGTGGTTATTAATAATCAAACTAGATTCTCTATTTTTGATTCTTGCTATAAAAATGTCACGCAATAGATCAGCTTCTATGTCCCTTTAGGGAATTATTTATTCTACACTTGACCTTCTTTATTAAGAAAGGATTGGGGGAGGGGGGGATTTTCCTAGAGTTTCAAATAGTTGGCGAAGAAAATAATTTAATTTTCTCAAAAATTATATTTGAATGTTTAGATCTTTACTTCTGTTATCATTTTATCTATCATTTGATAAGTACAATGTTAAGGTGGTGGAGGCACAAAATTAGGGTTAAAGAAGGAAGGACAAAGAGCAAGAAAGGACAAAATAAGAGCTGATATGACTTTCTACTTTGCGATAACTTTTAATTTTGTCTTTTATAATATGTAGAAAAAAAATAACTGTGGAACCTTGATTTTCATTTAAAAAAACTAAAAAATTCTCCCCCCCCCCCTCCCCCCCCCCCCCCTTTTTTTTGCTTAATTTATTTATTTTCACCATTATAATTGAACAAAAAAATCATCTTCTAAAAAATATTTTATTAATTATTTTTAATATACACATTTTATTTCATTATTTTGACCACACATAAATCATAAATTTTATAATAGAATTAATTTATTAATTTTTTCCTAATTTGGAAGAAAACAAAATTTTGGATCTAGTTTATGGTTTCTTGCACTAATTACTTTACGTCTCAACCTTAATGTGAACACAATCGACAATTGTTAAATCTTTGAAAAGAATAAGTAAATATTATAATTGATTTATCCAAAAATTATTTTAAGGATGTTTTGCTTGAACTATTTTACCTTGCAAAGAAAAAAGGTATATATCTACAAATTTATAGTAAAGGTGTGCTTCTGGCTACTTCTTCTTTTTATTTGTTTAGTTTTTCAATAACTTTGTTAGAATTCACTATTATTTTTTGCTCAAGGTGTATCAAATTATATTTGCTTGAATTTCATTGCTAACGACTTTTGTAGGTATGATGTAATATTAATGCATAAAAGAAACTAATTTTGAAATAATAAATAAAGCAACTGTAGTGATTAACTAAAACAGAACTTTAATTTGACGGCATGATTAAGAATGCATATAGCAAAATATGTTAGAAAAAAGGAAGTTTACCTTTTTACTGATAAATCATTTTATCATTTGCTAAATCTCTTAATCTTATTTGTTGCATGTTTTGATCCTATTATCTTTGGGGTTTGATTACAAAAATTGTTGTTTGATTTCAAGAAGTTATTTGAATATGGGTTATTTGTGTTATTTATAATTAATCCAGTTTTACAAATTTAGCCATAAAAAGTTCACCATTAATTGGTTTCTTAATAGTTCGTAGCTACATTAGTTTTCTATAATCCATCATATAATATGATTAACATTGAATCTATTTATTTAGCGACATAAATTATTGATTACTCATTCTTATTGTTTCAAATTGTGATAGCTAGTTATTTGATAACATTGGTGTTATGATGAATATGCATTAAATTAACTATTTACATAATGTATGATGTAACTCAATTCTAATTGTAACTTTCTCAAAATAACTATGCAGTTATTTATGATGAATACAATGAGCTCCTAGCAAAGAAGGTTTTTGATGAAGGAGCTTATCTTTACTTTGAAAATTCATTTGAGAATGATATTGTGAAATACTTATCGAAATTTGTATCGATGAAAAAAACACAAAGGCAACAAGTGGAAGAATGATCAGAAATAAATACAGATTTGAACAATAATATTATTGGAGGCAACGGAGAATCCAAAGAGGGACAAAATGTGTGAAATACTACAAAACAAAGAAATAATGTTGATGTGGCTGAAAATGATGTGGGATCGATTGGAAAATACAAGTTAACAAAGAAGAGAGAGTGAGACAATATGAATGAGACTGATCAAAGAGAACATCAAAGTAGTGATTTTACTAGGAGAATAACTTGCGTAGTTTGGAATGACGATCTGCATGCAAATTTTATGCAAGTTGTACACCAAATCGGGAAAGTAAGTAAGTTTACTTTACTATTATAGTAATAGCCACAACTTTAATTTGTTTAAAATTAAGGCATAGCGATTGTTGTATTTACATGTACACTCACTTGATTTGAAAAAATTATAGTTATTAATTTAAACTTACATTTTTATAAAATATGCAAGATGTGGCCCGAAAAAGATATGGGAGCAGATGAATGTGCTTGATATTACTAGGGCGCAAGTGGCAAACCACTTACAAGTACATTTTTAAAAGACCAGTGGTAAATTATATATCATTTATATGTGTTTAGTACTAAAAAAAATTATTTTGCAAATATCATTTTTAAAATGTTATTTGCAAAAATATTAATTCGAGAAGTTATTATATTTTTTCAACAATCATTATTTTGGTTTTATACAAAAATCCAGTAAAAGATGTTCTAATTTTATCTTATTTTAGCATGTAAAAGTTTAGACGTTATTTATACCATTTTATACTCAAATTTCATATCAAAGCATGACTAATAAACCAAGATTAGCTAAATTTTTGTTACTTGTTTTTAGTGATAGAAGTTAATTATTCGTTGGTCAACTCTAATATTTTGTAGTTCAATGAAAAAAAAATATTATACTCAATATATACTTCATAGTATTTGAAAAGAATTTTACCTTTCGCTAATTATCAAATATCAAAAATATTTTCTATTAAAATGAATTTGGTCATTTCAAACACACCGAAATAACAATAAATTTAGATGATAAAAATAAACATGATCTAACTCTCTCTTTTTTTTTTTTTTTTGTAACACCTTTAGAATTGTCGTCTCCACTGGAAAATTTCTTAAAGGAAGAAACCTACTCGTTGCCCATAAGATCAGAGATTCTCAAATAGTTCTCAGCAAATAAGTAGCATCATATTTGGGTAGAAAAAAATATTCAATGCAAATGTTGGGAATGCAATAACTAATGACAACAACTTGAATATCATGCAGACAATGTTACAGCTTTTTAAGGTAGCAGATTGATACCTGATTTACCTGTTGGAGATACATCCACTAATGAATTCAGTGCAATAGATACAAATCCAAGCAATATTGTGGTGGCAACAAATGATCAAGCTGATATTCATGAAGAATGTGATTCAGAGGAGAATCATGATTGTGATGCATATTTTGATTTCACTAATATAGATTATCTCTTCCAGAATCTTGAATCTCCGAGTACTGACCCACCTAGTGAATAAGATATTTGGTCAAGTGTACTCTGTTCATCAGGTTAGTACTTCTATCTAATTTAACATTATATAAATTTCATATTACATTATTGATATAAGCTAAAATAAGTATATATTTTGAATTACTTTTTTTGTATTATATATGCATATCAAACACCGGATTAAATTGTATTTTCTCCATGTTTGGTTTGTATTATAATCTGTGATGTTCTTCTTCTTCTTAATTAAATGAGTCCTTAGTGTTTGAATATAATGTCTTAGTATTAAAAAATGTCTATATATTTATATTTATAAGTACTTATATTTATCCTTGGTAAAAGAAGTTCTCCATGATGGTATTTTCAATTTTATATTTTAAGAAAATATTTTTGTCACCCCATAATATCTTCTACATTTTATCATTATGCAGGTGACCAATGTTATCAGGACTATCAATGACAACTCTCATAAGGACTCTTTATAGTAACAAATTTGTTTTCTCATGTGAAAAGTTCATATACCATATTTGTCGTGACTATTTTGTTTGGTGTGACTTGATTTGATTTAGTTTTGTATTTCGATTTGTATCTAATGGTCAGTATAAGATCATAGTATTTTGTTAATTTATTGACTTGATATTTTGCTTTCTTAGTATCGGTCCATTTATTTTTTTCAATTTCATAACCTTTTGGTTGACTTGTTATATATTTTATATATGAGACACATTATTTGATAGATTTAAACTCGATATAGCAACTTTGTTACAATAAAGATAACTTGAACCGAATGGTGCAAAAGTTAGTAACAAAAGTTATTGTACCTCTCTTCGTAACTTTTGCAGACATCACAAGTTTAAATAATATATATATATATCTTCATTGTAACTAACTTTAGCGTCATCCAGTCATTTTCACTTGTTTCTAACAAGTAATTTACCATTGAGATCAACAATTATTAATATTTCTCAATATATTATTTGTGAATAATATAGAAGGAAGTTTTTGAAATGAAGGAAAATTATGATGTCTATTATATTTAAATAATCTAAATCATCTCTAAAAGAATTTTGGATCTCCAAGTTTATAATAATAATGGCAATGTGTTTAATGAAGTTTATGTAAATGTTATGGGTTGGTTAAGAGGTACTCTTGTTAGAGTCTCCACAGTGAAATTGAGCTTATAAGGATTCAATGACGAGGTGGTTTAAAACAAAAAAAATATTTATAAATTTTGATTGTCGTATTGTGTTGTGTTCTATTAGAAAGTGTCATAGTGACCTAGACCTCTATAGCAGATTTTAAGACTACGAATGAGTTTGTAGTAGGTATTTGTAGTAGTTTCCCTTATGATATATATCGTCATAATTTGTAGTCGCGAATTATGTTATGAAATGGATCTTAACTCAGACTATCATCGAGTTTGTGATTAAAGGATTCCCATTGTAGCGGTAGGGTTTTCACTGTAGCGATACCTCTATAACAGGCAGAAACTCACCATAGTGAGGGTGATCTATACCACTCCAACTCACCAAAGTGAGGTAGTGATATCCATAGCAGGTTTGCTACAATGAAGAAGTGGAAATTTTTGTGGACGACATGTGGCAAGATGGGTATTTTAGTTAATAATTTCAAGATTCTCCCTCATAACTTAAAGAGCTCATCCTAGAAACCAGAGTGGCAATTTTGATCTTCTCTGTTTTCTCTTGAGCTCTTTCCTCTAAAATAAGTCTTAAGACTTCTTTAGGAGAAGCCCTCACAAAAATTGAATAAAATTTAGGTTATGTAAAGAAAAAAAATTAGTTTCAATTATTCATGGGGCTTCACCATGGTAAAGGGTATTTGCTATAACAATATTAGCCATGACGAGACACAATTTCTATAGCGAAGCTCGTGGACCAGTAATTTTTGACCTTCAAGGTCAACAAAAATTTAGCATTCCCAAGAAAAATTAATAATCTAATTTTTCGTGAATATTTTCAAGCAATACTGAATGAATTATAACATAAAATAGAAATTAAATATTTGTTCATCCCCTAATGGACTAGGTATAAGAACAGTGGAGCAAGGACAACATTAACTAACAAGAAAGTTTATAAGCAAGTATAACAGACACTTAATGAGCAAAAAGATATCTGGCATTGTAACACTGTTCTTCAATCATCACTAGGAATGCCTTTTAAATAGGATCACAACTCTCAAGTAAAATGCAACATTAAAAGGGCACTAATTTAGTATTACTTTCAACTGAAATAAAACTTAAGAACCAAATAACAATTATCACAGACTAAGTCAGAATGCAGTAAAATACTAAAAGAAAGTTGTAATAACCTTTTGTAGGCCAAATAACAAAAGAAAGTTGTAGTAACTTTTTACACGCCTTTTTTGAATCATTTATTCAATATATTTCCTTGATTCAAAATCACTAGCACCAAGCAATGATATTAAATAGCCATCCTTCTAACATAGAGGCGTTTCGCGTATATATTTGCTACTTTTTCATTTGTGTGGAAAATCTTCAAAGTGATCTCTCTTTTCCCATCATCTCACAAATAAAATAAAAACAAATGTCAATGTATTTTGTCATTCTATGTAATGCGAATTCCTAGCAATTGAAATTGTGAATTGCTTGTTGCAATAAATTTCCATTGCTTTCTCTTTCTTTTAGTTTAGATAAACAAAAATTCTCATGTCAATGGATTAACAAGAAGATATCATTTTTTCAAGTTCAAATGGGTCCAAAACGAGAAATAGACTTTCCTATGATCCATGTATTAAAGTCCAAAGATTTTGTGTGATATGTCTGTCTATCGATTTTTTGGCAGAATTTTTTTTTATGCGCGTCCTTGATGATCTATTTAATGGACCAGGTTGGTTTGGAGGGGAAAACATAGATTTATTTCAAGTTCAAACGAGGCTAAAAATGATATACATGGAATTTTTAAATTTTCATGTATTATAGTCTATAGATTTTGTGTGATATGTTCGCCCGACGGTTTTTTGATAAAAATTTTTCATGGTGTCTGTGATGATCTATTTAATGGTTCAATTTGATTTGAAGGGGGGGAAATGTAGGATTTTTCAAGTTCGAATGGGGCTTGAAATAGAAAATAGGATTTTTTGTACTTTTTGTGTGTTTAGTCAATTTATTTTGTGTAATATGTGCGGCCAACGGTTTTATGACCAAAATTTTTTGTCAGCATTCTTGTCGACCTATTTCATGTGAAAATGTTTTATATATCTCAAAAGAAATTATTTTATCTCCTATTATATTTGGAAGAGAATATTATTTTATTTCCTAAATATTTCCTCTCGTTAAATAGCGTTAACTGGCTATTAATAGTCCTTAAACTCTTCTGTTACAAAAATTTTCTTACATTTTGACTGATTTATTATCATTATTTATTCTTCATTATGGACGTTAATCCCCTTATCAAACCGTTGGAGGCTTTAGCCTAATGTATGTTTCCATTAATTTGGTCTTCCTATATTACATATGAAAGATAGAAAACATACATATTAGAGTAAATCTTTTCTTCTTAAGTCTATTGGTGTGTTGGGTTTTGTTCATTGAAACTTTGTTAGCATCTCGCTCCTAGTTCATACTACAAGAGCTTGTTGAATCCTGGGGGATACTACTCATACCGAGTGAAATATCCTTAAGGAAAGTGTCTTTCGGCAGGCCTCAAGCTAGGAGAATTTAGTACAAGTATCAATGATGAAGATATGTTCTGCAAGTTCTACAACAATCATAAGGATAAGTCTAATACTAATTCTCATGGAATATACTAATTACAGAGAGGGCCGAAATGACTCAATAAAGAGATAAGTAAATAATTCTTTGACTTTTAAAGAAGTTATCATTGTGTTTAAATTAACCTTTAAAAGTTCATGAATGCAGGGACGGATAAGTCATATCTTTCTTATGATTTTATTGATTTTTAAATTTTACTTTGGCTCACAATGTTAATATTGTTGATAACTAACTTCTTTATAGCATGACCTATAGATGAGAATGATTTAGTCCAATAGTGCTCTTGTTCATTGTCTTAGTGCACTGCACTAATTGTCACTTTATTGGTACCTTTGAATTGTTGAGAGGTGTTGGGATTAGATAAGACAAAATGACATAAAGCAGGTTGTTGGGAGAGAAATATACTACAAAATTTATTATTGTGAATGATAATTGAATCTTCGCATTCGTGTTAATAAGGTATGTGATGATATTATATGTTTATATTTTTATTGAATTTGTGTGTGGCAAATTAAGTCATCATATCTTTCTATATTTGAGAAGGTATGGAGAAATGATAATCCCCTTAAGGACAGTGTCTTTCGGCACGCCTCAAGCGATGAGATTTTCCTATAAGAGTTATTGACGAAGTACAAGATTTGATAAATTTGATACAAGTATTCGTGATGAAGATATTTTATTTAAATTTTACAACAATTTTAAGGATATTTATAATACTAACCTCATGGAAAATACTAATTACAGAGAGGGCGAAATGACTCAATAAATAGATAAGTAAATAATTGTTTGACTTTTTCAAGAAGTTATCATTCTTTTAAATTAACCTTTAAAAGTTCATGAAGTTGCAAGAACGATAAGTCATATCTTTCTTATGATTTTATTGATTTTTAAATTTTACTAACGATAAGTCATATCTTTCTTATGATTTTATTAATTTTTAAATTTTACTTTGGTTCACAATATTAATATTGCTGATAACTAACTTCGTAGTAGCATGACCTATAGATGAGAATGATTTGTAGTCCAATAGTGCTCCTGTTCTTTGTCTTAGTGCAGTGAACTAATTGTCACTTTGTTGGTACCTTTGAATTGTTGAGAGGTGTTGGGATTAGAGAAGACAAATTGACATAAAGCATATTGTTAGGAGAGAAATATACAACAAATTTATTATTGTGAACGATAATTGAATCTTTGCATTCGTGTTAATGAGGTATGTGATGTCATTATATGTTCATATTTTTTATTGAACTGTGTGGCAAATTAAGTCATCATATCTTTCTATGTTTGAGAAGATTCGGAGAAATGATAATCCCCTAAGTAAAAATAAATGTGACTAAGCGGATGACGTAAATTGTTGAGAAGATTCGGAGAAATGATAACCGTATATATGTTTGTTATTCTTGAACTATTTATGTTCTTAAAATGAAGATTTCTTTATAAATATTCACATCTATATATTGACATTATTTGAGATGGTACATGATTTTAATATCTGTGCTAAATTGGTGCTAATGGATTGATGAGAAAAGATTGAAAGAATGTTTATTTGAATTTGATAATCTGTTAACAAACGTAATTAAAAATAATGAAGATATGTAGAGCATGATTTAGTTGTGGTTAATATTGTTCTATAAGAAAATGCTAGTGATTTAGTTGTGAAGTTTGTATTGGAATTGTACATAAGGAAAAATAAAATAAAATTATATGCTTGCGCTTAGAGAATTTAAATTGTTCAAAATGTCTCTTCAAATTTTTGTGAGACTTGTATAAATAATGAGTAAAGGTGACAAATGTAACTGTGCTACATTTACTGACTATTTCTCTAGGTATGCTGAACTAGTTTTGTTGAGAAATAAAAATGAAGTCTTTTGATATATTTTAACATGCTATTGTGGCATAAAATATTGAAAACTTTATGAACATTGATTATTATGAAATATTTGAAAGTATAGGGGTGTCTTGCTAATATTGTGCTACATGATCCTAAGAAAGGAAAAACCAAAATTTAAGATTGTGAATTGTTTGTTAATAAATGTTGTATAGATATATATTTGTGGTAATCAATTGTGATTTTATTGAATGCAATATTAGAGTTGCAAAAATAAAATAAAATAAAGTGTTGTTGAGTTTTTAAAAGTGAAAATACTTCCAATGTTCTTAGTGTTGAAAATGATATTTATTCTTGATACATTATCTTGAAAAGAGGAAAATACATAAGTACAATACTAAATAAATTGAATATTTTGTTGCACAAGAAGGGAACAATATATGAGGAAAAAAATGTTGACACACTTCTGTGGATGCCATAATATAAAAACAATTAATTAAAATTAGTTGTTGTGGAGTTGATTCGTGATGAGACTAAGCGGTTAAGAAAACTATTAGTGTGTATTTTAGTTGGAATAAAATCAATTTTTATGTTACTAAACTAGATACATGTGCTTAAGACACTATGTGATGAAAATACTATTGTGAGATGAGTTATTTATTTAAATATATTATGTATAAGACACATGCAATATATAAAAGTTTGTAAAACAATGAAAGCACTTGGTTCATTAAAGTAAATGCAACAACAGACTCAACTTTTCTTATATTTGAAGTAATATAGTTTTTGTAGGATTCTCTAACCGACAACCATCACTATGAGCCTAAATGATGGTACAACATCTTATCTCACGTTGCAAGATGACCATCCTATACCTTGCCGTCGGTATAGAACCTGAACTACTAAGTGGATCGACTATGCTAAAAAGCACTAAGAAATCATCTAAAAAGTATGACCCTTCTTCTGTCCATGTTGTCTACATGATGTATGAAGGCTTGAGTTAATTTGAACTCGCATTCTCACATCGATGCTCAATACTTCTCCCAGAAATACTTAGCTCACGTGTTTTTTAAAAAACTTCTTATGTGGTTTGAGGTAATTTTTCAAACTTAGCTTTCAAATCTCTCTTGCCAATCATAGTTTTCTCTTTACTAAAACAAGTCAATCCTAGCTCAAATTGTGATAGCATTTGCAACTCTTAGGGAATACATAGTTCCCCTGCAACTTTGAGAAATGAACTCAACTCATTACTCTTTGCTTAACTTGCAACTTAAATCTTAGAAAATATTTAGTTCCCCTATAACTTTTTAGAAATGAACTCAACTCTTAACTTTTTGCTTAACTTGCAACTTGAGACTTAAAACAAATTCAAAACGTTTGTTAAAGACTCTTGAAAACATTAAGAACATACTTTGACTTGATTTTTAACTTTTAAACTTAACTCTCAACTACTTTGACTTTGATCTTAACTTTTCTTGAATTGAATTATGGATTCAACGTTCATGATATCATGTTTATGGAGGATTTCATTCTGTTTAAACGTACCTTAGAGTGTTAGAATCAACTAGGAAATGTAGGTACAATACTTAGAAACTAGTTCGAAAAAAATAAATGGGGTGAACTGGCGTCCTTGGCGCTCTGAAAGGCATTGGACGCCAGGCCACAAACTTCAAAGGCTAGGTTGGGGTACTCTGGATGGCGTAGCGCCCTAAGGCCCTACGGACAGAGATTGTCGTGTGGGTCTATGGGAGGCGCGGTGTTGCAACCCCTGTATCCAGGTATTCTTGACTTTTCTCCTTCATTTTTTATCCTAGACCCTTTAAACTTCCATGGTTTTTTCCTCCAAACACTTAGAATCATTATTACCCTCAATACCCAATATATGCAACTCAAAAAACATCTTAGAAACAACAATCAAATTAACATTAGTCATTCAAAAACTCAACCAACAAGAGTTCAACAATGTTCTTCAAGAACTTCATTTTTTATCATTCACCTAATTAAAAAATAACATAATTGAAACAATTTTGGTGTGTGGTTGAACTGACCCAACACTAAAAGATCTCACGTACCTTCAAAGGGGTCACCCTGAAGAATTCCACTCGCAACTCTTGACGTTCTTTGCAAATTTTTGACTTCTCTCCTTTTCTGACTGACCATCACGACACTTACCGGCTTGGTTCCTACCAAACCTACCACATATCGTAGCCCAACTGCTTCCTTGTGCCATACACCTTGGGACTGTGCTGGTCTAGCTTTGAAGCTCTGTGAATTCTGGCCATTAAACTCATCTCTGTTTCTAGGTGCAGGTGCACTAGCAGAAGATGACACATGTCCCTTTTTGTTTCTGAAAAGAGGGACGGTTCATACTACCTAATGGTGCCCAAAGTCATTCCCAGTCTTAACTTTCTTGCTTCTACACTTTACTTTTCCCCTCAACTTCTCCTCTTCAACCTGTTGCACATTGACCATCAACCTGGATATGTCCATGTCACCTATCAGCACCGGAACCCTGCCCTCTTTGCTTGATGAACGACCCAAGCCAGCTATAAAAAAGCTTATTCTGCTCCACAATTCCTTAACCAATTAAGGAGCATAGCAGGACAACTGGGTGAACTTCAACCCATACTCGTGCACACTCAAAAAGTCTTATTTCAAAGTAAGAAACTCCCATACCTTAGCCTCTTTCAATTCTCGGGGAAAGAAACGCCCTTAGAAAGCTTCTTCAAAATAGACCTAACTCAGATGTAGCGCATCCTCATCTCTCCCCTTCTTCTAATGATCTAACCAAGTCCTAGTCACATTTTCAGTAAATATGAAGCTATCTCAACCCTTTAAGAATCAGTAACATGCATCACATCAAAAACCTTCTTCAGTTCTTCGTCAAAATTCTTTGGATCCTCATTTAGGATCGAACCCGTGAAACTTGGAGGATTCTTTGTCAAGAATTCACGAATCCTCAAAGTATCAGCCTCTTCTTTCCTGGCTCCTCTTTTGTGTCCAACTTGATTAGTTACCACTTGGCTCAGCATCCGGATAGCCTCTCGAAATTCAACATTAGTGACCTCGTCTTAAGTTTGCACGTTTGGTGCATTAGATACCCCTTTCTCTTGCGGGTGAATGTTTATCCTAGATGGATGACCTCGGGCTGCTCTTAGTGGAGGCATGTTTATCTGAAACACGCGCAAACACAAATTAGAGAGAAACTTTTAGAGATAAACTCTAAAGCACGAAAGGAATATGAAAGATGTGAAGAAATTCCTAAATGTTGCAGCCTTCTAATTATAGATGTGGCGCGCTTCACACCGATAACTAGGAATCTAAAAACATGACTTCATAGACTCCCTAGGACTCTTGATTTCTATGCTCTAATTTAAGTTTATCACACCCCGAGCCTACACTCTGGACGTGGCCGACACTCGAAGACCATTGTTGGCCTCGAGCGGACCCTTGGTATGGCTTGCTTAACTCAGTGGAAGACTTAACTCAATAAAACAGTGTCATTTAATAACTGTAAGAATAATAAGTTGGCCAAAATGACATTTAAGTCTCATAACAAAATATCTGCAATACAAAGGTGAGAGACTCAAAACTAAATTCTCTGACTGTATAGGAAGTCTCTATAATGCTAAGATGGATGTTGGGATAGACCCCACAATATCTTATAAATGAAAGACTAAAAATCAAATAATAATGTCCTCTAGAATACAAGAAGGCTCACCACTAACTCTGGGTGCTCAACAAGATCAACGAGGGGCTGGATGATGCTGATTATAGTTACATGCGTCTACATCATAAGAAGATGAAGGCGAACTGGCATCAGTACATTGAATGTACAAATATGCGTGTTGGAATGCTAACATAACTTAAGCTTGAAAAAAAAGAGTATGAAGAAACACTTACCTTGGTTTTTCTTAACTCATGAATACCTAGACTTAATATAAAGCAATAAGACACATGCAATATATATAATCTTGTAAATCAATGAAAACACTTGGTTCTTTAAAGAAATGCAATAAAAACGTAAATTTTCTTATATATGAAGTAATATATTTTATGTGGGATTCTCTAATAGACAACCATCACTATGAGCCTAAAATATGGTACAACGTCTTACCTCACGTTGCAAGAGGACTGTCCTATATCTTACTGTAGGTATAGAACCTGAACTACTAAGTGTATCCACTAGTCTATGCTAAAAAACACTACGGAATCATCTAAAAAATATGACCTTCTTTTGTCCATGTTAGCTACATGGTTTATGGGGTCTTGAGTTAATATAAACTTGCATCCTCATATCGGTGCTCAATACTACTTCCAAAATTACTTAGCTCATATGTTTTAAAAATAACATCTTCTCTTCTTTGAGGTAATTGCTGAAACTTAGCTTTAAAAGATCTCTTGGAAATCATAAATTCCTCTTTACTAAAACTAGCCAAATACTCTTTTGGAAGTCTCAGTTTCCTTCCTTGCTCAAATTGTGAAAACATTTGTAACTCTTAAGGAATACTGAGTTCTCTTATAACTATTGAGAAAAGAACTCAATTCTTTACTCTTTGCTCAACTTGCAACTTAACTCTTAGGGAATACTTGTTCCCTTATAACTTTTGAGAAATGAACACAACTCTTTACTCTTTTCTTAACTTGCAACTTGATCCTAAAAACAAACTTAAAACGATTGTTAAAGACTCTTGAAAACTTTAAGAACTTAATTTGACTTGTTGCTTAACTTTTAGACTTAACTCTCAACTTCTTTGACTTTGATCTTAACTTTTCTTGAATTGAATTATGAAATCAAGGTTCATAATCTCATATTTATGGATGATTTCAATGTTTATTCGTACCTTAGAGGGTTAGAATCAACTAGGAAACATAGGTACATCACTTAGAAACTTGTTCAAAAAATGGGGGAAGAATGGGGTGAACTGGCGTCCTTGGCGCTCTAAGAGGCGTGAGGCGCCTGGACCCAAACTTCAGAGGCCAGGTTGGGGCACTCTGGCTGGCGTGGCGCCCGAAGGCCTGACAGAGATTGTCCTATGGGGCTATGGGAGGTGCGGCGCTGCAACCCCTTTAGCCAGGTGTTCTCGACTTTTCTCCTCTGTTTTTCATCTTTAGACCCTATAAACTTCCATGGTTCTTTTTCCAAACACTTAGGATCATTATTACCCTCAATACCAATAGATTCAAGTTAGAAAACAACCCGGAAACATGAATCAAATCAACACTAGGCATTCAACAACTCAACCAATAAGAATTCAACAATGTTTTTCAAGAACTTCACTTTTTATCATTCACCTAATTTGAAAATCACTAAATTGAAATATGTTTGGTGTTTGGGTGAACGGAATCTCACATACCTTGATAGGGATTACCCCCGACGAATTTCACTCACAACGCTTGACGTTCTTGGTGAATTCTTGACTTCTCTCCCTTTCTTTCATCTTTTCTCTCTTCTCCAAGCCCTAAGAGTAATTCTAACTTTCCAAACTGATCTGAGACTTGTTTTTACCCCAATATACCCCTACAACAAAATAGAATATTAATTGGTGAAAAGACTAGTTTGACCTTCTCTAAATCTGGATTGGTACCTTCCTCAATCCAACAACCGAACTTCCGAAATAAATAACTCACTAATACGATAACGATATCGCACAAACTCAGCAGCGTTGGAAAGATTGTTCCAAGATATCTCCACCCATATCTAGAAGAACCTCAAAATCATATTGATCTAGAAGTTATGGCCGTTTGAAAATGACCAAAACTCACTTTCTTAACTTAGATATTTTTTCCAAATTTTCGCTTTCTTTCCAAAAATGATTAGTTTTAGTTTCTTAACTTATTCTTAGTTATTTCAAGTTGCGAGATGTTATAAAAACTGAACCTCCTGGTAACTCAATGTCGTGTACCAAAACATCTACTAGTCTAGAATATGAGGCCGCCGATGCAACCCCCCCTCCCCCCCCTCCAAAAAAAAACAAGAAGTATGAGTTCGGAAAATAGACCATAGGTAAAAGATAGACCCATAGCAGTCTTAAAGAACAAATCACCCATGGATTCAGGAAGCGCGGAGTCACAACTAAGGTCGCGTAGTAGCCAATGAAATATGTATGTACTCAACAAAGGAATATCAAGGGTAGTATCAGTACATAAAGTCAACAGTCTATAAGATCATTGGCAAGCGACAATTGTACAAAGATGAAAATGTAACCACAACTCAGTAAAACTTGACAACGTGCATTGATAAACAAATTCAGAAACATAAACAAGATGTCCTCAACTTGAAAAAATAATCACAACAAACATGCTCAAAAACATTGTAATGAAGCCATCTTGATTCATTCATGGAACCAATACACAAAAAATTACATCTGTACCAAGAATGATATCCACTCCAATCGATATAGACCCTGTACAAGGCGTGGTACCCAAGCTTACTGATGGATATGTCACACTAGGTGTGGACCCAAACCAACCAATAATATGTATGAGACATGGTAGCCGATCCAAATAAAATATATCTTATACCAAGTGTGGTACCTGAACCAACTAAAATTTTGTATCATAATCACAATTAGTTCAATCACACTTTAAAACACAAGAAATATGATATTTATTGCATGAAAGTATCAACAGGATATCATTTTCGTTTCATCCTTTTAATCTCCATAACCGTGTATTGTATAAGTAATACTAACAAAACATTTAACATGCACATTTACATAAATGGAAAACAAATTCAACAATCACTTCTTTTATGATATCTAGTTTGTTCTTTGTCTATAAACAATCAATATAACAAATAATTAGGCTAAAATAGCATAAATGCACCCAAATTATATCTTAATCCCATACCCCATGCCATTCTCACGATTATCCCTTCCAAACAAGGGGTTTCCAACCATTAAATCAAACAAAAATATCTCTTAAAGTCACCATCATAGATTCTAAGGCCTAGGAATTAATTTACAAAGTTTGGAGAGTAATTTACTTACTTTTACAGATAATTCTAATGAAAAATCAGTAAAAATACCATAGGTTACTATTGCGCTTCCCCAAACTATTGTTGAATGATAATAGGCGGTTTTTGAGTTTTTTCTACATTATGAGTGACTTATCTGTCATAGCGGTTCAATCCCACTATAGTAACGGCTCCATAGGAGGGATATTCCTATATACGGAGAAGTTACTTGGACACCATAGCGACATGTCCCCCTTTGAAGTAGAATTTCACTCACTATAGTGTCATGCACGATAGAACCTAAAAATACTCCAAAAATTTGCTATTTCGCAATACACCTTCAAACCTTGACGTTCCAAACCAATCATTCATGCCAAGTTCTATATCTGACGTTTTACTTACCCGAATTGAGTTATAAAAAGTTCTATGGACTACTTAAGGTATTAGAAATAAGAAAAACCACTCTACTTAGACGTTTCACACCAATCCTTAAACCGAATTTTGCTAGACCCCATCTTGCTCAAATTTCGTCCAAGACTAACCACCTCATAGTTTCAAGTAACTACTGTAGAAATTTTCTCGCATGATTTCTCTTACAATTAGCTCACCCATGAAAACCTAAAGGGTCGTTACATGAGCTCAATTGCAGAACGAGTGACATAAAAATAAGAGGTTGAGAAAGAAATTAGACTTGTTGAAGAAGCATGTGTACAAGAAATCATCTGCAAATAAGTGATCATCTGAAGAAGACAACCAAGCTTCTGAAAATGAAAGTGATGATGACTTTGATATCATGAATGAAAGAGATTCTAACATGAATAACGTAAATGAAAGTAGCTATAATTACGATTAAGATGGTTTGTAGTATTATTGATGATTAAAATTTGAAATATTTTATTTTGGACAAGTTAAGAATCATAAATTGTTGACGTGGATGTTATAAATTATGTTTTTTTTGTTATTTGAAATGGTTTGCATTAGACATATATTGAATGATGTTTTAAAGAATTACCAAGGGTTTCAAATAGATTTTGTTTGATTATGAAATTTCTATAGCGATATAAATGTGAAATATCATTTAATGTGGAATTTCCACGATAGATGTTCATGAAGAAATTTTTTGAAGCATTTCTTTTTGCCAATTTAATTGGGGTATTTCATAGAATTTTCTTAGGAAATCATTTCATAAATATTCATAAGAGGCTTTATTTTATTAATCAAGGCTACTAACCTCAAATTTTTATAAGAATTTACTTGGGGATATTCATAGGATCTCCAAAATTTCATAAGTTCCTTTTTCACATGAAACTTTACTGAAAAATTCTTGCAAAATGGTTGCTAGTTAGTCACCGATAAATTAGTAAATAACACGTGCACGAATTTATTCTCGCAACTAACTTATTGTCACGACACAAAAATGAGTGTGATGGCACTCATCTTATTCCTCCAAGACAAGTCAGCCTAAATCTCGACCAT
>JAKWJD010001758.1:48831124-48907166 GCA_027705065.1 Solanum peruvianum | reverse complement strand
TGATGATTCATATTTTTTCTTACTGCTAGAAGGCACAGACGGTGGATGTATTGATTGTTCTTATATATGATATCTTTGAATTAATTCTCCAGTTTAGTATATTAAGGTGAATTCATGCTCAGCTTAAGTTTCAATAGTAATTGCTACTAAAGTAGGTGTTCTTTATCGGCAATTATTGTATTTTTAGTGATAATAACAAATGTCACAAAATATGAAAGTTTTACCGGCAATAATGATTGTCACAAAATAAATGCCACTGAAAGTTATTACCAATTGCCACTAAATAAATGCCGCAAGAAGTATTTATTTTTACCGGCAATTATATTGATCCTTACCGGCTCCCTGAATAAAATGCCGATAAAGGCTTTAGCGACACTGAATGCAATGACATTAATTTAATTGCCGCTAAAAGTTTTTGCAGCACTAAAAATTGCCGCTAAAAGTAAAATTAATTGCCACTAAAAGTCTCTTTTGGTGTAGTGGATATGCATTGCAAGATTGATGCTATTGAAGGAAATAACACTTGGGAGTTAACATATATTCCAAAAGGGCACAAAACCATTGGAGTCAAGTGGGTTTATAAGACGAAACTGAAAGGTAATAGTGAAATCAACAAGTATAAGGTGCAATTGGTAGCTAAGAGATATAAACAAGAGCATGGTGTGGAATAAACTAAAGGTTTTGCTCCATTTCATGACACAATTAGAATTGAAATTGACTTGGGGGCACAAAATTTGTGGCCTATCTTTGAGTTGGATGTCAAATCAACTTTCCTAGATGATTACTTGTGCTACTACAGTTGCAATCTTCTTGTATTATTGTTGGTGCAACTTCAATGATTCTTTTATTTTTAACAAAGTTTATAGTATCGACATTAGTCTTACTGTTGTTTGCATAGTTTAGGTATTGTTGATAGTATCAAGATTACTGTTGCTTTGTCTATTGTGTTTAATTGTTATATTTTACTCAATGAATATCATATTTATGATTGTGTAAACTTTCTAGTTATGATTATGAGGATTGTAATTTGTGATTTATTGGAAATCAATATCTTTCATCCTTAGGTGGGGAGAGTTTGAAAACTGTCGTAGTGGATTGAGTTGTCTTGTTCAAGTGCAATGTTGTAATGTAGTTAGCTAACTAATTTGTTCCTGGCTTAGTTGTTTACCTGGTGCTAATTCTTGTATCTGTTTACTAGCTGCTAAACTGTCCTCATCCGGATACACTTTTATAGCTATAGTTTTTGAGTTGGTTCCTGATAGGTTTGGCTCCTCATGAACTATTAGAGCTTCTACCTCTATGTTAGAGTATTGGTTTCCTGGTAGTTATTTGCTGGTGTGTGTTCTTTTACCTTTTCATTTCTGAACTTCCTCTTCCCTAATTTTTGACCCTTTTAAAATTGTAGGTGAACAAAATGATGTGCAAAGCGGGAATGAAATCAGTGAAGCCCTTACTTAAAGAGAATTTGTTTCTACAAACATTCTACCACTATTTTACTATTGGCATAATTTTTTGAACTTAAATGAATGTCAACTCTTGAACATTCTAGCACAATTTTTACTTTTTGGCCCAATTTTGTGAAGTTGAATGAATGTCAACTCTTAAACATTCTAGGACTATTTTAATGTTTAGGCTTAATTTTTGTGAACATCAATGTATGTTGACTCTTGAATTGCAAATCAAGATCATTTGATTTTATCTATAATCTATGAATGCTACAAGTTGATGTACATATTGGTTTAATAGGTTATTTTAAAATGGCTACAGTAGCTTGCAATAACCATTAAAAAGGTCTATTCCAATAGCTTAATAGCACTGTTGCAATAGTTAAAAAGAACTGTTGTAATAGGTCGTTTGCAACGATTTGCAACTGTTGCAGAAAGTACTGAAAGTTGTCGTCCTAGAATAAAAAACAATTGTTGCTATAGATAGTGTGTTGCTAAAATTCACAATTGGTGCTATAAAACCTTTTGCAACGGTTTGAAACTGTTGCAACAACCGCAAGAAAATCGTCGTCCTAAACTAAAAAATAATCGTTGTTGTAAATGGTGTGTGGCAACGCTTTACCACCGTCGTTATAAACTCTTTTGCAATTATTTATCAACTATTGCAACAACTGTATAAATGTGTCGTCATAGACTAAAGAATAATTGTTGCTATAGACGGTCTGTGGCAACGACTTATTACTATTGTTGTGAAACCGTTACTATAGATATATCGCAACAACCTTATATGCAACACGCCAGTTTCCTTTACCATAGATCCATTGCTACAATCTTTGAGTCTATGGCAATAATTATTCCTGTGTTGCAATAGGCATGTTTTCTAGTAGTGACCCTTGATGAAAACAAAGGGGTTAACTCATCGGTGGCCCCTTAGAATTGGCATAAAATATGTTAAATTTTCTTTTAGCAATAAAATTTGTGGAGCTGTATTTTTTTGAAAAAATTTGAGCTACACAAATTCAGTGAAGTTATATTATAAAAGGATTGAACAATATTTAAGTTAAAGAAATTAAAAAAATTTCTGGTATATGGAAGAAGATTAAGGGGTGTGTTGTGAGAAGACCATGAGTTGGGTGGGATATGCTTCATCTACATATTTCTTAAGGTGATTTAATCATTTTTGTTATTATTTGGGAATAAATGTCACGTGTCATCAATCCATTGACCATCTTTTTAAAAAATAATTCATAGTTTATTATTTAAGAATTATGTTGAACAAAATGACAAGTGTCCTAATTTAATTTGACACTTTACACATCAGCCGTGAGTGGAACACACTCACCATTATATTTTTATTGAATGCAAAAAGAAGTGTAATAACACTACAAAAAAAGGTCTAAATTACATAAGAGTTTTTCCAGGGATTAGTATGGAAATCCCTAGGAAAGTTATTTTCATGCAAATTTTCATATCTATCTCTGGAAAGATCCCCATGTAATTAACACTTCCCTTGTAGTGAAATGACATATCAGGATCTTACGTGAGTTGTATAAAATGAACAAAGTCTAGTTTAGAAGTCTAAGTAAAAGTTGATGCCAACTTTAGAGAGCCACCAATGGCTTAACCCAAAATAAAGAGAGTAGATGTTAGACCCGTAAACTACTTGATCTAACTACGTGCAGAAATGTCAAGGACTTGGGCATTGGTCTTGATATGGATGAGGGCAAAACAGTGCAACACAGGATTCAAGGTACTTGAGTGTCGGCAAGGCAGCTTGAACGTGCAAGGCTTACGTGTGGGCTAGAGCCTTTGGGAAGGCAGCGTGTTGGCTTGACAAGGCAAAGTTGTGAAGACTTGACAATGGCAAGAACAAAGGTAGTTCACGTGAATTGCTGAAATAAAACAAAGTGTTGGAGGACAGCTAAAATATTCTAAGTGTTGGAAGCTGGCTGAAATATTCTAAGTGTTGGAATGTAGCCTGAAATATTCTAAGTGTTAGAATATTAGTATTTCGTGTAGATAAGAAAGTAATTTGAATTAGATTCTATCTGTTAGAAATATAGCTGTTGGAAACTTAGTTTGAACACTGTAATGACAAAAAAAAGGGTGGGAATTCGTCTAAGGCTGAGATAGAGTTTTTTATAGCCTTAGACAAATTCGTGAAGCCTTCCTTTGTATTAATTATCAGATTAATAAAGGTTGGGACAAGTTCCTGTAAAGTCTGTTTGTTGTTTTACTTTGCTGCTAAAGTATTTCTATACTTACTCAAAATCGTGGGTGTAAAATAGGCTAAGTGTTACATGCGTTTGTACGACTGCCTAGAGTGGTGTTCGGTAAAAATAAATCGACCCTCTTTCAATTGGTATCAAAGCACGGTTGAACGATGGTGAAAAACGCAGAACTGTGGGAACTGGCATGAAAAATTGAAGCATTAGTTGGGTTTACAGATGATATTTTGGGAGACTCTACGTTTGTGGATTTGTTTACACAAGTCATTGATTTGAGACTTGACCCTGAGAAAGTTCAGGGGGAGATTGGTGTATATCAACAGAATGTTGATAATCATATCACTGAAATCTTGGATTTTCTTACCACAACTACGCAACAACTTGAGGGACTGCAGAAGGAAAATGAGAACCTTCGTGCCGAGCTCGTTGTATTGTGTCGGGCTGTGGCTACGTTGAGTTCTAATCATGTTGAATCATCTAAGGTTAAAATTCCAGAACCTAAGACCTTTAGTGGTGCAAGATGTGCTAAAGAACTGGAAAACTTTATTAGGGACATGGAACAGTATTTTACTTCTGCAAGGGTGCCTGACGCCGATAAGTTAAACATTACCACAATGTACATGATGGGTGATGCTAAACTTTGGTGGAGGACTCGAAATGCAGATGATGTAAGTGCTGGTCGTCCTAGAATTGATACATGGGATAAGTTCATAAAGGAAATGCGCGATCAATTTTTTCGTATCAACGCATCTTGGCTTGCAAGGGATAAATAGAAAAGGCTAAGGCAGACGGGTTCGGTGAGGGAATACAGTAAAGAATTCACCTCTGTGAAGTTAGACATACATAATATGTCTGATGAGGATAAATTACAAAACTTCATTTCGGGTATGCAAGGCTGGGCTCAAAACGAACTTCGGAGACACAATGTTAAAGATCTGCCTGGTGCAATTGCAGCTGCAGATTCGTTGGTTGATTTCCGGAAGACTCGTCCTTTGACAGATGTTCCCTCTACTTCAAAAACTAAGAAAAAGAACGATAAGAAAGGGAATGGAAAAAGGATAGTCGTAAGGACGGTACAAATGACAAAGGAAAGGCACAAATGAAGGATGGAATAGACAAACCAAAGAATAAAAATGGTAATTCTAACGGCTGTTTGACTTGTGGTGGTCATCATTTGGCCAAGTCTGTCCATACCGGGAAAAGGTAAATGCTTTGCGTGCTGGAAATATGAATCAAACGGATGAAGATGAGGAAATCGTGGCTGCAATGTCAAACCCATTGGGATTGTCCTTCAACCATATTACAAGGATTAATAATATTGGAGAAAAGTCTAGTACTTCAAATCCTCATGATTCCCTAATTCATATAGAAATGACAGTGAAAGAACAACGTGTGATGGCAATGGTTGATACATGGGCCACTCATACATTTGTAGATGTGAGAATTGCTACAAAATTGGGGCTGAAGTGGTCTAAAAACCCTTCCTACGTCAAAACAGTCAATGTTAAGGCACAGGCCATTGTGGGTATGGCTTATGGAGTGTCTATGTCGACTGGTAGTTGGGTGGGAAAACATAATTTGATGGTGATTCCGCTTGGTGAATTTGAGATCATTCTTGGGATTGATTTTCTAAGAAAATTCCTGTTTATTCTGTTTCGTTACTTAGATGGAGTGATGGTCATGAATGGAAGCAATGCTGGATTTCTTAAAAGAGTTCATCCATTTGGAAACATTAATAAAGTTGCAAAGAAGAAAGAAAAATGAATGTTCTTGTCTGCTATGTCAATCGACAAAGGGCTGAAGAAAGGTGATGACACTATACTTGCTTCCTTGGTTGAAGTGAAACCTGATGTTAAGATGGAAGTGCATGATTCTGTTGCTGAATTGCTTAAACAATATGCTGATGTTATGCCGCCTGAATTACCAAAGAAAGTACCACCAAGGAGGGATATTGATCATAAAATTGAGTTGCTGCCTGGCACAGTTGCTCCTGCACAGGCTCCTTATCGTATGGCTCCTAAGGAATTGGTTGAATTGCGCAAACAATTGAACCAGTTGTTGGATGCTGGATTGATTAAACCATCTAAGGCTCCATATGGTGCCCCTGTTTTATTTCAAAAGAAATAGGATGGTACGATGCAAATCTGTGTAGACTACAGGGCGCTGAACAAGGAAACTATAAAGAACAAGTATCCGGTTCCATTGGTGCAATATTTGATGGACACGTTGAGTAAGGCATGCTGATTCACAAAACTTGATCTCAGGGCGGGTTATTGACAGGTTAGGATAAAGAGGGTGATGAACCAAAAACAACATGTGTACCTAGATATGGTTCATATGAATTCCTTGTAATGCCATTTGGGTTGACTAATGCTCCGGCAATGTTTCGCAACTTAATGAATAATGTACTGTTTGACTATCTTGATGACTTTGTTGTTGTCTATCTAGATGATATTGTCATTTATAGTCGTAAATTGGAGGGACATGTTAATCACTTAAGTTTGGTTCTGTCTCAGTTGAGAAAATACACACTTTATGTGAAGATGGAAAAGTGTGAGTTTCCTCAACAAGAGATAAAATTTCTGGGGCATCTTGTTAGTAAAAACCAAGTTCGAATGGATCCTAAGAAAGTGCAAGCCATTGTTGATTGGCAGGCACCTCGTCATGTAAAGTATTTGAGGTCGTTTCTTGGCTTGGCTAATTATTACAGAAAATTCGTTGCTGGTTACTCAAAAAGGGAAGCGGCTTTGACAGATTTGTTAAAGAAGGATACAAGGTGGGTTTGGTCTGAACGATGTGATGAAGCATTTCAGAATTTGAAGAAGGTTATTGCATCAGAACCAATACTCAAATTACCTGATTTTGAGTTACCATTTGAAGTGCCCATTGATGCGTCAAACAAGGCAATTGGTGGCGTACTAGTTTAGAAAGGTCATCCAAAATGGCCATTGAAAGTAGAAAATTGAATGATGCTGAACCGCGATACTCAACACATGAAAAAGAGATGGTTGTGGTGGTACATTGTTTGCAGGTTTGGAGAGTTTATCTCCTCGGTACTCGATTTGTAGTAAGAACTGATAATGTAGCTAATACATTTTTCAAGACACAAAAAAAGTTGAGTCCTAAACAAGCACGGTGGCAAAAATTCCTGGCAGAATATGATTTCATGTGGGAATTTAAACCAGGAAAACACAACCAGTTTGCTGATGCCCTGAGTAGAAAAGAAGTATTTATTGCAGTATATTCAATTTCAAAACTCAAAACTGATTTCTATGATAGAATCAGGTTATGTGCTGCAAATGATTCATTATATGTTAGATGGATAGGTCAAGTGCAAGATGGCACTATGAGACGGTATTGGATCGAGGACGATCTGCTCTATTTTAAAGGGGGAGAATCGTTGTGCCAAATCAGGGCGGATTGTGCAAAGACTTAATGAAAGAGGCGCATGATTCTGCTTGGGCTTGACATTTATGTGTTGAAAGGATGTAAGTCTTACTATCTCGTGTTTATTTTTGGCCAAAGATGGAAGACGATATAGAGGCATATGTCAAGACTTGTCATGTTTTTCAAGTTGACAAGACTACACGTAAGAAGGAAGCAGGTTTGTGGCAACCTTTGCCTATTCCTGAAAGGCCGTGGCTATTAGTAAGCATGGATTTCATTTCTGGATTCCCTAAGGTAGATGGCAAAGCATCTATCATGGTAATAGTTGAAAGGTTTTCAAAATATTCTGTTTTTGTTGCTGCACCTGAACTATGCTCATCTAAATTTGCTGTTGATTTGTTCTACAAATATGTGGTTAAATATTTTGGTGTTCCGGCTGACATTGTGAGAGATAGAGATACAAGGTTCACTGGTAGATTTTGGACAGCTTTGTTTAATATGATGGGAACCGAGTTAAAATTTCTACTGCAAATCATCCACAAACAGATGGACAGACGGAAATAATTAATCACTTGGTTGAAGAATACTTGAGGCACTATGTGACAGCAAGTCAACGGAATTGGGTAACGTTGTTAGACACTGTGCAGTTCTGCTATAATCTGCACAAGTCGTCTGCAACAGAAATAAGCCCTTTTGAAATCG
The DNA here is from genome assembly GCA_027705065.1 of Solanum peruvianum. Classification (NCBI taxonomy): domain Eukaryota; kingdom Viridiplantae; phylum Streptophyta; class Magnoliopsida; order Solanales; family Solanaceae; genus Solanum; species Solanum peruvianum. The sequence goes on along the minus strand of JAKWJD010001758.1, from coordinate 48,899,404 downwards.
TTTTAGGCAGACATCCTATGACACCACTAGATGTTGCTAAATCTAAGAATCAGGGAAAGTGTCTAGCAGCATACAGGGTTGCAAGGGACACACTTCAAATGTTATCTGAGGCACATGATAGCTTGCGCAAGTCTCAGCGGCGCATGAAGAAGTATGCGGATCAAAATCATCACTCAGTTGAGTTCAATATGGGTGACAACGTGTTATTTAAACTTACTCCACAAATCTGGAAACATATTGTAAGTAAGACCAGACATCGGGGTTTGATTCCTAAGTATGATGGTCTATTCGAACTGGTGAAACGAGTAAATGAAGTTGCTTATAGGTTAAAGTTGCCAGAAAGGTTGAAAATTCATCCCACTTTCCATGTGAGTTTCTTGAAACCTTACTTTGCAGATGCAGATGATCCGAACAGAAACAGGTCAAAGAAGGTTCCTCCATCAGTACCTACACAGTATGATGCTGAAATTGAGAAGATCCTTGATCACCGGGTTTTGGGCACAAGTAAGAAGAATACTAAGACAGAATTCTTGGTTCATTGGAAAGGCAAGAGTGCAGTTGATGCAGTTTTGGAGAAGGCAAAAGACTTATGGCAGTTTGATGCTCAAATCGAGGACTATCTTAAAATAGTATCGATGAGGACATCGAGTTCAAGTGGTGCGGGTGGTCTGTTAGACCTGTGAACTACTTGATCTAACTGTGTGCAGACATGTCAAGGACTTGGGCATTGGTCTTGACATGGATAAGGGCAAAACAGTGCAACACATGATTCAAGGTGCTTGAGTGTTGGCAAGGCAGCTTGAACGTGTAAGGCTTACGTGCGGGATAGAGTCTTTGGCAAGGCAGCGTGTTGGCTTGACAAGGCAAAGCTTTGAAGACTTGACAATGGCAAGAACAAAGGCAGTTCACGTGAATTGCTGAAATAAAACTAAGTGTTGGAGGACAGCTAAAATATTCTAAGTTTTGGAATGTAGCCTGAAATATTCTAAGTATTAGAATATTAGTATTTCGTGTAGATACGAATGTAATTTGAATTAGATTCTATCTTTTAGAAATATAGTTGTTGGAAATTTAGTTTGAACCCTGTGATGACAAGTGTTGGACATGTGTCATTTGTAACTGCCGCATGTAACTGCCATGTGCAGAAATTTTATTAAGGGTGGAATTTGTCTAAGGCTGAGACAGAGTTTTTTCTAGCCTTAGACAAATTCGTAAAGCCTTCCTTTGTATTAATTATCAGATTAATAAAGGTTGGGACAAGTTCATCTAAAGTTTGTTTGTTGCTTAACTCTGCTGCTAAAGTATTTCTATACTTAGTCAAATTCGTGGGTGTAAAATAGGCTGAGCGTTACAGGCGTTGTAAGACTGCCTAGAGTGGTGTTCGGTAAAAATAAATCGACCCTCTTTCACTAGGCCTAAAGGCCTCTGAGATTTTTTTTAACCCTTGTTTTAAATTTTATTTTATTATTTTGCACATACAATCCTTTTAAGTGTCGGGTGGAAAAATAAATTCCTAGTTTTTATTGTTTTATTGAGACTTTCTATTTTTTAGGATGAGTTCCTTGGCTTTGTTTTCGGTTCATTTCCTAAGGATAGTCCCTTATGAATCGAATGTCTTTTACTTTTTTAGGAATAATTTTTTTCGAGAAAAGAAAAAACCATTTTGAGTGGTGTGATACTTTCTGTTTAGGCTTAATTTTTGAGTAGTTATTCCTTGTGAATGCTTGACTGATAAGGAAATTGCAGATTCTTTGATACCTAAGTTCATGGTTGTGACTTTGTACATAACTTATTTTTTTTGTAATTTTTTATGATCATGTCTCTCTTAGAAGTGAAATTGATCCATCTTGATTGATACTTGTGCCATGTGTAGTGAGAATTTTTTTAATTTATGTTTTGTATCTTAGTCTTGAACTTGCTCAACATGTTATTGAAGCGAAACAAAAAGTGTTATTTTCTTTAGGAGATGATGATAGGTTTTCTTTTATTTGTCTCGTATTTTTATGCTTTTGGATATTATATCACTAGTTGCCTTTTTGATCCTATAGTCTTGTTGGTATCCATATTTTGAATCCCTAATTTTTGCGCCTTGCGTTCTTGAGCATCATAGCATAGAATTATTCTAATTATCAATTCTGAGAAAAGGGATAGATGAGTGAAAAGGTAATCAATGATATCTACAAAGTGCTTAAAAACCCTCTCTGAAAGAATGTGATGTAAAGAAAAAAGGTTACCTTGATGATGACTCTAGTCCTTCAAAGGACATCGTGCACCTTAATGCATGCAAAATACATAACTTGAGGGTGGCTATTATGAAGGAAAACTTTTGTTTTTTTAGAAAAAAAAAACTTTAAAACATTCTTGAGATGATGAGAATTACTTGTGAAATAATTGTTGAAGAGAGGGACGAAAATAAAGAATAGAAAAAGAATGGGTGATGAAGTCTTAAAGTGCAAAGTTCTTAAAGAAATTAAGTCACTATTATATAATTTTCCTACCAGTCCCTAGGCTACACTACAACACGTTAAAATCCTATTTGATTCTATTCAAGCATGTTTAATTAGTGGAGATGTACATAATGGGCAAACCTATAATTGTTTGTGCCTATATGTAAATTTTATTTGTGAGTGTGAGAGTTGTTCTTGAATTGAGTGTGTGAACTATTTGTTTTTGTGATGACACTTGATTCATGATGCATAGGTGATATTATTAATTTTCTCTGATGAGATTAGGTGAACAAACTTAAATTTTGATGAGTTCAAAGTCTTTCCTTGAGGTTAGAGGTGTGTTGTTTATTTGAATGTCTTGCATAATGATTGGAAAATTGTACTTGATGTTTTGAAATTGGTATATGACCTAATTGTTTGTATTAATCAAAGTGATGACATTCCTATTTTGATTCATTTGTGATGATCTTTAATGTTTCTCGAGGATTAGCAAAAGTTTAAGTGTGGGGTGATGATGTGAGGCCAAAAATACATATTTTTAAAATCATTATTTGTGTAACATTTATTATTTATATTTGTCCATTTTTTATATAAATTTTATGGATTGTGCTAAATAGTGTATTTTATTTGTAGGATTAAATTTGATAAAGATGAAGAAATTTGAAGCTAAAACAAATTAAAGATGGAAAGTTGAAGAAGGAAATCAAACAGACACTTTAATAGATTAACTTTAATATATGATTTTAATTATATATATGCAACAAAATGCTTACTGGAATTTGAATGGAAGTCGCCCTGTCGTAGATTTTGATGAATTTGAGGAGGCTACAGTGTTTCAAGCGGAGAGAATTTTTATTCCGCTTGATTTTGGTTTCCAATTTATTTTGGACTCAATTATTTTATTTAGGATTTTCTACATGTACAAATAGTCCATAGACAATATTATGAGAGATCATGAATTGAGAGTAAAGATTAAAGTATAAAATTGTCAATACTTTATAAGGTTATTTTTCTTCTTCTTCTTTTCATAGACAATAGTAGCTAAAGCCCTTGTTCTGGGCTGTAGCTACGGATTCAATGTTGATTATTTCAGACTTTTTGAATTAATTCTTGAGTGTCATTATAAGTTACTTCTATTTTCTTATTTTACTATTTTATTCTTCCGTATCATAAAATAAATCTAGTGTCTCATCTTAAAATTGACACGAGGATGTTAGGATCGAATTCACGCACACACACTAGATGAATGAAGAACACAAGAACTTTCAAGAGAAAGAGATGAGAAATCTAGAGAGAGAGAGAGAGAGAGAGAGAGAGAGAGAAAACCCAATATTTCGTGGTAAAACCCCGTGAGTAAACGTCCACGGCGGTGAGGTATATTTATATTAATAAATCAGAGTATTTTTGGTTACAGAGAATAAATAGAGAAAAAATAGGAAAGCCTAAAATAGAGAATAAATAGGAAAACCTAAAATTAATCAGGCTCCACTACCTAACAATTCTCCCACTTGGAGACTGACTGAGTCATCCAAAAAATACATTCTCAGAAAAAAATCTCTTCATCATCAACATCTTTACCTCACCGCAACATCTGTAGCAACAACTACAGAAGACCAACCGAGGTTTTACATAACCTCAATTTCCCAACATCAACATATTTCGTCAACATGTCTGCCGGGTTCTTTGCACCCTCTATCTTCTCCAAGAACATATCACCATCCTCCACTGCCCTGCAAGTGAAATGGCATCGCCTTCTGATGTGCTTTGTCTTCAAATGATAGATTGGATTTTTCACCAACTGTATGACACTCTGGCTATCTGAGTAAAGAATCTTCTCGCTCTGCTTCTTGCCCAATTCCTCAAGATAATCTGCCAGCCATATCATCTCTTTCCAAGCTTCAGCTATTGCCACATACTTAGCTTCAGTAGATAAAAGAGAAACACACTTCTGAAGCCTGGACATCCAACTCACTACTGTTACACCTATAATGTAAATGTACCCGGATGTACTCTTGCTCGAGTCAACATCCCCACCAAGATAAGCATCCACAAAACCCTGTAGAGTCAAATTGCCTTTGCCAAAACAAAGTGAAGTACTGGATGTGCCTCTCAGATATCTCAGAACCCACTTCACAGCTTCCCAATGCTCTTTCCCAGGGTTCGCCATGTACCTGCTAACAACTCCCACTGCATGTGCTATATCAGGTCTAGTGCAGACCATAGCATACATCAAACTACCAACTGTTGAAGCATATGGAACAAGTTCCATGTGATCATGCTCCTCGGCAGTCTTGGGTGACTACTCCTTTGAGAATTTAAAGTGATTTGCCAATGGAGTAGTCCTGGGTTTAGCATCATTAACCCTAAATCTGCTCAGCACCTTCTCAATGTACAACTCCTGAGATAGATTTAAAGTGCCAGCAGATCTATCCCGAGAAATCTTCATCCCCAAAATCTGCTTTGCTGGACCCAAATCTTTCATCTCAAACGCTGCAGACAACCTTGTCTTCACATTGTTAATCTCCCTCATACTAGATCCTGCAATCAACATATCATCCACATACAAGAGTAGAAAGACATATGAATCAGTGTATTTCTTGAAGTAACAACAAGGATCCTTTTCAGCTTTGCAGAATCCACTCTTGGTCATGAAGGAGTCAAACTTCTTGTACCACTGCCTTGGTGTTTGATTTAGTCCATACAAGCTCCTGGTGAGCTTGCACACCATGTGTTCCTTGCCTGGAACCACAAATCCTTCTGGTTGCTGCATATAGATCTCTTTGTCCAGATCTCCATGTAAAAATGTTGTTTTTACATCCATTTGCTCTAGATGCAAATTCTCCGATGCAACAACACTCAACAGAATTCAAATAGAGGTTAAATTCATAACAGGAGAGAATATTTCAGCATAATCAATACCTTTCCTTTGTGAAAATCATTTAACCACTAAACGAGCCTTGATCCTTCTTTTGTCATCTGGTTTAGTCTTAATTCTGAACACCCACTTGTTCAGCAAAGCTCTCTTCCCTGCAAGTAACTCAGTCAACACACCCATGTGTCGTTCTTCTCAAGTGACCTCATCTCATCATCCATGGCTTGCTCCCACTTGATCTAATCCTCCACCTATAGGGCCTCACCAAAACACTCTGGTTCCTCCTCATCAGTCAGCAATAGATAGTGTAATGAAGGTGAATACCTATCTGGTTCCCTGATGGATCTGGATGATCTCCTTAACACCTGCTCAGGTGTAACTTGCTCCACTTCAGATTCTTCAGTAGTAGTTGGTTGAGAATCTGCTTCGACATCTCTGGGTTACTCTTCTCCAACTCAACCTCAACTCCCACTTGCTTTGTAATCTCTAGAACCTTCTGCTCTTTGTCCTTGTAAAGGACAGACTCAACAAATGTCACGTCACAATGTCTCATGATCTTTCTATTCTTGTCATCCCAAAACCTGTAACCAAACAGATCAGAACCATAGCCTATGAAGTAACATTTCACAGCCTTGGCATCAAGCTTGTCTCTCTTTTCTGGATCAACATGAACATAAGCAGTGCAACCAAAAGCCCTCAAGTGTGAGTACTTGAGTTCTTTTCCTGTCCACACCTTCTCTGGAATCTTGAATCCTAAAGGAATTGATGGTATTCTGTTGATTAAGTATGCAGTTGTGCTCACAGCATCCGCCCAAAGTGTTTTGGGCAACCCGCAGTGTATCCTCATACTGTTCATCCTCTCAGCAATTTCATTCTGGCTTGCCTTACCAGGAACTTTTCTCATCAATCTGATTCCCTCAGCTGCACAGAATGCCTTGAACTCTGATTTGTCATACTCTCCTCCATTGTCAGACCTTAGGCATTTGACTTTCAAACCGGTCTGATTCTCAACTTCAGCTTTCCACTTCTTGAAAGTTGCAAACACATCTGACCTATGCTTCAAGAAGTAAACCCATACCTTCCTGCTGAAATCATCAATGAAGGTAACATAGAATCTGGATCCTCGAAGTGATGATACTGGAGATGGTCCCCAAACATCTGTATGGACCATTTCCAATCGCACTTTCTTTGGCTCTCTAGGAATCTTTGTGAAGCTTACTATTTTCTGTTTGCCCATAACACAACTCTCGCAAAGACCCATATCAACAGACTTCAGACCCTCTAATGCTCCTTTTGCAACCAGCATCTTCATTCCTTTAGTACTCATGTGTCCAAGTCTGTTGTGCCACAGACATGAACCGGAAGCACCTTCAGCAACAGCGGCCATGTTTATACACCCTGCAGTGGTGTACAAGGTTCCAGATTTGGTGCCACGAGCTACTACCATAGCACCTTTCCCGATCTTCCACGAAATTTTCCCAAACTCTGTTGCATATCCCGTGCTATCCAAGTGACCAACAGAGATCAGATTTTTCTTGATCCCAGGAATATATCTGACATCCTCCAATGTCCGCTGGTTTCCCGAGGTTGTCTTTATGCAAACATCCCCCTTCCTTCAATCTCTAAGGCTTTATTGTCAGTAAGATATACTTTTCCAAAATTTCCAGATTTGAAATCATGGAACAACTCCTTGCTTGGAGACGAATGGAAAGATGCACCAGAATCCAAAATCCATGATTCAACCGGGTTGTTCACACTAAGGATTAGAGCATCCCCAATGTCCTCTGCTGAATTTACAGAATCATTGTCGTCTCCAAATTGCTGATTCTGTTTCTTCTTTGGCTTTGTAAAGTTCGTCCGAAAGTGCCCTTTTTCTCTACAGTTCCAACAAGTCACGTTTGATCTATTCAGTGATTTTCCTCGATTCTTTGATTTTGATCGACCATGTTGATTTTGGTCTTTCGTCTTACTTCTCCCCCTTCGATCAACACTGAGAGCACTGCCCGATGAATCTCCCACTTCTCGTTTACAAATACTTTCGCTAAGAACAACATCACGGATTTCATCAAACTTCAGTTTCTCAGATCCACGGGAACTGCTAATCGCAGCAACAACAGTATCCCAAGACTCGGGCAGAGATGACATCAAAATCAACGCCTTAATTTCATCTTCGAAAATAATATCCACAGAATTGTGTGCCTTAATTTCATCTTCGAAATTAATATCCACAAAATTGAGTTGACTCACAATCATATTGAACTCATTTATATGATCAGAAACGGATCCAGTTTCAGACATTTGTAAATTGAACAATCTACGCATCAAATATACCTTGTTCATAGCCGATGGTTTTTCATACATGTTCGACAGTTCCTTCAACAGACCGGACGTAGTCTTCTCCTTCACGATGTTGAACGCCACGTTTCTTAACAAAGTCAACCGAATCAACCCTAGAACCTGGCGATCCTTGAGTTTCCACTTCTCCTCCGTCATGGATTCCGGCTTCACCCCGGTCAACGGTTCGTGAAGATCTTTCTGGTACAGATAATCTTCAATCTTCATCTTCCAGAAACTGAAATCGGATTCATCAAACTTCTCGATTCCAAGCTTTGAACTATCCATCTTCAGTGATCGTGTTGAATCTCCTTAGCTCTGATACCAGTTGGTTAGATCGAATTCACGCACACACACTAGATGAATGAAGAACACAAGAACTTTCAAGAGAAAGAGATGAGAAATCTAGAGAGAGAGAGAAAACTCAATATTTCGTGGTAAAACCCCGCGAGTCAACTTCCACGGCAGTGAGTTATATTTATATTAATAAATCAAAGTATTTTTGGTTACAGAGAATAAATAGAGAATAAATAGAAAAGCCTAAAATAGAGAATAATTAGGAAAACCTAAAATTAATCAGGTTCCACTACCTAACAGAGAAGAGGTTAGATTGACCAGAGAATACAGAGAGCTCGGTCCACCCATTAAATTGAGGTGATTATTATTCAGGAGTAACAACCAAACAAATACCTTGCGAGGTTACGAAATAGGATGAAATATAATGCTCGCCAGTTAGTCTATTTATCATCGCTCAACGATGTAGTTAGATAGCTAACTGGGGTAGGAGACGAGAGGTGTGTAACCCGGATCACACTATCAACCCTATTAACCAGTAATTTGACAACTGAATTAGTTCTAAGCCAAAAATATGATACATAAAATCCAATATATGTTGTCAGCCCCGCGATTTTCCAAGTTATTGTTTTATTCCTACATTCTTTTCTTTTGACACTCTTAGATAAATTATTAGATCAGTATAATTTAGTAAAAATAGTTAATTGACAAATCCTTGGATTGATAATCTGGTTCTTTTAAGAGTCATTATATTACTTGCGCGACCACATACATTTGCCTATGCAATTGGGAGCAATAGCGACTCTAACAAGAGTACGTCTTAACCAACACATAACATTTACATGAACTTCATTAAACACACTGCCATCATTTTTATAAACTTGGAGGTCCAGAATTCTTGAAGAGATTATTTAGATCATTTAAATCTAATTACACATAATTATTTTCCTTCATTTCAATAACTTCTTCTATATCATTCACAAATAATATATTGAGAAATATTAATATTTGTTGATCTCAATGGTATATTACTTGTTAGTACAATAAGTGAATGACTTGATGATGCTAAAGTTAGTTAGCATAAAGATATATACTACTTAAACTTGCGATGTCTGCAAAAGTTACAAAGGGAGATACAAGAACTTTCGTAACTAACTTTTTCACCATTCAGCTCAGGTTATACTTATTGTAACTAAGTTTTGATATATCGAGTTTGAATCCAACATATAATCTTATGTCATATATAAAATATATAACAAGTCAACCAAAAGGTTATGCAATGGAAAAAATTAATGGATCGATACTAAAGAAAGCAATAATATCAACTTAGTAAATTAATGAGAGACTATAATCTTATACTAACCATTTGGTACAAATGGAAAAACAAATTAAAACCAAATCAAGTTACACCAAACAAAATAGTCACTACAAATATGGTATATGAGCTTTTTACTTGAAAAACATATTTCTTACTATAAAGAATCCTTGTGAGAGTTGTTATTGATAGTCCTGATAGATTCGATCACCTGCACAATGATAAAATGTAGAAGAAATTATGGCTGTGATAAAAATATTTTCTTAAAAAATAAGTCAATTGAAAATCTTCTTTTACCAAAGGATAAATATAAGTACTTCATAAATATAAATATATAGCATATTTTTTTTGAAGGAATATTGATTGTATTGAAGTGTTACCTAATAAGGGAATACGTGGGAGATATATATAGGATATAGGAAGGAGTGCTAATCCTAATAGGACTAGGATTAAGGAGTACTAATCCTAATAGGACTAGGATTAGTACACAGTAAATACTATATTATTTTATACTATTTATTTAATACTACTGCGGTTATGATCCCCCCTCAAGCTGAGCTGAGCGGAAGCGAACGGAAGCTTAGAACTGAGGTAATCGTGTTGTCGGCTCGGGAGAGGCTTTGGTGATAAATACAGCCGGTTGTTCTTCAGTGGGTACATACTACACAGTCTAGTGCGGGTCCTGAACTTCATCGTGAACAAACAGACAATCGGTATCAACATGCTTCATTCTGGTGTGTATGACGGAATTCTTAGCCACACAGATAGTTGATTTGTTGTCACAATAAAGAGCAGAATAGTGTGAGTGGCGCGGAGTTCGCGAAGAATATATGTGACCCACATGGTCTCAGCAGCAAGAAGAGCAAGGGCGCGTATTCAGCTTCAGTCGAGGCCGACAGACCTTGGGTTGTTTTTTTGTACACCAGGAGATAGGTTCGGCCCCAAAAAAACGAAAACTCCGATGTAGATTTTCTGTCATTTTTATCTTCGTCCAATCTGAATCTAAGAAATCCCGAAGCTCCAGTCCCCCCGGGTTGAATGAGTAAACCACGACCAAGAGTGCCAAAAATGTACCTGAGAATGCGTTTTAGACAATGGTAATCATGTTCACTTGGTTGATGCATGCGCTGAGCAACTCGGTTGATAGCAAACTTGATGTCAGGATGGGTAATGGCCAGATATTGTAGAGCCCCAATGAGGCTGCGGAAGTGGGTGATATCGGCAAAGGGGGTGTCGGCTCCATTCGTAGACAAAGAGACTGCCATCGGTGTTGGTTGACTGGTGCATTTTTCCAGTCCAGCTTCTGCAACAGATCTCGAGCATATTTTGACTGATGAAGAAACAGCCGCTGCCTGTCCGAGAAACCTCCATTCCCAGAAAATAATGTAACGGGCCAAGGTCCTTCATTTTTAAGGTAGTATGCATATCTTGAGTGACATCCTGAATGAGCTGCAGTAGAGCCTGTAATAATGATATCATCTACATAGACAAGAAGAATGACTATACCGTGGTGTGCTGAATGTTGAGTAAACAGACTCGTGTCGTGTACGCAACATGTGAAGCCAGTCCCTGGAGGAACATTTTTTCAGACGTGTGTACCAAGCACAGGGGGCTTTCTTGAGCCCATACAGAGACTTCTGGATTTGTAGCATGTTGAGGGAAGCGGGATCAACATAGCCCGGTGGTTGCGTCATGTAGATAGTTTCATCAAGCATGTCATGAAGAAAAGCATTGGAAACATCCCACTGATTGATGAGCCATTGTTGCGCACGACGAGTGACAGTACCACGCGAATGGTTTCCTCCTCGCCGAATAACAGGTCTGAATGTCTCGGAGTAATCAAGCCCATACTCCTTATTATAGCCTTTAGCAACCAAACGAGCCTTGTACCTGGAAATACTACCATCTACTGCATGTGTGTTTAATTTGTACACCCATTTACAGCCCACTTGGTGCCGCCCATGGGGCTTAGGTACAAGAACCCCCAAGTTTTCTGATCAGTCAAAGCCTTAAACTCGTCATCCGTAGCATGACGCCAATAAGCATTTTTTGAGGCAATAGAGTAGGTTGTTGGTTCACTATCGGGAAGGGTGTATTTGGTAGTATGGTAGCCTGAAAGTTTTTTGGGTTAAAAGATACCGGCTTTGCCATGGGTAACCATGGGATGAGTATTGGGGGGTGGCACGGTGGTGGTGATTCGGGGGTGGCCGGGAAGGACCCAAAACGGATCGGGCTGGAGATGTTGTGGTATGGGGTGGTTCGGGTGGCTGTGAGGGTGTGTGTTTGTTTGTGGTTTTGGTTTGCGGGTTGTTGTGGGGGGGACGTCGAAGGGGTGATGAGGGGTGGTTGGGTAGTGGGTGGAGGTGTGGGGGAAGGTGGTGAGGGACCCTGTGAGTATGGTGGGAAAAAAGGGGAAGGACGCCAATGACTGATGTATTTGTGGAGGAGGAAATAGACTCGTAGGAACCTCATTTTCGACAAATTTGACATGACGAGATATGTAGACTTTATGATTTTGTGGGTCAAGATAGCGATAACCCTTGGAGGTAGGATGATAGCCCAAAAAAATACAAGGACGGGATCGGGGTTGTAATTTGTGAGTAATATGAGGGCGTAGCCAGGGTAGGCAAGACCACCCAAAGACGCGGAGGTTGGTATAATTGGGAATTTTGGTAAAGGAGTTGATAGGGTGATTTGTTGGAGAGGGTGTGACTGGGCATTCTGTTAATGAGGTAGTGTGCGGTGGCTAGAGCTTCTACCCAAAATGAGACAGGGAGATGAGATTGATGTAGAAGAGTAACCACCGTTTCAATGAGATGGCGATGCTTACGCTCAGCCACCCCATTCTGTTCGGGAGTGTATGGACAGGAGTTTGATGTATAATTCCCAGGGATTGCAGAAACTGGCCAAAGATGTTATTTACATATTCCTTTCCATTGTCACTTCGAAAAAGTTTAACACGAGAATTGAATGTGTTTTGGCCATTTTTTCAAAAGTGACAAAGGTGGTGTATGCTTGTGATTTGTGTTTTAGTGGGTACAACCAAGTGTATTTTGTAAAATCATCCACAAAACAAATATAGTAGGGAAAACCAGCAAATGAAGGAACAGCAGTAAGACCCCATAGGTCAGAATAAATAAGTTGAAAAGGTGCAGTGTACGCTTCTCAGATAAGTAAAAGGTAATTTATGAGATTTAGCAATAGAACAGGAGTCACAATTGTTTACATGAATGGAAGAAAAACCTAATTGAGACATTAAAGAATTTATTATTTGAGTAGACGGTGAACCAGACGACTGTGCCACAACAGACTGTGGCCATCAGCCGAAAGAGCCACCGGAGCCACAGGAACGCTTTTTGAAACTGGGTGGGCAGACAAACTTGTGCCAGGAAGAACATACAGACCATGCTCACAGGGTTCCTGAAAAATCACCCTCTTGGTAGTATTGTCTAGGATCTGAAAATCATTAGAGGTGAACAAGAGTGAGCAATTATTGTCTTTTGTGAATTGGTGAACTGAAAGGAGATTGGTTTTAATAGAAGGCACGTGGGTAAGGTTACCTAGGTGAAAGATAGCGGTGGGGGTTTTAATGGTACCCGTGCCAGTGTGAGAATATTAAGGGACTCACCGTTGCCAACAGTAATACCATTGGAGCCATGATATGATTTGGAGCGTTAAGCTTGGATAGATCAGAAGTAACGTGCATGTTGGCCCCAGTATCCAACAGCCATTCAGAGGAAGGGCCGACTTGAGATGCATAATTAGCATGGTTATCATTATTTCGGCTCTCCTCATACCGAAACCAGCAACGAACAGCGGTGTGTCCTGTTTTCTGAAAGATTTGACAAGTTGGATGATCCCACTCGTAAGTGTCCTGCCCGCCGCTGGAAGATGACTGCCCACCGCTGCCGAAAGACTGCAGGCTGTTGTTGTTGCCGTGCTGCTGGCCGTCGTACGGCGGACGACTGCCCTGGCGACCGTCGCGCCCGCGGCCTCCGCTGTTTCTGCCGTAGCCGCCGCGGCTCCCCTACCGGCCGCCACCACGCCTCCCACGATAGTTCTGGCTTGCGCTGAGGGCGGTGGCCGGCTTCATAACAGCGGCTTCTCGGAGAAGAAGTTTGCTCTCCAGATCCACGTTGATTTCTTCACTTTTTAGCCACGAGGAGAGAGTAGCCAGGTCAACGGGCATTGGACTGATGCGAACCGCCTGTTTAATGGAGGAGTAAGCTGATGGGAGCCCCCGAACGACGCACATGACGAGATCTTTTTCGGGAATGATTTCGTTCACAGGTTTCGAGGGCTGTGATGATGGTGGAGACCTCGTCTAAATACTCCGCCATAGTTTTCGTGCCTTTGGTAATTGTGTGGAGACGATCACGCATTGAAAAATATGAGAGTAGGAAATTGATGCATAGCGTGTTGCGAGGGCCGTCCACAGGGCTGAAGCAGTTGTGTAGGATCTGACTTGTTTCTGAACCGTGGGAGATGACCGAATCAAACATGATCGGATCTGGCCATCCACGGCTTTCCAGGCGGCATGGGCCGGATTGGTTTTTTTCTGATTTCTCTCCATGGCGGTGATGACTGCCGGCGGCGGTTCTGTGCTTTCATCGGCGTATTTGGAGAAGGTAATTGGCCTCAAGGGCTGTAAGAACGGTGATTTTTTCCATGTAGGGTAATTTATGTCTGATAATTTTTGGGAATCAGGGCATGAATATGCCTGAGAAGGAGTTTAAATTAACGGCAGAAGGAAGTGAATCGAGAGGATCCACCTCGGTTGTCATGGCTGCCCCGCCGCCCAAGAGAAGAGAGGGAATGATCGGTGCCCTAAAGAGAGAAAAAAACCTAGAGAAAAAGAAATCTAGGTTTTCTCTGGCTTTGATACCATGAAGGAATATTGATTGTATTGAAGTGTTAACCTAATAAGGGAATGCATGGGAGATATATATAGGAGATATAGGAAGGAGTACTAATCTTAATAGGACTAGGATTAAGGAGTACTAATCCTATTAGGACTAGGATTAGTACACCTTAAATACTAATATTATTTTATACTATTTATTTAATACTATCTGTTATTAGTTTTAATACTAAGACATTCTATTCAAACACTAAGGACTCATCTAATTAAGAAGAAGAACATCATAGATTATAATACAAACCAAACATGGAGAAAATACAATTTAATCTGGTGTTTGACATACATATATAATACAAAAAAAAGTAATTAACTTATATCAATAATGTAATATGAAATTTATATAAAGTTAAATTCAGATAGAAGTACTAACCTGATCAACAGAGCAAACTTGACCAAATGTATTATTCACTAGTGGGTTAGTACTTGGAGATTAAAGATTCCGGGAGACATAATTTATATTAGTGAAATCCAAATATGCATCACACTCTGATCATTGTTGCCACCACAATATTGCTTGAATTTGTATCTATTGCATTCATTAGTGGATGTATTTCCAACATGTATATCATATATCAATCTGCTACCTAAAAAACATTGTCTGCGTTGATATTCAAGTTGTTGTCATTTGTATTGGACATTATTTTCTACCCACATGTGATTCTCTATGGGACACATTGTGATTCACATCTTAATTACTTTGAGTATTATGATACTCACGATTAAACGCCAGGTTAGGTTTAGAACTAGTACTCTCAATATTTGATATTTGTAGTCCTTGTGAACCCAAAACATCAAGTAAGGGTCCATGTTGTTTTTGCAGCTCACCAGCGAAATAAGTTTTGGTCCACTGAGACGAGTTATTGTATGGATTGCAAATGGTGGAGTAATAGGGCTGAGCCTGAAGTTGTGGACGATAAAGTTGTTGGATTGAACTCTCTCCTCCAAAAGAAATAAAATTAGTCTTGAGAGTTGGAAATGGAAACTTTGGCACTATTTGGGTTCGATTTTAGTCACTTTGTAAATTTGTTAGATTGCTTGAGAAAAAGGTATCGTCCCAAATTTTTGAAAGCTACTTCTTTGCTGAGAACTATTTGAGAAACTCTGGTCTGATGGGCAATGAGTAGATTTCTTCTTTTTTTGGAATTTTCCAAAGGAGAGGACAATTCTAAAAGGTGTTATAGAAAGAAAAAAGAGAGAGAGAGAGAGAGAGAGAGTTGGATCATGTATATTTTATCATCTAAATTTGTTGTTGTTTAGGTGTGTTTGTAATGAGTAAATTTATTTGAATAGAAAATAGATAATTAGTGAAATGTAAAATTCTTTTCAAATAATATGAATTGAATATTGACTATAATATTGTTTTCATTGAACTTCAAAATATTAAGTTTGACCAACAAATAATTAACTTTTATCACTAAACAAGTAATTACAAAAGATTACGCTAATCTTGTTTTATTAGTCATGCTTTGATAAGACATTTGAGTATAAAACAATAAAAATAAAGTGTAAATTTTTACATATGAAATTATGATAAAATTAAAACATTTTTATTTGATTTTTATATAAAATCAAAATAATGAGTGTTGAAAATATAACAATAACTTTTCGCATTAGTGTTCGATAAAAAAGTCCTCTCAAGAAAAACATATTATAGTAACCAAACACGAGAAAATAACATTTTAAAAAAGTATTTTTGCAAAATAATTTTTCTAGTACTAAACACATATAAATGATATATAATTTACCACTGGTCTTTTATAAATGTACCTGTAGGTGGATCGCTACTTGTGCCCTAGTTATAACAAGCAAATTCATCTGCTCCAATATAATTTTCGGGCGACATCATGCATATTCCATAAAAATATAATTTTAAATTAATAACTATAATTTTTTCAAATCAAGTGAGGGTCCATGTACGTACAACAATCGTCATACCTTAACTTTAAACAAATTAACATGTAGCTATTGCTATAATAGTGAAGTAAAACTTACTCTCTTTTCCGAATTGATGTACAACTTTCATAAATCTTGCATGAACATTGTCATTCCATTCTATGCAAGCTTTTCTCCTAGTATCCATATTAAAATCACTATTTGTATGTTCTCTTTGATCAATCTCATTCATACTTTCTCTCTCTTTTTTCTTTGTAAACTTGTATTTTCCATTCGATCCCACATCAATTCCAACCTCATCAATATTATTTCTTTGTTTTGTAATATTTGATACATTTTGTCTCTCTTTGGATTCTCCACTGTCTCCAATAATATTATTGTTTCTAATATCAACAACATTCATGATTTGATCTCTATTTAATTCTGATCCTTCTTCCATTTGATGCCTTTGTGTTTTTTTTTCTCGATACAAATTGCGATAAGTATTTCACAATATCTTTGTCAAATGAATTTTCAAAGTGAAGATAAGCCCCCTCGTCCAAAACTTATTTGCTATGAGCTTATTGTATTCATCACACACAACTACATAACTATTTTTAAAAAGTAACAATTAGAATTGAATTTAATGCATATTCATTATAACACCAATGTTATCAAATAACTATATATCACAAATTGAAAAAATAAGATTGAGTGATCAATAATTTATGTCGCTAAATAAAAAGATTCAATGTTAATCTTATTTAAGGATTAGAGGATGGAATATAGAAAATTAATGTAGATACGAACTATTAAGAAACCAATTAATGGTGAACTTTTTATGGCTCAATTTGTTACACTGGATTAATTTAAAATAACACAACTAATCTGTATTAGATGTCACATAAGTGAAAGAGTAAATAAAATATTTACCGAGTGAAATTATATTCATGGCCACACTTTAGCTAAGAGGTACAAAGAAAGCATGTTCGATGAATGATCATTGATTATAATGATATCAAGTTGTTGTTTTTCTAAGAGGTACAAAGAAAGCATGTTCGATGAATGATCATTGATTATAATGATATCAAGTTGTTGTTTTTCTCTGATAAGTATTGATAATGTTGCTTAAGTAGTATTAATCGTCGTAACTGCATTAATAAATTTTAAAAGTCAATGAAGAAAATTGTACAAAATTATCAACGGGATATACTAATTCAATTATGTTGTTTTTGGTTATATTGCTACACTTTTTATTATGCCACACTATATTTTTTAATAAAACATGATTTTTAATAGATGTGTGAAATCTTCGACAAAGGTTCACATAATAAAGCTATATACATACTATTTTTATTTAATAATTAGATTAGGTATAGTAGAGAAGATCATATATAGGAATAAATTGTTAAGAATTAATTTCCAATTTATTCAAATAACTTTTTGAAATCAGACAAATATTTTTGTAATCAACCCCTAAGATAATAGGATCAAAACATGCAACAATTAAGTTTAAAAGATTTAGCAATGATAAAATGATTTATAAGTAACAAGGAAAACTTCCTTTTTTCTAACATATTTTGCTATATATATTCTTTATCATGCCGTCAAATTAAAGTTCTCTTTAGTTAATCACTACAATAGCTATAATTATTATTTCTAAAAATTAGTTGTACCTACAAAAGTTGATAGCAATGACAAGCGAATACTAACAAAGTTATTGAGAAACTAAAAAAAAAAAAAAATAGCCATAAACACACTTTAATTATAATTTTTCAGTTATATACCTTTTTTTCTTTGCAAGGTTAATAATTCAAGAAAATAATCGTTAAAAATAATTTTCGGGTAAAACATTATAACATTTACTTATTCTTTTCAAAGATTTAACAATTGTCGATTGTGTTCACATTAAGATTGAGACATAAAGTAATTAGTGCAAGTAACCATAAACTAGATCCAAAAAAAAAATTGCTTCCAAATAGGAAATTTTTTATAAATTAATTCTTTATAAAATTTCAGATAATGTAGTCCAAAATAATGAAATAAAATGTGTGTGTATTAAAAAAAGTAATTATAAAAGTTTTTTTAAGATGATTTTCTTGCTGAATTACAATGGAGAAAATAAATTACAATAAATAAAGCAAAAAAAAAAAAGTGGGGGGGGGGGGAAGAAAAATGTTTTTATTTTATGAAAATCAAAGCTCCACACTTGTGTTATTTTGTCTACATCCAATAAAAGACAAAATTAAAAGTTATCTCGAAGTAGGAAATCATATCAGCTCTTATTTTTTCCTTTCTTTCTATTTCTCCTCCCTTCTTTTACCCTGCACCTCCACCACCCTAACATTATATTTTTATAGGAAATATAAATTGATAAAAGAAGTAAAGATCTAAACATTCAAACATAATTTTTGACAAAATTGTATTATTTTCTTCGCCAACTCTTTGTCTGTCTTGACTCAAAAATGGGTTTGATGATACTCGTTTTATTTCACCAAGACAAGTTAGTCTATAACCCATATCTAACAAAGGGTAGAAATAAACAAAATATTCAAATATATATATTCACAATAAGATTTCGGAACTAACAACAGCAACATTTGTTATATGTTTAACCTTGACCTTATAATTCTCCCAAATTTATAGTCAGTTCTAATTCTTAATGCCAACTAACCTTTCAACAATTATATTTCCTAAGTTTCAAGTTTACAATTAAATCTCAATTTTTCAAATATCATAAATCTAAGAATATTCACATAATATCTTACACTTAACATTTAGTTGCCCATATGATAATATAAAAATTAATAAGTAGAACCGCTGATTACGAAACCATTGGTGAAATCGTTAAAGCCAAGGAACAACTCCTTACCAGTAAACTCCACACTAAACGAAAGTCCAAATTCAACAATATGTAGCCAATGATCAACCAATCATCAGTATCTAATAACATTGCAATTATTGCATATTAACTTTCCATTGAAAATTGTCTCCAAACTTTTAAGGATTCCATGTACAAATAAATTAAAATAATGATAGGATATATGTCATCTACTCAATTATTATAATATATTTTTAGTGTAAATAAATATTTTCCTCCTAACAGTAACAAAAATCAAACATTCGAATTATTACCTGCTATCAAGCCGCAACTACTCCACGAACTGTTGTTTTGTTTTCGCCGATACGTGAGATCTTGCCTTCTCCTTTTTTTTAAAAAATTATTGAACCAAAAATTCTCAACCTAATAATTTATTTCTATATCTATATAGTTAAAACACAAGGTATTTTTTCCCGCGCTTTGTGCGGTTAAAAATAAAAATTGCATTGAATTTGCAATCAAATTTTTTAACTAATTCCATACATTAAAAATAATGAGAAAATATGTTTTTAAAAAAATATTAGCAATATTTTAATATGAATTTGATTATTTGTCATTATCACATAACTCAAAAACCTCTAATGAATTAATTATATACGAAATAATAAATATTGATTCTTTAATCAACATTAAAACGAAAATACTGAAGAAATAGAATATATCTAGAAAGACATCTACTAATATAAAGAAATATTTAAGTTGCATAGACTATACAATTGTGATATATGTCTTAGAAAAATTCAAAACTTGTTAACATAAAAAAATGCTTCAACATAAAAGAAATTATAACTTTTGAACTTGCATGATGAATTGCTTCAATTGATAAGTGAGAAATTTCATATCTAGGTAAAAATAGACAATATGCAAGCTTATATATAGTACTTTTAAGTTACAAAATTTAATATAGAATATCAAAACATAAATTCTTTGAACTCAGTACAAATATTATTTTCTGTATAAAGAACATACGTACTATATGCGTATATGTTCAGTATAACTAGAGACAATAAGTTTGCACAAACATCAAAACAAAGTTTAAAATATGTACTCAAAAACAACAATTAGTATGATAAACATAAATTAATGAGTGTAAAAGAATATACAAGAATATGTAAAAATTGAATGAAATAAAAATGAAAAATCAAATACACAGAATGCACAATGTCCCTTTAAGAAAACTATTCCCATCAAAACCATAGGTTTAATGAATTACATCCTCTCATGATGGAACAATTTTATTGACCAACTTATTGATACAAAAATAGTGGCGTCAGTAAGCCACTCAACATGAGCAAAGTACACAAATATTCCGTTTTTGCGAAAGTAGAAGAAGAACATCCGACTTTTTGTTATTTTAAAATGAGAGGAAGTCCATCTATATATAAAACAAAGGGTAGGTGAACAACTGTTTATTGTGCATTACCAGAAAGGTTACAACTTTTTGGAAAAGTTGCACACCTTCAGAAAGTTTACAACCTTTCATAAAGTCACAACTTTTCATTCCATCGGAACTCTTCTTAAAATTGCAACTTTTTTTTTATAGAAGTTACAATTTTCATAAAAATCTCAACTCTTCATTAAAGTCACAACTTTT
The DNA here is from genome assembly GCA_027705065.1 of Solanum peruvianum. Taxonomy (NCBI): domain Eukaryota; kingdom Viridiplantae; phylum Streptophyta; class Magnoliopsida; order Solanales; family Solanaceae; genus Solanum; species Solanum peruvianum. The sequence continues at coordinate 48,878,874 of JAKWJD010001758.1, read as the reverse complement.
TATAAAAATTACAACTTTTGGTTAAAGTAGGAACTCTTAATCAAAGTCACAATTTTTCATAAAAGTCACCCTTTTTCATGAAAGAGGAAGACTAATTTTGAAAATAAATAAATTTAAAAGGAAATTCTTGCTTATGGTGGTGCCACGTAGGCGGGCCTAGAATTCTTTTTTATATAAATATATGATGGCATTAAACTAATTTTAACTTAACCCATTGAACATTAACTAAATTAGTTATTTAATAATAACCATCAATTAATTCACTCACTCTAGTTAAATGAATATTAAATTTTTTCCAAAAATAACCTCCCGAGTAATTACATTGTCACTCTAGGAATATCCCCCCCCCCCCCCCATTCTTTCTTAAAAAATAATATCAAGTGTAAAAAAAAAAAATTCCCTAAAGGGACATAGAAGTTGATATATTGCATGACATTCTTATAGCAAAAACCAAAAATAGAGAATCTAGTTTGATTATTAATAACCACACAAAACTCATTTCTTAACTGTTAAATCAACATATAGCAGCATAGAAATAGTATTAGGATAAAAGAGAAAAGAGAAATCTAGGATTTGTAAGATAAATAAAATGAAATCTTAAAAAATATCAATATTAAAATAACAAATGGGATAACATGCATCATATAAACTAAATCTGTTTTAAAAGAAAAAACATATAAAATTTACTTATATCAAAGGCCAACGGTTATAAATTTCATATATTTTTTACAGATGTTATCTTTGTAGTCATAAAACTTCAAACAATTAACTATCTCAGTCCCAAACTCTTTTCATTATCCACAAGCAACACATGAACTTCTTTTATCATACCACAAGTGGGGTTGCCATTGATTATCCATTGCTTCAATATTTTGAAGATTTTTTCTCTTCAAACATAAAAAGGAGGAGATAAAAATAATTTGTTACATGAAAGGGTAAACATATAGAGAAACACTCAACTCTTTGATATGTAGTTATATAATACCTCTATTTTCTAGTGGGTTTGTCTAATGTTATCTAACTTATAAATTTTGTTTGACCTAATTGATTTTTTTAATCTATCAAATTGTACAAACATTCCTTGCATATGTACTTATTCATTCTGTACTTTCAAATAATTACATATTAGTCTCCTTTATTATAATTTCGTATCATACTTCAAGTAAAACGCACCACTCCTTCAAACCCCCCCCCCCCTTGCTCTCTCCTTCTCTTTTCCCCTCCCTTCTTTCTTCTCTCTCCCCCTATAAGTTGTCTCTTTCTCAGTACAAGAAAAGTGTAAGAATCCCCATGTAATTTGATGTGAATCTTCTTGCAAATATAAATATGATGAAAAAAACTTTGTAGCTAACTATTTCTTGCAAATTTAGGAATTAAAATCCCTATCAAGGTAGGTTAGTTGAAGAAATAAATACGCATGTGCCTTATTTACTAATTTAACGGCGATTAACGAGCAAACATTTGCAAGAATTTTTCAGTACAATTTCATATGAAAGGAATTTAGCTATGAAATTTTGGCGATCCCTATAGATATCCCCAAGTAAATTCATATAGGATTTTGAGGTTAATAGCCTTGATTAATATAATATAACTTCTTGTGGATATTTAGGAAATGATTCCGCACATAAATTCCTATGAAATACCCCAAATAAATTCGCAAGAACAAATTGAGTAAGTTATTAGGGTTTTGGGTATGTGTGACTAAGTTATTAGGCTTAAATTGAGTAAACAACATAGTTTAGACATCAAATGACGTAGTTTAAGTAGCCAACTCCTAAGGGAAAAGACCAAAGTGACCTTGACTTAAATTTGACGAGTGTCACCTACTACAGGACTGACGGGCCGTCGGTTGACCTACCAACCGTCCGTAGGAGTCATCTGTCAAGCTCTACCCGATAGGGCTTCACTAAAAGGAGCATAACTTTTTACTCAAAGATGATATTTTAGCAAACCTTGTGGCGTTGGAAAGTGGATTCAATTATATTTAATTTTATATGGCATAGGACTTATAATTCATTATGTGCTAAAAGATATAACCGTATGAAGTTAACCCAAAAACCAATTCCCTCCAATTGGTTGTTGACCCTCACTAACAGTCAGACCTACGGTCCAACCACAGCCCGTACTAGTCGACCATGGGTTGGATCAGAGACATAAAACTTTGGACCTTAGCGACGAAACCCCACCTATGGTTCATGATTCTTGCTAGAATTTGTGAGTTGTTCCGTCGATTTGGCACTAGCTTATGAAAACTAGGATTATTTTAAGTTAGAGAGTCGAGGTGTTACATTATCTCTTCCTTGGTAATATTCGTCCTCAAGTTAAGTTTAAACAAGATGAATATGGAGGGAAGGAGATGCAATCTGTATCGCTAAGTACTAGAAACTGATATCTAACTGAACTGAGTTCAAAAAACATGCATGCTGGAATGCAACAACAACTAAAAGAACATGATACTGAGACAAAATTTATACAAGAATAAACTAAGAGATTGGAGAGGAATTATAACGTCTAGCTAAAACAGAATCAGAACGGAAGAGGTGATGATACTTGGCCTTTATGGCTGCTTCTGCTTCCCAAATAGCTCTCTCTATAGACTGAGTTCTCGAAAAAACCTTCACTGAAAGCGACTTCCTTATTTTTTAACCTACAAGCCTGATTGTCAAGAATTTTATCTGGAACTTCTACATAAGTAAGAGTGTCCTTTACAACCACAGTCCCTAATGGTAATATGATGTAGGATCACCCACACACTTCTTACACAATGAAATGTGAAAGACTGGATGAACCACTGCTAGTTCTACTGGCAACTCTAACTCATATGCCACATTCCCAACCCTTTTTGGATTCTGTAAGTACCTACATATCTACGAATAAGCTTCTCTTCTTGCCAAATCTCATAATCCCTTCACAGGTAAAATCTTTACAAAAATCCAATCATCGATTTTGAACTCTAAGTCCCTTCTCCTTACATCTTCATAGGACTTTTGACGACTCTGCGCTATCTTTAGTCTATCTTTGATGAATTGGAGTTTTTCCATAACCCCATGTATTAAATCTATTCCTATCAAGGCTGCTTGACCTATGTCAAACCAACCAATTGGGGACCTGCATCTACGCCCATATTGTCACGACCTAAATCGAGTCGCGAGTGGAACCCACACTTACCCTCCTATGTGAGCGAACCAACCAATACAAAACCCAACATTTCAATATAATATCAATAGAAAGTAATGCGGAAGACTTAAATCTCATTAATGAACATTGATTAAATAACTTCTAAAACTCAATAACTATTATTATCCCCAAAATCTGGAAGTCATCATCACAAGAACATCTATCCTCAAATTACTAACTCTAAGAGTATCTAGGAAGCTAAAATAAATAAAAGCTAGTCCATGCCGGAACTTCAAGGCATCAAGACATGAAGAAGAAGATCCAGTCCAAGCTAGAAGCATTAGCTCACCCTGAAATCCGGTGTAATGAAGACTGGCTAGAGTTGCGGTTGAGTTGAAGACGACGGTACGTTTGCTGCACTCCACAAATAACAAAGAAAGAAACATACAAGTGGGGGTCAGTACAAAACACAAGTACTAAGTACGTATCATGGGCCAACTCAAAATAGAAAACAGTATATATCAGGTAATATCATAAAATCAACTACAATACTCAACATGTAGCAACATCAAGTACTATAATCATAAATAAGTAACGCCAAGTACACCCATGAGGACTCAAGCCTCAATACCATACTCATTTGGGAATTAGGTTCATTAAATTGAATATATTAACATATTTTAAGATTCATTATCTTTATTCCTCTCGTGTCGGTACGTGACACTCCGCTCCATATACTATCCTGGTGTCAGAACGTGACACTCCGATCCTCATATACTATCCTGGTGTCGGAACGTGACACTCCGATCCTCATATACTATCTTGGTGTCGGAACGTGACAACCGATCCATATACTATCCTGGTGTCGGAACGTGACACCCGATCCTCTATTACTATCCCGGTGTCGGAAAAGGACACCCGATCCATATACTATCCTGGTGTCGGAACGTGACACCCGATCCTCTATTACTATCCTGGTGTCGGAACGTGACACCCGATCCATATACTATCCTGGTGTCGAAACATGACACCCGGTCCTCTATTACTATCCTGGTGTCGGAACGTGACACCCGATCCCCTAATCTCACTACTTTCGTCATCAACCCTTCTTTTATACCAAGGTATCATTATTAACAAAGTAGATTAGGGTTTTTCAAGATTTAGGATTCAATAGCCTCATCATGCTTATTCTTATCACAATTATATAATCACATTCATGCAAGCATACAATTAAGCATATAGAAGGGTTTACAATACTACCAATACATATCATTCGCTATTAAGAGTTTACTACGAATAGCATAAACCATAACCTACCTCCACCGAAGAATTCGTGATCAAGAAATCTACTTTTCCAAGCTTTGCTTTCCTCTTCGTTTCTTCTCTCTCTCGATCGTTCTTCTCCCTCTCTCTGTTCTTTCTATTTTTCTTATTCAAACCGTTTTTCTTTTACCCTAATTAGCATATAATTAAGTATAAAAGATGAAAAAGTAACCCACTAATTAATTCAAGGTTATCTCCTTTAAACCCCCAAGAAATTGAGTTATTAATATTAAACCACTAACTTTAAATTATAAGCAGGAATAGTCCAAAACGCCCCTTAAAATATTTAACAGAAATCTGACCAAGTCAGGTTTTAAGCAGCCTGTGACGGCCCGTCGTGCCTGTGACGGTCCGTCCTGCTGCTTCCGTCACGGAGTTCAGAGACTAAATTTCACTATGGGTCTGTGACGGCCCGTCATGCCTGTGACGGTCCGTCCTGCCATTTCGTCACGAAGTTCAGAGAGTCGATTTCAGTACCCAAATTTGAGAATTCTAAGTGTTTTGGAACGAGACCCCCTCGACGGTCCGTCGTGCCCATGACGGTCCGTCGTCTCAGCCAGTTTTTCCAGAAATAAAATCTGCATTTAAAAAAAAACGACTAAACAGGTCATTATAATAGATACCAATTTACCCATCGTTCGTCCTCGAACAATCACAAGAATAGAAACAAGGGCGAAAAGGAGTACCTGAATCTGTAAACAGATGTGGGTATCTTTCTTGCATATCAGCCTCCTTCTCCCAAGTAGACTCTTCCACTGGTCGATTCTTCCATTGAACTTTAATGGATGCAATCTCCCTTGACCTCAGCTTGCGGACTTCTCTATCTAAAATAGCAACAGGCTCCTCCTCATAAGACAAATTCTCATCAAGTAGAACTGAATCCCAACGGATGATGTAGTTTCCATCCCCATGGTATCTTTTGAACATAGACACATGAAATACCGGATGCACTCCTGACAGCCCTGGAGGCAAGGCTAATTCATAAGCCACCTCCCCTACTCGCTTAAGTACTTCAAAGGGACTAATTTACCTTGGGCTAAGCTTACCTCGCTTACCAAACCGCATCACCCCTTTCATAGGCGAAACCTTCAACAAGACCTGCTCACCCTCCATAAAATCCAAGTCTCTAACCTTCCGATCTGCATATTCCTTCTGCCTACTTTGAGCCACTAAAAGCTTTTCTTGGATGCATTTCACTTTATCTAACGATTCCCTTAGAAGGTCAGTACCACAAGGTCTAACTTCAAATGCATCAAACCAACCAATGGGAGACCTACATCTCCTCCCATACAGTGCCTCAAATGGGGCCATACCAATGCTTGAGTGATAGATATTGTTGTAGGAGAATTCTGCTAAGGTTAATAAGTTATCCCAATGACCACCAAATTCTATCACACATGCACGAATCATATCCTCCAACACTTGAATCGTTCGCTCAGACTGCCCATCGGTATGAGGGTGAAATGCGGTACTAAGATCCAACCTAGTAACTAATTCAGCATGCAATGTTTTCCAAAACTTAGAAGTAAACTGCGTACCTCTATCTGATATAATGGAAAGTGGGACTCCATGCAATCAAACAATTTCTGAGATGTAGAATTTGGCTAAATTCTCTGCATTGTAGGTCACCTTGACCGGAATGAAGTGAGCACACTTAGTTAACCAATCGACAATCACCCAAATGGAGTCATACTTACCCATTGTCTTTGGAAGACCAACCACGAAGTCCATTGCAATTCTTTCCCACTTCCATTCAGGAATGGGCATTCTCGGAAGGGTACCTCCAGGCCTCTGGTGTTCATATTTCACTTGCTGACAGTTTGGACATTTGGCAATGAAATTAACAATATCACGCTTCATTCTACTCCACCAAAAGTGTTGCTTTAGGTCACGATAGATCTTGGTTGCACCAGGATGTATAGAATACCTTGAACTATGAGCCTCTGTAAGAATATTATGAATCAAATCATCGACGCGGGGTACACATACCCTTCCCTTGATTCTCGAAACACCTTCCTCATCGATTGTCGCTTCTTTAGTCTCTCCTCGCAACACTTTATCTCGGATCCGGATCAATTTCTCATCATTAAACTGCTTTCCCTTAATCTTGTCAAGGAAGGAAGATCTTGCCTCCACACAAGCCAAAAATCCTCCCCTCTCATTTACTTACAACCTCATAAGGTCATTAGCCAGAATCTGAACCTCTCTAGCCAATGGGCGTCTAGAAACCTGTAAGTGATCTAGGCTTCCCATGCTTCCTGCCTTTCTACTTAAAGCATCTGCCACAACATTAGCTTTTCCCGGATGATACAAGATTGTGATATCGTAGTCCTTCAGTAGTTCCATCCATATCCTCTGTCTCAAATTCAAATCTTTCTGAGTAAAGACATACTGTAGGCTACGATGATCCGTATAGACTTCACACTTAACCCCATAATATAGTGCCTCCATTGCTTTATGCAAACACTAACCGAGGCCAACTCCAAATCATGGGTCGGGTAATTACGTTCGTTGCACCTTTAATTGCCTTGAAGCATAAGCAATTACATTCTTCTCTTGCATTAGCACTGCAACCCAAACCCGAATAGGATGCATCACAACAGACAATGAAATTCTTACCTCCACTGGCAGGGTAAGATTGGTGCAGTAGTCAACAAGGTCTTGAGCTTCTGAAAGCTTTCCTCAACATTCATCCGACCATACAAATGGAACATTCTGCTTAGTCAAGCTTGTCAATTGGGAAGCAATAGAAGAGAACCCCTTGACAAATCGGCGGTAGTAGTCTAGCTAAACCAAAAAAGCTCCTCACTTCTGTAACATAAGTGGGTCTTGCCCAACTCTTCACTGCCTCGATCTTGGAAGGATCCACCATCACTCCATCCTTAGAAACCACATGCCCCAAGAAGGATACTGCATCTAGCCAAAACTTACACTTGGAGAATTTGGCATAAAGCTTTTTCTCCCTCAACATTTCCAATACAATTCTCAAATGCTCCTCATGTTCCTTCTTGCTCTTTGAGTATACCAATATATCATCGATGAATACAATGACAAAGAGATCCAGATATGGCTTGAAAATCCCATTCATCAAGCTCATGAAAGCAGAAGGGGCATTCGTAAGCCCAAAAGACATTAATAAGAACTCGTAATGCCCATACCTTGTCCGAAAAGCAGTCTTGGGCACATCCGTTGCCCGTATTTTCAATTGATGATAACGAGATCTCAAATTGATTTTTGAAAAGGTACAAGCACCTTGTAACTGATCGAACAAATCATCAATGCGGGGAAGAGGATACTTGTTCTTAACAGTTACCTTATTCATTGTCTGTAGTCTATGCACATCCGAAAACTCCCATCCTTCTTCTTCACAAACAAAACAGGAGCACCCCAAGGAGATGCACTTGGTCTAATAAAGCTTTGCTTAACAACTCTTGAAGTTGTGCCTTTAACCTCTCTTAACTCCGCGGGAGCCATTCTATAAGGGGGTATGGAAATGGGGCGAGTACCCGGTTCAAGATCAATGCAAAAGTCAATATCCCTATCCGGTGGCATACTAGAAAGGTCTGTAGGAAACACATCCTGAAACTCACGGACTATCGAAACCGACTCAATTGAAGGAACTTGGGTAGTATCATCCCTGAGGTGTGCCAAGAACGCTAAACACCCTTTACTAACCATTCTCTTAGCACGAAGAAAGGAGATGATACGAACCGGAGTGGAAGTGTAGTCTCCCTCCCACACTAACGGATCTGTCCCAGGCTTGGCCAATGTTATAGTTTTTGCATTACAGTCTAAGATCGCAATATTTGGAGAAAGCCAAGTCAAACCCAGAATTACATCGAGTCAACCATTTCTAGGATAACCAGTCTACATAAGTAGTGCTCCCCACAAAAGTCACCAGACAAGACCTATATATACCTTTCACTATCACAGACTCACCACCGGAGTAGACACACGAATATGCATGTCAAGCAATTCACAAGGTATTAAGACCAGTAGCAAATGAAGAAGATACATATGAAAATGTGGAGCCGGATCAAATAATACAGAAGCCATGCAATCACAAACCAAAAGATTACCTGTGATAATAGCATCAGATGTCTCCGCTTCAGACTGCCCGGGGAAAGCGTAACAATGGGCCCTATCACTTGTCTGTCCGTTTTCCTACCTGTTGTGCTTTAGTAGGCTCCAGTTTTTCCATCACCCGGCCGTTTTGGTGACCACCATTACCTCGACCTCGACCCACGTCCTCCAGGATGACGGCCTCTTCCATGACCACCTCTACCTCTGACTATGGGAGGTCTGTAAATCTGTCTTGGACAATACCTCTTAATGTGTCCAGTCTCCCCACATCCATAACATTCTCTGGATTCAAGCATCGGTCTCTGTGAGAATGACGAAGTCTGGGAATAACCTCCAACCTCAGAGAACTGTTGACCGGTCTGAGGTGGACCCCCAACTACAGTCTGTAGTGAAGACTGAATGGGTCGGGTTGGATAACCTCCTGAACCCTGACCTCTGGAGTAAGAACCATTAAACTCACCTTCCTTACAAAACCTCTTTGATGTCGATGCCATGGTGAAGTCATCTTGTCACGACTGGAATCTAGACCCCAGACGAGACCGGCGTCGTTGACCTCTCAGAGGTCGCAGACAAGCCTACTTACGTCATTCTTACTTTACATAGATTAATTTTAGCGGAGCTTAATTGGTGAAAGGCGATCCCCTTGGGAGGGATGTAAAGGAGCCATAGGTCACGGGTTCGATTCTCCCTTGAGGCTGCATGCCAATAAGAGGGGATTAAAAGAGCGAATGGCCGCCCATGGCAGAGACAATACCTGAATATGTGGATCCTGAGGGGGTTGTCACACATCTGGATTCACTCCCTCCACCTCTATCACGAAGTCTACCACCTCTTGAAAGGATTTTGCTGTAGCCGCTACCTGTAAGGCTGAAATCTGCAATTCTGACCTCAAGACCTTCACAAATCGGCGAATCCGTTCTTGTGGACTGAAACATAGTTGGGTGGCATACCTGGATAATGCGCGAAACTTAGCCTCATATGCAGTAACCGACATCCTGCCTTGCTCTAGGCTCAAGAACTCATCTCTCCTCCTATCCCTCAAAGTCCGGGGGATGTAATTCTCCATAAATAAGCTAGAGAATGAAGCCCAAGTCATAGGTGGTGCCTGTGCGGGTTAACACTCAACATGTGACCGCGCCACCACATTTTGGCATTCCCTGAACTGATAGGTTACAAACTCAACGCCAAATCGTTCTACTATACCCATCTTGTGTAATAGCTCATGACAGTCAACCAGAAAATCGTAGGCATCCACAGATTCAGCACCCTTGAAGACTGGAGGTTTCAATTTCAAGAACTACTGAAAAGTTCATGCTGATCACTTGTCATTATAGGCCCTATAGTCAACGAGAGAACGTGCCTATTTCCAATGAGGCATCCATGCGGGGAGCCACAGTAGCTGCATGTTTTACCTTCGGAACCTGAGGTGCTGGTGCAGAAAACACTGGAGGTGTCTGGCCCTGATCAGATAACCCGCTAAGATAAGCAAGACCTGATTGATCATCTCTGGGGTAGGTTGGGGTGGCATTCCTCTTCTGTGCCTTGTTCATTCTCCCTTCCTCACCCCTCTCTTACCACTTCCTCAGTTGGTGGAGGAGTCACCGCCCTAGTACCAGATGAACTAGGTGGCTTGTCCTCTTCCTCTAGAGGATGTCTTCCCACGACCTCTTCCACGGCCTCTTGCCACTACTCCTCTTCGAGCTACGACCCCAGTGGCTGGCTCAGACGCTTCTTGTCTTGCTGGTGTCGGTGTTGGTGCGGTTGTTGCTCTAGTTCTAACCATCTGCGAAATAGAGTGAAGATGGTCAGATACCAATTTGTATCACCTAGATACCAATTGGATCCAAGTAATAGCACGAAAGAAATAAAGAAATAATGGAATTTTCCTAAAGTATTATAGCCTCTCAAAGAAAAGTAAAGGCGTCCTCCTACAGTTCCTTAAGACTCTACTAGACTCGTTCTTGTGCGATGAGACCAACGAACCTAATGCTCTGATACCAAGTTTGTCACGACCCAAATCGAGTCGCGAGTGGCACCCACACTTACCCTCCTATGTGAGCGAACCAACCAATACAAAACCCAACATTTCAATATAATATCAATAGAAAGTAATGCGGAAGACTTAAATCTCATTAATGAACATTGATTAAGTAACTTCTAAAACTCAATAACTATTATTATCCCCAAAATCTGGAAGTCATCATCACAAGAACATCTATCCTCAAATTACTAACTCTAAGAGTTTCTAGGAAGCTAAAATAAATAAAAGCTAGTCCATGCCGGAACTTCAAGGCACCAACACATGAAGAAGAAGATCCAGTCCAAGCTAGAAGCATTAGCTCACCCTGAAATCCGGTGTAATGAAGACTGGATAGAGTTGCGGTTGAGTTGAAGACGACGGTACGTTTGCTGCACTCCACAAATAACAAAGAAAGAAACATACAAGTAGGGGTCAGTACAAAACACAAGTACTGAGTAGGTATCATCGGCCAACTCAAAATAGAAAAACAGTATATATCAGGTAATATCATAAAATCAACTATAATACTCAACATGTCGCAACATCAAGTACTATAATCATAAATAAGTAACGCCAAGTACACCCATGAGGACTCAAGCCTCAATGCCATACTCATTTGGGAATTAGGTTCATTAAATTGAATATATTAACATATTTCAAGATTCATTATCTTTATTCCTCTCGTGTCGGTACGTGACACTCCGCTCCAAATACTATCCTGGTGTCGAAACGTGACACTCCGATCCTCATATACTATCCTGGTGTCGGAACGTAACACTCCGATCCTCATATACTATCTTGGTGTCGGAACGTGACACCCGATCCATATACTATCCTGGTGTCAGAACGTGACACCCGATCTTCTATTACTATCCTTGTGTCGGAACGTGATCCATATACTATCCTGGTGTCGGAACGTGACATCCGATCCTCTATTACTATCCTGGTGTCGGAATGTGACACCCGATCCATATACTATCCTAGTGTCGGAACGTGACACCCAATCCTCTATTACTATCCTGGTGTCGGAACGTGACACCCGATCCTCTAATCTCACTACTTTCGTTCATCAAGCCTTCTTTTATACCAAGGCATCATCATTAACAAAGTTGATTAGGGTTTTTCAAGATTTAGGATTCAATAGCCTCATCATGCTTATTTTATCACAATTATATAATCACATTCATGCAAGCATACAATTAAGCATATAAAAGGGTTTACAATACTACCAATACATATCATTTGCTATTAAGAGTTTACTACAAATAGCATAAACCATAACCTACCTCCACCGAAGAATTCGTGATCAAGAAATCTACTTTTCCAAGCTTTGCTTTCCTCTTCGTTTCTTCTCTCTCTCGATCGTTCTTCTCCATTCTCTCTGTTCTTTCTATTTTTCTTATTCAACCCCTTTTTCTTTTACCCTAATTAGCATAAAATTAAGTATAAAAGATGGCAAAGTAACCCACTAATTAATTCAAGGTTATCTCCTTTAACCCCCAAGAAATTGAGTTATTAATATTAAACCACTAACTTTATAATTATAAGCAGGAATAGTCCAAAACGCCCCTTAAAATATTTAACAGAAATCCGACCCAGTCAGGTTTTACGCAGCCAGTGACGGCCCATCGTGCCTGCGACGGTCCGTCCTGCTGCTTCCGTCACGGAGTTCAGAGACTAAATTTCACTATGGGTCTGTGACGGCCCATCAATCCTGTGACGGTCCGTCCTGCCATTTCGTCACGAAGTTCAGAGAGTCGATTTCAGTACCCAAATTTCAGAATTCTAAGTGTTTTGGAACGAGACCCCCTCGACGGTCCGTCGTGCCTATGACGGTCCGTCGTCTCAGCCAGTTTTTCCAGAAATAAAATCTGCTGCTCAAAACGACTAAACAGGTCGTTACACATATAGTGTCTCATACGGGGCCATCTGAATACTAGGATGAGAACTATTTTTATAGGAGACCTCTTTGAGAGGTAGGTGATCATCCTAAATATCGTTAAAATCGATAACACAAATTCTCAACATGTCCTCTAAGGTTTAAATGGTATGTTCTTCCTGACCATTCATATGTGGATAAAATGTTGTTCTCAAACCTACCTGGGTAATAAGACCTTACTGAAATGATTTACAGAAACGAGAGGTAAACTATGGACCTCTATGTGATATTATAGACAATAGAACCCTATCCAACCTGACTAAATCATGGATGTAGAATTTGGCATATCCTTCCACTGAATCTAGAGTATTGACCGCGAAGAAGTGAGAAGACTTAGTAACTATGTCCACTATTACCCAAATTGAGTCATGTTGTCAACGAGTATGAGGTAAAACTTTAATAGTGTCCATGTTTATAACTCCCCATTTCCATGTAGGAATGTTAATCTCATAAGTAGTACCTCCTGGTTCCTATTTAATTATAAAAGGCTTGTTTAATCTTGGAGAAACTTTTCACACCGCTGAAATAGTTTCTTAGGACACTTCCTAGCACGACTCAAGGATTATATAATTATATACATAAATAATACTTAAGAATAATATTGTAGTAGTATTTATCTTATTTGTTGTATTATATTAATTTGATATTATAATTTCTCTATCTTCATTATATATTTAGAATAATCTAAGAAACCATGGAAAATAATAATAATAATAATACTTCAGAAACTATTTCTGATACTATCAATGTTAGTGCTACCCCCATCTCTCCAGTTCCAATTGTCCTACCATATTCCAAACCATTTTCGGATGTGTCAAATATTGAAATTGTTGCTGATGAAAATTTCTAAATATGGAAAAAACATATATTTTCATTGCTTGATGTTCATGGCGATGCACATGAACTATAACATCCACAACCGAGTGCAAACGTTGATAACAAAATTTTGGAATCATGGAAATATGTCAATAAGGTATGTCGTCATACTATATTACAGACTATTTCTAAGGACTTGTTTGATGTATACTGTAGCTGCAAAGATGCAAAAGTCATTTGGGAAGCCTTGATTAAAAAATTCACTGCCAAAGATGCTACCAAACAAAAAATTGTGGTTGGAAGATTTTACCAATAAAAACTGAGTAACAAAAATGAGATGAAATTAAATCAATAAATATCAAAAATTGCTTGAAGACTTGAAGGCCGAGGGAATCACTCTACATGAAAAATTTGTTGTTGGAGTGCTAATTAAAAATTTACCTAACTCATGGAATGAATACAAAAATAACTTAAAGCACAAACAGACAAATTTCACTATTGAGCAAATAGTGACTCACATTCTGATTGAATACACCAACATAAATGAGTCATTCAAAGCAAAGGAGTTGGCCTTGAAGGCAAACCTAGTACAAGGTCAAAGCAATAATAACAAAAGGTATGATAATAAGTCTAATGTTTACAAGCCTTGTAATTCCAATTTTAAGAAACCGAAAGGTTCTTGTTTTACTTGTGGAAATAAGGACATCATGCCGCACAATGTAGGAGGAGAATAAAAAATGACAAGGAAAAGGGTTATCCTCTCAAGACTAATTTAGTTGAAGGACATGAAATTATTGCAGCTGTAATTTCTCAAGTAAACATTGTAGCACATATAAATGAATAAGTGGTAGACTTTGGGATACTCGGCATATTTATGCGAATCGGGAAGCATTTGCCTCCTATACATCAATAGGGGACGATAGTGAAGTAGTCTACCTTGGAGATTCAAGAACTACTAAAGTCTTGGGGTAAGGGCAATGTGCTCCTGGAACTTACTTTGGGAAAAACTTTAGATCTTATAGATGTGCTACATGTTCCTACTATGCGTGCCAACCTGATTTCCGTAGCCTTTCTTAATAAAGCTGGAGTGAAAGTGTCATTTAAATGTGAACAGATCATACTGAAAAAAAATAATGTGTTTGTGGGAAAAGGCTATTATAACGAAGAACTTTTTTTACTTAATGTTTGTAATGTTGTGAATCAAAAATCATCTTCTTCTGCTCACATGGTTGAATCTACTTCTTTACTGCATGTTAGATTTGGAAAAGTTAATTTCTCTTAAATATATGCAATCACTTATATTTATATCTTACTTAGATTAAAATAATATTAATAAATGTGAAGAATGTACTGAAGCTAAAACTACTAAAAAATCCTGTTTTTCAGTTAGTAGAGAAACTGAATTAATGTCTCTAATTCACACTGATTTAGGTGATTTAAGAAAAAACAATGACTAGAGGTGGTAAAAGATATTATGTAACCTATATTGATGATTTTCTAGATTTACTAAGTTATATTTACTTAGAAACAAATATGATGCTTTTAATGCATTTATTTCTTATATAATTGATGTTGAAAATCAACTTAGTAGAAAAATCAAAAGAATGAGATATGATAGAGGTGGAGCATATTTATCGTTAAATGCCTTTTGTGAAAAACAAGGAATTATTCATGAAGTAACTCCACCTTAATCTGCCGAATCTATTGGAGTAGCTGAAAGGAAAAATAGAACATTAAAGGAAATGATGAACTCTATGGTAATAAGTTCTAATTCACCTAATAATTTGTGGGGTGAAACTATATTATTTGCATGTCATTTACAAAATAGAATTCCTCATAAAAGAACTGGCAAATCACCTTATGAACTATGGAAAGGTTATAAACCAAATTTGAAATTGTGAAATTAGGGCTTAGGCCTAACTCACACCCCAAAAGCTAGCTCAAAGGGAGGAGGATTGACCAAGCCTTATAAGGAGGTAACCCATATCATTAACTACCGATGTGAGACTTTTGTAATTCTTTAACAGAAATATTTATAAGTATGGGGGTGTCTTGCTAAAGTTCTCTTGCATGAACCAAAGAAGAGGAAATTAGGTTCTAAAATAGCTGATTGTATGCTTAATGGATATGTTACTGAACATAGTATTGTATATAGATTTCTTGTTTTACAAAGTAATGTGCTTGATTACAATACTATTATTGAGAACTAAAACTGTTGAATTTTTTAAACATATTTTTCCACTATGTGATAAAGTTTCTCATGTACTTGCTGAAAGAACTAGTGAGTCTCTTTCTAATACTAAAGAAATACGAAGGAATAAAAGGCCTAGGAAAGAGTTTTTCTCATTGAAATCATATTCAACTTTTTTTTTTACAGTGAACCATAAAAATATTTTTAAGCTATATCTTCATTTGATGCTAAATTTTACAAAGAGGCAATAAAAGTTAAATTTGATTCAATTATGAAAAATAATACATGGATTTCGACTGATCTACCTTCTTCTGCAAAATGTATTGGATGTAAATGGATTTTCAAAAGAAAACCTAACCTTGATGGATCTACAGATAAATATAAAGCTCAGTTAGTAGCTAAAGTTTATGCACAAAAAGAAAATATTGATTATTTCGATACATTTTCACCAGTGACTAGAATTTCGTCTATTTGGATTTTAATTGCCTCAACATCATTTCATAAGCTTTTAATCCATCAAATGGATGTAAAAATAGCTTCTTTAAATGGTGATTTAGAAGAAGAAATTCATATGGTTCAACCTGAAGGATGTATTATTCCTGGACAAGAAAATAAAGTTTGTAAATTATTTAAATCTTTTTATGTCCTTAAACAAGCTCCTAAGTAGTGACATGATAAATTTGAACAAGTCATGACGAAAGACAATATTCTTCTACTGAAGTGGGTAAATTTTTTATACTAAAATTGTAGACAACGATTATGTGATAATATGTTTATATGTTGATGACATACTTATATTTGGTACAAGTTTAGATATCGTACAGAATGTCAAACCATTTTTGTCTACTAATTTTATATGAAGATCTGGATGAAGTAAATATGATATTTGGAGTTAAAGTTATAAGGAGTTAAGATGGTATAATGTTTTCACAAGAAACATTATGTGGAAAGACTTTTTAAGAAGTTTAATGTTTTGAGTAGACAATTGTGGCTACTCCTTATGATGCTAACTCTCAATTGAAAAAGAATAAAGGTGAAAAAGTTTCTCAGTTTAAGTATGCTCAGATTATTGGGAGTATGATGCACTTGATGAATTCTACTAGGCATGATATAGCCTATGTTGTGTATAGACTGAGTAGGTATACTCATAATCCCAATAGAGAGAATTGGTCCGCATTAAATAGATTAGTGAAATATTTAAGAGGAACTATGAATTGTGGTATCATGTATGGTGGATTTCCTTCAACATTAGAAGGCATTTTGTGATGCAAACTGGATCTTTGTATCATATGAGACAAGATCCACTTGTGGATATATGTTCACCTTAGGTGTTGGTGCAATATCATGGAAATCAACTACTTGCTAGATCGACTATGGAGTCAGAGTTTGTAGCTCTGGAGCTGGCTGGTTCTAAGGTTGAATGACTATGAAATTTCTTAGTAAAAATTCCTTTAATAAAGGATGAATTGCCTCCTGTGTTTATACACTGTGATTGTCAAGCCGCAATTGCTATTCTGAAGAATAAACCTTACAACTGTATGGGTAGAAATATGAAATTGAGATATGATGTCGTTAAGCAACTGTTGAGAGATCGAGTAATTTCCATTGATTATATAAAGTCAAAATTGAATTCAACTGATTCACTGACTAACACATGTGGCAAGAAAATAATTCTACAATCCTTGAAAGAGATGGGTTAAGGCCAATATGATTGTCAATAGATATGGTAACCCAACCTATGTGATTATAGATCCCATGAAATAGGTCATATGGGTAATAACAAGTTGATATTGACACTGCGCACTAATAGAGAGTTCTTGAACTGCTACTAATTTTGAGGGGTGAGTTAAAAACTCTTAATGAATTCATAGTCCTTATGGATGGTGAATTTAAAGCAGTATACACTTGATGAATTCACCTATATGAGAAGTGGAATGAAGCCGCTTCTATGAAATTTTGGCCTAGTCTCTAAAACTCTCATGAATAACCAGGCACGCGCATGGCTTACTGGCGCAAAACTGTGTTGAACAACAATATATGAGGATTAAAATGTGATTGGTAGAATCTCTGACTTACATTAGAATAATTGGTTCATACAAGTTTTATATTTCACCAATAATTCTGTAAGTTATCGGCTTAAGTTTGGTTCATAGTCGGAAAGACACCAAACCTATAATATTTGATCATACGAATAAATCAAGTCCGGGTTTTTTAAAATAACTTTAAACCCTTTATTGAGATCAACTCTTATGTCATATTAAATAACTTGGATGCCAAGGATTACCAAGTGCATCAACTTGAGCACCATGTTGATGTTACTTTTTCCCCAAGTTGACTTTTTCCTTTGCCTTCAAGTAGTTGTTGTCCTCCGCCTTGCCTCTCTCTCTCTCTCTCTATTGGTTGGTTTTGTATTGAAAATGAACAACAAAGGAAAGGATCAGTACTTAGACAACTCTCCAACTCTTTATCTCTTCTCTCGACTTTCTTTCTTTTGTATTATTTATATTTTGTTGATTCCTCTATCCTCTAATTAATTTCAGAACAATTGTTTAATCGTGAGGAAACATTTCACTGCTGAAATAGTTTCTTAGGACAGTGTCTAGCATGACTCAAGGATGATATATTTATATTAAAGAATAATATTGTAGTAATATTTATCTTAATTTCGTATCATTATTATTTTGATATAATGTCCCCATCTTTATTATATATTCTCCAACAATCTAAGAAATTATGACAAATAATAAAAATACTTCAGAAACTATTTCTGATACCATCAATGTTAGTGTTTCCCTCGTTTCTTCAGTTCCCATTGTCTCACCATATGCCAAATCATTTCCGGATGTGTCAAATATTGAAATTTTTGCCGATCAAAATTCAAAATGTGGAAAGGATGTATATTTTCATTGCTTGATGTTCATGGTGTTGCCCAGCACTTACATCCATAACCGGGTGCAGACGTTGATAACAAAATTTTGGAATCATGGCAATATGCCAGCAAGGTATGTCATCATACTATATTACAGACTATTTTTAACGAGTTGTTTGGTGTATATTGTAGCTGCAAAGAAGCAAAAGTCATTGGGGAAACACATGATTAAAATATTCAATGCCGAAATGCCACCAAACAAAAATTTATGGTTGGAAACCAATGACGAATGAGTAACGAAAAGGAGACGAAAATTCAAATCAATGAACATCGAAATTTGCTTGAAGACTTAAAGGCTGAAGGAATCACTCTACCAGAAAAATTTGTTATTGCAATGTTATTTGAAAAATTACTGGACTCATAGAATGACTACAAAAATAACTTAGAGCACAAACAAACAAATGTCACTATTGAGCAAATAGTGACTCACATTCTGATTGAAGACACCAGCATAAATCAGTCATTCAAAGCAAAGTTGGCGTTCGAGGAAAACTTAGTATAAGGTCAAAGCAGCAATAACAAAAGGTACGATAATAAGTCTAATGTTTATAAGCCTTATAATTCAAATTTTAAGAAAAATAAAGGTTCTTGTTTTACTTGTGGAAAACCAGGACATCATGCCGCACAGTGTAGGAGGAGAATAAAAAATGACAAGGAAAAGGTCTTCCCAAGGCTAATTTAGCTGAAGGAGATCAAAATTATTGCAACTATCATTTTTCAAGTAAACATTGTAGCACATATAAAAGAATAGGTGTAGACTCAGGGGCTACTCGACACATTTGTGCGAATTGGGAAGCATTTGCCTCCTATACATCAATGGGGGATGACCGTGAAACAGTCTACCTTGGAGATTCAAGAACTACTTAAGTCTTGGGGTAAGGGTAAAGTGCTCCTGAAACTTATTTCGGGAAAAACTTTAGCCCTTATAGATGTGCTACATGCTCCTACTATGCATGCAAACCTGATTTCCATAGCCTTGGTCAATAAAGCTGGCGTGAAAGCGTCATTTAAATGTGACAAAATCATACTGACAAAAAATAATGCGTTTGTGGGAAAAGACTATTGTAACCAAGGACTTTTTTTACTTAATGTTTGTAATGTTGTGATTTCAAAAGCATCTTCTTCTCCTTACATGATTGAATCTATTTCTTTATGGCATGCTAGTTTGGGACATGTTAATTTCTCTTAAATATAAAAAATATGCAATCACTTATATTTATATCTTACTTATATTCAAATAATATTAATAAATGTGAAGTATGTACTGAAGCTAAAACTACTAAAAAGTTATATTTTTCAGTTAGTAGAGAAACGGAATTATTGTCTCTAATTCACACTAATTTAGGTGAGTTAAAGCAAACAATGACTAGAGGTGGTAAAAAATATTACGTAACATTTATTGATGATTTTTCTAGATTTACTAAGCTATATTTACTTAGAAATAAAGATGATGTTTTTAATGCATTTACTTCTTATAAAAGTGAAGTTAAAAATCAACTTAGTGGAAAAATCAGAAGAATTAGATCCGATAGAAGTGGAGAATATTAATCCTTGAATGTCTTTTGTGAAAAAGAAGTAACTCCACCTTACTCTTTCAAATCTAATTGAATAGCTGAAAGGAAAAATAGAACATTAAAGGAAATGACGAACTCTATATGTTAATAACTCCTCATGCACTTAATAATTTGTGGGGTGAAGCCATATAATTTGCATGTCACTTACAAAATAGAATTCCTCATAAAAGAACTGGCAAAAGACCTTATGAACCGTGGAAATATTATAAACCAAATTTAATTTAAAAGTATGGGAGAGCTTTCTGAAGTTCTTTTTCCTGAACCTAAGAAGAGGAAATAGGTTCTAAAGTAGCTGATTGTAATCTTAATGGATATGCTGAATATAGTGTTGCATATAGATTTATTATTTTATAGAGTGATTTGTTTGATTGCAATACTATTATTGAGACTAAAAATGATGATTTTTAAAAAAATATTTTTCCACTACGTGATAAACTTTCTCATGTACCTGAAGAAAGAAATAGTGAGTCTATTTCTAATATTGAAGAACTAAGGAGGAGCGAAACGCCTAGGAAAAAATATTTTCTTATGGAAATAATTTTGCAACTTTTCTTGTTGACAGTGAACCATAAAACTATTTTAAAGCTCTATCTTCCTTTCTATGATGCTAAATTTTTGAAAGAGGCAATAAAAATTGAAATTGATTCAATTACGAAAAAAATACATGATTTTTGATTGATCTATCTCCCGATGCAAAATATATAAGTTGTAAATGGATTTTCGAAATAAAACTTAATCATGATGGATCTATAGATAAATATAAATCTCGGTTAGTAGCTAAAAAGTTTATTCTCAAAAAGAAAATATTGATTATTTTGATACATTTGCACCAGTGACTAGAATTTCATCTATTCGGATGTTAATTGATTTAGCATCAATTCATAAGCTTTTTTCCATCAGATAGATGTAAAAACAACTTTTTAAAATGGTGATTTAGAAGAACAAAAATATATGGTTCAACCTGAAGGATGTATTTTTAAATCTTTTTATGGCCTTAAACAAGCTCCTAAACGGTGGCATGAAAAATTTGAAAGTCTTGATGAAAGACGGTTTTTCTTCTGTTGAAGTGGAAAAGTCTGTTTATACGAAAATTGTTGACAATGATTATGTAAGAATATATTTAAATATTGATGACATGCTTATATTTGGTACAAATTTAGATATTGTACAGATGTCAAATTATTTTTTCTACTAATTTTTATATGAAAGATCTGTATGAAGTAAATTGATATTGAGAGATAAAAGTTATAAAGAGTGAAGATGTTATAATGTTGTCACAGGAATATTATGTGGAAAGACTTCTTAAGAAGTATGAACTTTTTTAGGTGACACTTGTGTCTACTCATTCTAATGCTAACTCTCAATTGAAAAAGAATTAACGAAACCCAGTTTCTAAGTCTAAGTATGCTCAGATTATTGGGAGCCTGATGCACTTGATGAATTTTACTAGGCCTCATATAGCCTTTATTGTGTGTAGACTGAGTAGATATACTCATAATCACAATAAAGATCATTGGTTTGCATTAAATAGACTAATGAAATATTTTAGAGGAAACATGAATTATGGTATCATGTATAGTGGATTTCCTTCAACATTAGAAGGGTTTATGATGCAAACTGGATCTCTGATTCAAATGAGACAAAATCCACTAGTGGATATGTGTTCACTTAAGTGGTGGTGCAATATCGTGGAAATCAGCAAAATAGACGATCATTGCTAACTCGACAATGGAGTTAGAGTTTGTTGCTCCGGAGTTGGTGGTTCTGAGGCTGACTCGCTACGAAGTTTCTTAGTGAATATCCTTTAAATAAAAAATGAATTGCCTCCTGAATGTGATGTCAAGCCGCAATTGCTAGTGCAAAGAATAAATCTTACAACTGTAAGAGTAGACACATGAAATTGAAACATGATGTCGTTAAGAAACTGGTGAGAGATAGAGTAATTCCCATTGATTATGTAAATTTAGAATTGAATTTGGTTAATTCACTGACTAAACATGTGGGAAGAAAATTAATTCTTCAATCCTCGAAAGAGATGGGTTAAGGCTAATATGATTGTTAATAGAGATGGTAACCAATCTATGTGATTGGAGATCCCATGAAGTAGGTTGATATGGGTAATAACAAGTCGACTTTGACACTACGCACTAATCAAGAGTGCTTGAACTTCTACTAATTATGAGGGGTGAGTTAAAAACTCTTAATGAATTCATAGTCCTTATTGATGGTGTATTTAATGTAGTATACACTTGATGAATTCACCTATATGAGAAGTGGAGTAAAACCGCTCCTATGATATTTTGGCCTAGTCTCTAGAGCTCTCATGAATAACCAAGCACATATATGGCTTATTGGTGTGAAACCGTGTTGAACAACAAAATATGAGGTTTAAAATGTGATTGGAAGAATCTCCGACTTACATAAGAATAATTGGTGCATAGAAATTTTATATTTCACCAATAATTCTGTAAGTTAAAATTATATCTGTCTAAGTTTGGTTCATAGTCCAAAAGACCCCAAACCTATAACATCTTGATCATACGAAATAAATCAAGTCGAGATATTTTAAAATAACTCTAAACCCCTTATTGAGATCAACTCTTATGTCATATTAATGACTTGGTCCCAAGGATTGCCAAGTGAATCAGCTAACGTAATCAACTTTAGCCACTCACTCTCTCTCTCTCTCTCTCTCTCTCTCTCTCTCTCTCTCTATATATATATATATATATATATAATATATAATATATATAATATATATATATATATATATATATATATATATATATATATATATAGTGGGTTTGTATTGTAGATGAACAACAAAGGAAAGGATTAGTACTAGCCAACTCTCCAACTCTTTATCTATTCTCTCAACTTGCTTTCTTTTTTTATTTTTATTTTATTGATTCCCGTATCCTCTAATTAATTAGACAAGACTTGTCTAATCCTGAGGCAATATTTCACCCTGAAATAGTTTTTCTGGACAGTGTCTAGCACGACTCAAGGATTATATTAATATATACATACATATATATTATTGAAGAATAATATTATAGTAGTATTTATCTTAATTCTTGTATTATTATTATTTTGATATTATAATTTCCCATCTTTATTATATATTTTCCAATACTCCTTTGTCGAGAGCACAAAAAGCAGAGTTAGACGGTCTAAGGTTGAAAGATATGAAGGCAACTAACTGTAATTTTCAAGCCATTGATATCTTAATATTGAAAACTATTCTTTACAAAGATAGTGTTTAAAAAATTTGAAAATTCTTGAAGAAGAAGTATGAGGAAATGATGAAGGAAAAAAGGGCATAATCGAAAACACTTTGCGCTGATTTCTAGACATTACAAATGAAGATGGAGGAATATTACTTCTTGAGGACTATGGCAATAACAAATAAATAGCGGATTCATGGTGAAAAGTTGAAAGATGTCACCAAAAATTTCCTTCGCTCCATGACATGAAAATTTAACTATATTGCTTGTTCAATTGAGGAATCAAAAGATACTACTGATCTATCAATTGATGAATTTCAAAATTTACTGTTAATTCATGAGAAAAAAATAAATCGACAAGTACTGAGGAACAAGCTCTTCAAGTCCCATCCAACTATCACTATTCAAAAGGTGGTGGTGGGAGGAAGAGGGAGAGGAAACAATTCTGGTGGTGGGAGACACTTACACCGAATATTTGAAAAAGATTCTCAAGGAAGGGGAAGTAGTTTTGAGAACAACAAAAATTCAGGTTGTTATAAGGCGAAATCAGTAGACAAGTGAAATTTCACATGTATGACCAATATAAATTAAAATGCAGAACTAATTGCTTAAATAGTAATGATGGAAGATTGTCTAATTTTGAAGAAAAGTAAGAAGAGATCTATTTGTTAAGGACCTATCAAGAGAAAGAATAACTGATGGAGGAAATTTTCTGAATATCTTGCCATTTTGTAGCTAAAAAATATCACATCGTCACTAAGAATGTAGTTTTACCAACGAAATGAATTTGTCTCTAGAAATTGTAATAGTTAGCAACGATTGCAATCGTCATAAAATACAAAGTTAATTTGTAGGTAATAAGTAGGATATTTTGCAACAAATTTTATTCTTTTTTTATCAAATGTCATACTTTTTATGAACAAAATGTGATTGTCTTAAAACGTACAAGAAAATCATCGCTAAAAGTTAATAATATACTAAAAGAAGTAAGATAACAACAAAAAATTATTAAAAAAACAACATCATATATTAACTAAGAACAACCAAAATAACATTCATGAGATGATATCTCATTACATATGCCTTAAAGAAAAATGTAACTTAGATATACTAAACTTGAAAAAAAAAATGAAGTAATAAAATTGAGGTTGCTTGTCAAAAATATCATTGCAAAAGCACTTCTAGAATAGTTTTCCTGATTTTCATCTTTCACAACCTGTGTAAACAAAGATTTAAGATTTATTTCACATATAAGATAATTTAAGCTTTAAAAACATTTACAATTAGATCACTCATACAACCTGTGTTGAATTTTAAAAGTGTAATTGAGGGAATAAGATCACTTTTCCAGGAAATTAGATTTAAGAGTGTGCATAATGTTTTTTTTGTAGGGAAAAGCTAACAGAACAAAATTGAAACACAATTATCCTTGAAGAAACATAGTTATTATTGTACCTGAAGTGATAATTTGAGAAAGTTCATTGATCGATGTATCAAGAAAATGAAACATAGTTATATATTAGTTAAACAAGTTGTAATGAAATTATTATAGTTTAAAATGTAGTATGTCTAACCTTGATAGTGATGAACTCATAAACTGTTGCACTTGTTTCAAAATATCATCTTGACGTGCCAATACAACTTCCAATTTTGAGTTTAGAGTTGTTATTTGAGGCTGTTGTTTTTCTACCACGACTTCCGCTGCATTTAATCGTTTCTGTAAATCTTGTTGGACAATAGCAGCTTCCTCCTTCACCTTTTTAAGTGAGTCTTCTAACTCTGCCGCTTTCCTTTAAGTTGCTCGAATAGTATCAGGTTTCGGACCATAACCAAGACCTTTTATGTATCCCGATTTTGTACCAAGTACAGCATCCACAATTTCATCAATAGTCATTGAAGACTCTCCTCCCGAAGTATATATAGCTTTAAATCATTCATCCTATTCTGGAAGAAAATATATTTGTTTGAAGTTATGATAAACATAGAGTAAAGTATATTTAAATATGTGCTTAAAATACTTATTTTCTTACATAGTTAGTTTCAGCGTGTTGAGATGACCAACCCTTTACAACTGAGTAGTGGATGTTTTTGTAGAACTCAATTCTATCCGGTTCTACCCCTTCAATTTGTTCACCCTATAAAATAAAATAAAAAATTTATCTCATAGGAGGACAATGAAGTAGTCTCTTCCAAAAAGTAAGAAATTGAAAAAAAATTGGGTACATGTTCATAAAAGACGATATTCACAATAGTTTCAACACTAAATCACCACTAGTGAGAAATATAAAGCATACAGTTTCAGCACGTGCAGCTACAAATCCTTTTGATCCCATGAAACGATTACATTTC
This sequence comes from Solanum peruvianum, assembly GCA_027705065.1. Lineage (NCBI taxonomy): Eukaryota > Viridiplantae > Streptophyta > Magnoliopsida > Solanales > Solanaceae > Solanum > Solanum peruvianum. The sequence continues at coordinate 48,853,306 of JAKWJD010001758.1, read as the reverse complement.
AGCTTGATCAATTGACCTTGTTTACCTGACATCGTTTCTAAAAAAGAATAGACAATTATAATTCAATCCTCCTGGAAATAACTATAATGCGTATTTATTTGAATATGAGTCACCTTATGTTTTGGATCACACCACATGTCGCAAAGCCTATTCCAATTCCTAGAGGTTAGTTCTTCCACTTCTATTTTACGAGCATCTTCCTCAAAACGTGCATTGTCAAACATCTTTTTTAATTTATAACGCCATTGTTGACTCCTATTTTTGAGGATTTCTTCATAACTATCTTTGACGTAACGTTCGTCCAAATTAATTTCAAACTTCTCCTGAAAAAGTATTTTTCCAAAGGGACAAACATAAAAATAAAAATCAAACACTAAATGTTATGACGATACTAGATTAAAAAGTACAGAAATCTTACGTTACACCTAAACAGAGCAGAATCTTTTTCCTCTGTTGTAAGTTCCTTCCACTTGTTTGGAACCGCAAGACAGTTCATGCAATTATTCCCAACTCATTTGATAGTTTTGATTATTAGGCTGCCTTAACTGGCCTCCCCTTACCAAGTGGGATCTCTATCACCATCTTTTTCTCTAAAGTTCTCTTCAGTTTTTCAACACCTTTTCCCCTGGTTTTTCCTCGACCATTCTTAATTCTTGTTGTATCATCTGAGTAGAAAAAATATGTTTAAAATAGTTATGTATGCATGTAAGTATATATAATATAGATTTGTATTTGTCAAGGCAATCAAGGTCTCTGTAATCTTGAATGGACATTTTTTTATCATAAGTCTAGGCGTGCAAGGTCTCTAGAATCATGAATGGACATATGAGTTTATATAATATAGTTATATATTTGATTAGTATAAGAAGTTATATTACCTGTGTTATTAGTCGGAGTACATGTATTTGATACATCACCATGTTCAGTAGCTATAACAGTTTTCCTAGTTACTGTTTTTTTCCTATAGATACGTCCTCCAGGTGACATGGCTCGCTCCTGTTTTTGAGTAAGATTTATCGACAATTTTGAGATTTTTAAGTCTTTTCAACTATACAAATATCAAGTGAATAGTTGAAACTCACAGGATATAAAATCAAACTAACATTATTCCAAAAGCCATACAACTTGTAAAAGACAACGAGATCGACGATGAACAAAAATTTAAATCGAAAGAAAAGCAAAATATTTAACAACTTCAGAAAGAACGGTATGAAAAAATCGTTCATACATGAATCATAATACCTAACTTTGTATATCAGTTTTTGTTTCTTGATGGTTTATGTACTCACTATCGTTCAAGCAAACAAAAACGAAACCATTCATACCTAGTTCGTGTCTTCAATCTGATCTTGAATCCTTCTTCACTGTGAGATCAGTCTTTTCATCAATCTATCTATATATTTAGATGAATATTTTAGAAATATAAGCGCCAAAACTTCATTTTCTTAGCGCAATGTTGATTCATTTTTTTGGTGGGAATTTGCAATCCGTTTGAAGCCCCCAAAATAGAGGAAGACTAGAAGCTTTTTTTGAAAGTTGTTGTGTGATTTCTCTGGGAACAAATTATAATACTTATTTTTAATTTACAGAGCATTTAAAACATTAATAAGTAAAAATTAAATAACAAAAGAAATAGAAAAAAAATCCCACACCCTATTTAATGTATATATTTATGCAATAAAAGCAACACTTCAAAAAGAAATATAACTATCTGTATGATTTATTTAAAAAAATGTGTCGTGATTATATAGCACATGACGAGTGTAAGTGTTCCTTAATTAAACATGAGATGTATAATTTATATTAAAAATTGTATCAGGTTGATATATAAAAAATCGAGAAGGTAGACGACTAAAGGGGAGGAGTGAGTTTAGAAAAACGTGGTATGAAACACTCTATATAGTTAGAAGTACGCTTTGCATGCCCCAACATCGTTCCAAAATGTCGATTTGTTGAAAATAAGATTGTTAGACGTTTTTGATAGCACATGACGAGTGTAAGTCTTCCTTAATTAAACATTAGGCATATGATTTATGTATAAGAATGTATCGTTTTTATATTTAAAAAAATCGAGAATGTATCTCGACTAAAGAATAGGAGTGAATTTGGAGAAACGTGGGATGAAACACTCTATATAGCTATAAGTATGTCTTGCCCCAACGTGATTCCAAAATGTCGATCAGATGAAAATAAGATTGTTAGACGTTTTAGATAGCACATGATCACGAATGTAACTCTTCCTTAATTAAACATAAGGCATATAATTTATATATAAAAATGTATCGTGTTTATATATAAAAAATTGAGAAGGTAGCTCGACAAAAGGGGACGATTGAGTTTAAATAAATGTGGTATGAAACACTCTTTATAGATATAAGTACTCTTTGTGTGCCCCAACGTCGTTCCAAAATGTCGATTTGTTGAAAATAGGATATCGTGTTTATACATAAAAAAAATCAAGAAGGGACCTCGACTAAACGGGAGGAGTGAGTATTAAATACCTAACTTTTGGATATACTCCCTGCCAACGTTCATTAGAAACACCACATGATAAGAAGCTTGGCTGTCCACCTTCCAATGACCCACCTTTGTACAAATTTTAGCTGATGCTTTTGGAATTACCTCAGCCTCACTAGTGTTCAAGTAAGTATCTGTCCTTCCTCTTAATGTTAATTGGAATTTTATCCATCTATGTTCCCTTTTGACTTGAACAAGTAATTATCCATACACAACTTCAAGAACTTAAAAGACTAATTTCACTGTATTGATAATGAATACTTGACCCTTTCATAACGTTTAATTATTATGTGATTATGCATATTTTCAGTTTATAATGGACAAAGGATGGATAAATTCTACAAAGTTCTCTAAAAGATATGTTGAGGGAGTCCAATCTTTTATGCAATTTGTTCAGTCTCGCTTTGATCGAAATTCTAAAATTCGATGTCCATGTTATGATTGTTCGAATATAAATTTTCAAACACAAGATGTAGTTTATGAGCACTTGTTGTTGAAAGGATTTAAGAGAGATTATATTCACTGGAACTACCATGGACAACAATATCAAATGAGAGATGATGATACAATACTTTACAGTGAAGATGAAAAAGGGGAAAGGATAAATGAAGAACATGTCAGCAATAATGATATTCATGTCATCTTAGCATAAATTAGTGAAAGATTAAAATTCAATCTTGTGGAGGATACAATTGATGATAAATCATGTGATAATTTGAGCAAGAGTTGTTTTATTGGAAAATACCACCATTTATGTTTAAAATGGAAGAAATTGACTAGGTTTCGGAAAATTAATTAATCTTATTATTTAAGAAAATCAACCTTCCAAATCACGGAGTCGCCACTTGATTTTAGATAAAATCAAGAAAAAAATTTCAAAAGATTTAAAAACAGATTAAAAATCAATTGAAAAGGGTTCGAAGTTCAATGTACATCCCGAGAAGGTGTTAGGCACTCGAAATGTCCGCTAACTTGCGGTTGACCGACGATTTGACTGAATGACTTTTTTTTTTTTTTAAATAATTTTTTACTTAAGTAAAGAGAAAATTTATTTTAATATTTTTTATTTCATTTTTTTTTAGGGAGATATTTAGAGGGACTTAATTTGAGGAAAACTAAATAGTAATAAAAGTGAATAAAATAAAATAAGAAAATAAAGTAGTAAAATTTAAAATATTGAAAAAATGGCTACCCTTTAGGAGATTATTAAAATTCTAACAAAATATTAAATAATTTAAACAAATAATAAACGAAGAGAGAATAATATTTGAACTTGGGCTTGATTGCCCAAATTCATTCAATTGGGCTTTGGCACACCTGTCCTATCAATTGGGCTTTGGCCCACCTGTCCTAAATTCTAATAATTGGGCCTTCTTTAACAATTCAAATATTCTGCAAAACAAAAATTGGCCTTTGGGCCTGTTAAAAAAATGCTGAAAATGGCCCTAGCCCAGTTTCCCTAAAAAAGAAATAAGAGATATACACAAGATGTATGCTACTGTATATGGCGTATATTCAATCTATTTTTTTTTTACTTTTGAGCCCTGCATTTATACACACATTTTCAGCTATTTCCCCACTGCGTTTTCATATTATTTTTTACGTATTTGCACCTATATCATTTTTATTTTTTTATTATTTAAACTTATATAGCAAGTGTATATCGTTACCCAACAATGTATACTAATGTACACGGGCTGAACCCTATGTCCATATTCATTGCCTAGTCCTGTATTTTATTTAAAATCGATCTCCCTTACGTTAACCTGCAACTCACATTTTTTACACATATTTGTAGTATAACGTCTATGTATATCAGTGTATATAAGTTTTATATCAGCCTATTTTTTAACTTTCGAAAGTTGAGACTCCCTTTAAGCAGCGTGTTTTCACTGCCATCAACCCATATTTTGAATTCAAATTTCCTATGCACTTTCGATCTGTATATCTGTGTATATACTGTGTATATATCTGGTATACAGCTTACTGCAACACCTGCAAATTAATTTCCAGCAGCTTTCAAGGTTCTGCTGAACATGTAATTAATTTCCAGCACTGTATTTCTGCTGTTTCGACCTGTACATCTGTTTTGCAAGGAATCTACGACTCGAGGAGGATGTTTTGAGCCTTCATGGCTCAGCGAGGAATGCGAGAATGGAATCCAAAGTGGACTCGAATCGATGTCACACAAGAAAACAAAACAAAAATTAGCAAGATTGAATGACAAGATCTAAAAAAGAAGAAAGAAAATAAAAAGGATTTCACCTTTTTCGGGGCAGCGAGCTGGAGACGAAACGAGCGAGGGGACGATTCCACCAAAATAAGGCTACAAAACAAAGAAAAGAGCACCTCCCAAAAAAAATCAAAATTTAAATATATCCTATATCATTTTGTATGCTACAATTCCATTTTTCTACCTCAAAAACTTTTTTATCTTTTAAGTGGTGTTGTAACTAATTTATCAATATCAACTCAAGTTTTTAACCTCTCTCCCTCTTCTCCCAAATTTCTCCCAACAAAAAATAAAACCCCTCCCCCTCTTTTTTCTCCCTCAACAAAAAACCTCCCCTTTCTCTTCCTCTTCCTCCTCTTTTATAAGCCAAATTATGGCCAAAGAGGGGGAAAATTTATTTAAAATTTGAATTTTGAATTTTGAATTTTGAATTTTAAAAAGGGGGAATGTTGGAGGGAAAGAGGAAAAAGGGAATTGGGTTGGGAAGAGAGTTTGTGGGTTGGGTTTTTATAAAAGAAGTGGGCTAGGATATTTAAGTTTAGTGTTGGGTTGGTTTTAAGAGAAGTGGGAGAATTGGGGACGTTTGGGCCTGAAGGGAACTTGGGCCTGGCTTGGAAGAGGAGGGGTGTGGTGTGATGGGGGGAAATTGGGTTGGTTTCAAATATACACAAGATATACCGGCTATATGCACCACTAAGTAAGCATTATATCTTTATATTTTCGCAAAATTATAAAACTAATTGACTTCAATAATTTGAAAAACTCACGAAGCTCGATAATTAATTTATACCAACGTGGGTCAAAAATTGGGTGTCAACAAGAGTGAAGAAAAGAATTTTGATGTTTTGTTAAAAGAAGCGGAAAGTGAATTGTATCTAGGATGTAAAAAATTCTCCAAGCTTTCATTTCTTGTGAAATTGCTACACTTGAATGTGTACAATCAATGGAGTAACAAGTCCTTTAATATGTTGTTGGAGTTGCTACGAGATGCATTGCCTAATGGTGAGACTCTTCCAAAGTCTCATTATGATGCAAAATGTTTGCTGCAAGGTTTGGGATTAGGAAACACTTCAATCCATGCTTTCAAGTATGATTGTGTACTTTATTGGATTCAATTTAAAGATAAAAAAAAATGTACTCATTGTGGCACTTTCAGGTGGAAAATTGATAAGGAAAAAGGTAAAAAGATTCCTCATAAAGTTTTGCGATATTTTCCATTAAAGTCGAGACTTCAAAGATTATTTATGTCTACAAAAACAAGCACAGATATGAGATGGCATAAAGAAAAATATGTGCAAGATACCAATGTGTTAAGGCATCCACTCGACTCTATAGCTTGGAAAGAGTTTGATAAGACTCATACATGGTTTGAAGAAGAACCACATAACGTAAGACTTGGCCTTGCGACTGATGGTTTCAATCCATTTGATAACATGAGCACAACTTATATCATGTGGCCTGTAATTTTATTTACTTATAATCTTCCTCCTTGAAAATGCTTTAAGGATCCGCTTATGATGATGTCACTACTTATCCCTGGTCCTCAAGAGCCTGGAAAGGATATTGATGTTTACTTGAGGCCTTTGATTGATGAATTGAAAGAGTTATGGAGTAGAGACATTTTATGCGTCTACAGGACAGTGCTTTCAGATGCATGCTGATGTTTTATGGACCATAAATGACTTTTCGGCTTATGGTGAGTGTTTAATTTCTTATTGTTGAAGTTGTCTGAATCATCTCCAGTCATACCCGAGTCATTATTCCTCAACTCAGTTAGAACATTGCTTTTTGTGTTTTCACTATTGATACACACAGTAAATTAGTCTAGATGAAGCACTAAAGGATACATTCTTCAAATTTCTCTGTTTTTTTCTGTTTTAAAATTATGCTATTCATACAGTGTGGCTTTGTACATTGCTATGTAATTTTTGTTTCTGTTTCTCTGATTTTAAAATTCAGTTAGAACATTGCTCTTTTCTTGTTTTAAAATATCCTTTTTTGTATAAAAATGAAACTTCAAAAAAGATAAGAAGCAAAATTTGTTACATGAATCACCGTCGGTATCTTGAACCTAGTCATAAATGGAGAAGAAGCAAGAAGTTTAATGGAAAGATAGAAAACATATTAAAACCATAAGTTCTCTCAGGATATGATGTTCTACAACAATTGGATTTGCTTAGTATTTATATGCCAGGAAAATACTATAATAGTAAGAAAATAAAACGTCTTCCTACAGAGTTGAATTGGGTGAAGAAAAGTATTTTTTTGGGTTTCCATACTGGAAAGACTTAAAGTTACCAAATAATATGGATGTCATGCACATAGAAAAGAGAGTGTTTTAGGAACATTATTGAATATTGATGGGAACTCTTGAGGATATGGTCATAAGAAAAGAACAATGGTTGCAACATGATGACTCTGGTTATACGATGTCATTTGCTTGTTATAATATGTCGGAAAAAGAAAAAAAAGTATTTTGGTCATTTTTGAAATCTGTTAAATTTCCTGATGGTTATGCTTCAAATTTCTCTAGTTGTGTAAGTGAGGATGGTGGTAAGATAACTAAACTCAAAAGTCATGACTATCATGTTTTGTTGCAGTGATTGTTGCCTATATTTTTTCGTGGTTAAAGAAATAAAGATGTTTCTTTGGCATTGATTGAGTTGGGTCATTTCTTCCAAATATTATGTTGTAAGACATTGAAAATGGATGACTTAAAACAACTTGAAAAGGATATAGTGATTATATTATGTAAGCTTGATATGATCTTTCCACCTTTTTTTATGACAGGGTACATTTGGCTGTGCATTTACCACGAGAGGCTATGAATGGGGGACCGGTACAATATCGTTGGATGTATAAAATTGAGAGGTTTTTATGCAAACTCAAGCGTTTTGTGCGAAACAAGGCACGACCAGAAGTTCTATTGCAAAAGGTTATATTATTGATGAATGTTTGACATTTTGGTCCATGTATATTAGTGACATTGAGTTCAGATTCAATCGTGAAGATGGAAACGATGATGGATCCAGTAAGAAATATGAACATATTTTAGACATATTTTCAGATAATGTTAGACCATTCAAAGGAGTTTATGATGCATTACCATAGAAAGACTTTGATATGGCTCAGTGGTATGTGTTGAATAATTGTGAAGAAGTAGAACCTTTTCTAAAGTTAGTTGATTTATTTATTTACATTCATATTTTGTTATTTTCAGTCACGTATTCTAACATGCAGAGAACATGAAAATGAGTTCATAAAGCAAGGTGTTGAGAATATAAAACAGAAACATAGAGAACAATTTCCTCAATGGTTCAAAAGAAAAGTAAATGATTTTTTAAGATGATAACTTTGTTTGTGTCTAAGTTTTAAATTTTTTCCATTACTGATTGAATGCAATACTTTTTCATTGTAGATTTATGCAATTGTATTATAAGGATAAAACAATATCTCTCAAGAAATTATATCCTTTGACAATGGAACCTGATTTGCGTGGAAGGAAATGTCCTGATTGTATTGTTAATGGTGTTAGGTACGAAAAAAACATCATGAAATCATACATAAATATGAGATTATGAACCTTGATTTCATAATGTTGTCAAGGAAAGTTAAGATCTAAGTCAAAGAAGTTGAGAGTTAAGTCTAAAAGTTAAGTGAAAAGTCAAATTAAGTTCTTAAAGTTTTCAAGAGTCTTTAACAAACGTTTTAACTTTGTTTTAAGGCTCTACTTGCAAGTTAAGAAAAGAGTAAAGAGTTGTGTTCATTTCTCAAAAGTTATAAGGGAACAAGTATTCCCTAAGAGTTAAGTTGCAAGTTGAGCAAAGAGGAAAGAATTGAGTTCATTTCTAAATAGTTATAAGAGAACAAGTATTCCTTAAGAATTACAAGTGTTTTCACAATTTGAGAAACCAAGGAAGTTGAGACTTCCAAAAGAGTCTTTCACTAGTTTTAGTAAAGAGGAAACTATGATTTCCAAGAGAACTTTTAAAGCTAAGTTTCAGCAATTACCTCAAAGAAGAGAAGAAGTTGTTTTTAAAATATATAAGCTAAGAATTTTTGAGAGTAGTATTGAGCACCGATATGAGGACGCAAGTTCATATTAACTCAAGACACCATAAACCATGTAGCTAACATTGACAAAAGAAGATTCAATTTTTTAGGTGATTCCGTAGTGTTTTTTAGTATAGACTAGTAGATACACTTAGTTGTTCGGGTTCTATACCTACCTACAGAAATAGAACGATCCTCTTGCAACGTGAATTAAGACGTTGTACCATATTTTAGGCTCATAGTGATGGTTGTCTATTAGAGAATCCCACATAAAATATATTACTTCATATATAAGTAAAATTGAGTTTTTATTGCATTTTCTCTAACGAACCAAGTGTTTTCATTGATTTACAAGATTTTATATATTGCATGTGTCTTATTGCTTTATATTAAGTCTAGTATTCATGAGTTAAGCAGAACCAAGGTAAGTGTTGCTTCTTACTCTTTTTTCAAGCTTAAGTTGTTGTTAGCATTCCAACACGCATACTCGTACATTCAATGTGCTAATGCCAGTTGGCCTGCATCTTCTTATTATGTAGACGCAGGTAACTATAATCAGTATAATCTAGCCCCTCGTTGATCCAGTTGAGCACTCAGAGTTAGTGGTGAGCCTCCTTGCATTCTAGAGGACATTTTATTTGTTTTTTAGTCTTTCATTTATAGGATGTTGTGGGGTCTGTCTCAACATCCATCTTATTATTATAGAGACTTCGTATACAGTCAGATAATTTAGTTTTGAGTCTCTCATCTTTGTATTGCAGATATTTTCTTATGAGACTTAAGTGTCATTTTGGTCAACTTATTATTGTTACATGTATTAAATGACAATGTTTTTTTGAGTTAAGTCTTCCACTAAGTTAAGCAAGCCCGACCAAGGTTGGCCAACAATGGTCTTCGAGTGTCGGCCACGTCCAGATTGTAGGTTCTGGGTGTGATAAACTTAAATTATAGCATAGAAATCAAGAGACCTAGGGAGTCTATGAAATCATAATTTTAGATTCTAGTTACCGGTCTGAAGCATGATCAGAAAGTTCTATTGCAGAAGGTTATATTATTGATGAATGTTTGACATTTTGGTCCATGTATAATAGTGACATTGAGTTCAGATTCAATCGTGAAGATCGAAACGATGATGGATCTAGTAAGAAAGATGAACATGTTTTAGACATATTTTCAGATAATGTTAGACCATTCAAAGGAGTTTATGATGCATTACCAAAGAAAGACTTTGATATGGCTCGATGGTATGTGTTGAATAATTGTGAAGAAGTAGAACCTTTTCTAAAGTAAGTTTATTTATTTATTTATTTACATTCATATTTTGTTATTTTCAGTCACGTATGAATAGTTTATCTTCTAACATGCAGAGAACATGAAAATGAGTTCATAAAGCAAGGTGTTGAGAATATAAAAGAGAAACATAGAGAACAATTTCCTCAATGGTTCAAAAGAAAAGTAAATGATTTTTTAAGATGATAACTTTGTTTGTGTCTATGTTTTAAATTTTTTTTATTACTGATTCAATGCAATACTTTTTCATTTTAGATTATGCAATTGTATTACAAGGATAAAATAATATCTCTCAAGAAATAATATCCTTTGGCAATGGAACCTAATTTGCGTGGAAGGAAATGTCCTGATTGTATTGTTAATGGTGTTAGGTATCATATTCAAAGTCGTGATAAATTATGCAAATGTCAAAATAGTGGCGTAGTTTTTGAAGGCTATCATGAAAATGAGGTGATTGATTTTTATGGTATAATAGTTGACATCATTGAGTTACAATATGTTGATGGCAATCGAGTTGTCTTATTTAAATGCAAGTGGTTTGATCTTCACAAGAATACAGGAATGCAGAAAGATAACAATTTCACCAGTGTTAATGTAAAGAGATTTTGGTATTGAACATGATTCTATTGTACTAGCCACACAAGTGAAGCAGATTTTTTAAATAGATGATCCAAAATTAGGAGGGAATTGGCGAATTGTGCAAAAATTTCAAGATAGACATATATATGATGTCCCAGAGATTCAAAATTCTAATGTGGAAAGTGATGAATTCTGTTTTACTAATGATGACGTGTATCAAGATGTTTCAGTTGAAAGTAGAGTGATTGACAACGATATTGAGGATGTCCCAAACCAGTTACATAGAGGTGATGAGGATTCGACTATCTTAGATTTCAGTTTAGTCGAGATGGAGATTCAAACAGGGCATGGAGTTGACTACAATACAGAAGATTCAGATCAAGATGATGACACTATAGTAGATTACATTAGTGATCATGAGAGAAATGAAGGTACTAAACGTATTAATAAAGATGAAGATAATGAGACAGATTATGATGACGAAGACAATGATTTGATAATGTAACCTTCCATTGATTGTGAAAAGTGCATCTCCATTTCTTCTCATGTATGTATTCTCCCTTTTAACTTCTTAATCCTTCTCGTTGTTCTTCTTCTTGATCATCATCGTCTGATTCTTACATGAAAAGTGTTCTAGATCACTAGAATGGGGCATGTCAAGCAGGGAATGGTTTTGAAAAGAATCACTACAGAAATTATTTTCACCTACTGTTAAATAGGGGACTGAGAATGTTAGAAAAACAGTATCCTTTAATGTATTTAGGCAGAATTTTTCTTTAGAAAACCAGTTTATATTATCTAGCATTTTCTCAATTTTTTCGTATTCTTGGTTTTTTGGCAGTAGTTATCGCTCTTCCTTGCATTCTTGCCCGTGGTTTTTACAGTCCTGTCAATGGTTGTTGTTCGTTGTTGCAGTCATAGCTGCTTGTTTCTTTCTGGACAACGGTTGCTGATTGAACATGGATGTTGGTTGTTGCATTCTATACAAAATGGTTGCTTGTGGTGGTTGTGTTCTATGAGATTGGCAGTTGTAGCTATTTTGTTGTTTTTTTGCATTATTGACAATGATTGTTATTCGTTAGTGCATTATTGACATGGTTTCTACTTCATTTTGTTCATGTTGCTACTGCTAGTGTAGTAGTCTTATTTTAATTTCGAAATACAATTGCTATTACAATCTAAGTTTATATTAGTTATCGGAACCGTATTGGTCATACCTCTTTTAAATTATTTAACCAAATGATTCAGATATTCATTTTACTTTCTTAAACTATGTATCAAGTCAAAATAGATTACACAAATCAAAATGAGTAATTAAGTATAATAAATAGAGATCCTCAAAGCTTAAAAAAGACATGAGAAACTCTATGTCAAATTAACAAGTATACCAACAAGAACTTTTGTGTTGGTATAATAGTAGTCTTTCACTGTACAAACCTCTATTGCATTTCTCGATCATGTGATTGTGTTATTTAAGAAAAAAAATTTAACACAGAACTTATTTTGTGACGAATTTATTGTATCTAAATCGTTAATTGATTAAAAACGATAGATTAAACATCACTAATTATGTATAACATTAGCGACAATAATTAAGGTCACAAATAAATATATTTTTTGCTGTTAAAACATAAGTTGTTTGACTACAAACAATAGTTTGTCACAAATGTCACAACATCTTATTTGTGACGATACTTTTTCGTTCCTAAAACAGAACTAATTTAAGGACAAAATATAGTTTGTCACAGCTTAGCAAAATTATTAAAGACAAAAAAAAATTTCACTAATAACTTAAAGTTCGTCGTTAATAATACTTACTAAATGGCGCCAAAATATTTTTTGGTGGGAAACTTTAAAGGACAAAATTTTACCACGAACTTTTGTGTTTCGTCACTAATAGTTTAGGCTCATATATTTAGAGACAAAAACTCATTTCTGTCACAAAAAATGAACAAATAGTGACGAATTTTGTAGCGTAGTTAAGAATTTCGTAGCTGAATATTATTTTTGTTGTAGTGTGGATAAATGATTCAAAAAAGGCGTGGAAAAGGTTACTACAACTTTCTTTTAGTATTTGCGTAGAAAAGGTTACTCTAACTTTCTTTTAGTATTTTACTGCATTCTCACTTAGTCTATGATAATTTTTATTTGGTTCTTAAGTTTTATTTCAATTGAAAGTAATACTAAATTAGTGCCCTTTTAATGTTGCATTTTACATGAGCTGTGAGCCTATTTAAAAGCATTACTAGTGATGAATGAAAAACGGTCTTACAATGCTAGATATCTTTCTGCTCATTGAGTGTCTGTTACACTTCCTCTCAAACTTGCTTGTTAGTTTCTGTTGTCCTCGCTCCACCGTTTTTATACCTAGTCCATTCGGGGATGAACAAATATTTAATTTCTATTTTATGTTACAACCCATTCAGTATTTTTTAAAAATATTCATGAAAAAGTAGATTATTAGTTTTCTTGGGAATACTAAATTTTTGTTTTAAAAAAAATTAATAGTTTTCTTGGGAATAAAGATAACTAAGTTTTGCTATATCGAGTATAAATCTACCAAATAATCTATCTCATACATAAAATATATAACAAGTCAACCAAAAGGTTATGAAATGGAAAAAATAAATGGACCGATACTAAAGAAAGCAGTAATATCAAGTCAATAAATTAATAAAATACTAGAATCTTATATTGACCATTAGTTACAAATGGAAATTCAAAATTAAATCAAATCAAGTCACGCCAAAAAAATAGTCACTACAAATATGGTATATGAACTTTTCACTTCAGAAAACAAATTTGTTACTATAAAGAGTCCTTATGAGAGTTGTCATTGATAGTCCTGATAAGTGATAACATTGGATCACCTGCATAATGATAAAATGTAGAAGATATTATGGGTGTGACAAAAATATTTTCTCAAATAATAAGTCAATTCAAAATACCATCACGGAAAACTTCTTTTATCAAAGGATAAATATAAGTACTTCATAAATTTAAATATTGACATTTTTTTAATACTAAGACATTTTATTCAAACACTAAGGACTCATTTAATTAAGAAGAAGAAGAACATCAAAGATTATAATACAAACCAAACATGGAGAAAATACAATTTAATCCGGTGTTTAATATGCATATATAATACAAAAAAAGTAATTCAAAATTTATACTTATTTTAGCTTATATCAATAATGTAATATGAAATTTATATAATGCTAAATTAGATAGAAGTACTAACCTGATCAACTGAGTACACTTGACCAAATGTCTTATTCACTAGGTGGGTCAGTACTCGGAGATTCAAGATTCTTGGAGAGATAATCTATATTAGTGAAATCAAAATACGCATCACAATCATGATTCTCATCTGAATCACATTCTTCATGAATTTCTGTCTGATCATTTGTTGCCACCACAATATTGCTTGGATTTGTATCTATTGCACTGAATTCATTAGTGGATGTATCTCCAACGTGTATATCAGGTATCAATCTGCTACCTAAAAAAGTTGTCACATTGTCTGCATTGATATTCAAGTTGTTGTCATTAGTTATCGCATTCCCAACATTTTCATTGGACATTTTTGTGCTACCCAAATATGATGCTCCATGGGACACGTTGTGATTCATGTTGTAATAACTTTGAATATTATGATATTCACCATTGAACGCCAGGTTAGGTTTAGAACTAGTACTCTCAATATTTGATATTTGTAGTCCTTGTGAACCCAAAACATCAAGTAAGGGTCCATGTTGTTGTTGCAGCTCACCAGCAAAATAAGTTTTGGTCCACTGAGACGAGTCATTGAATGGATTGCAAATGGTGGAGTAATAGGGTTGAGCATGAAGTTGTGGACGATAAAGTTGTTGGATTGAGCTCTCTCCTCCAAAAGAAGTATTATTAGTCTTGAGATTAGGAAATGGAAACTCTGGCACTATTTGGGTTCGATTTGAGTGAACTTGCAGATTTGTTTCATTTGTTTGAAGAGAAGGCATAGTCCCAGATTTTTGAAAGCTACTTATTTGCTGAGAACTATTTGAGAATCTCTGGTCTGATGAGCGACGAGTAGATTTCTTCTTTTCTGAAATTTTCCAGTGGAGACGACAATTCTAAATGGTGTTATAGAAAAAATAAGAAGAGAGAGTGAGATCATGTATATGTTTATCATCTAAATTTATTGATATTTCGGTGTGATTGAAATGACCAAATTCATTTTAATAGAAAATATTTTGATATTTGATAATTAGCGAAAGGTAAAATTCTTTTCAAATAATATGAATTAAATATTGAGTATAATATTTTTTTTCATTGAACTACAAAATATTAGAGTTGACCAACGAATAATTAACTTCTATCACTAAAAACAAGTAACAAAAATTTACGCTAATCTTGGTTTATTAGTAATGCTTTGATATGACATTTGAGTATAAAATGGTAAAAATAAAGTCTAAACTTTTACATGCTAAAATAAGATAAAATTAAAACACTTTTTACTTGATTTTTATATAAAATCAAAATAATGAGTGTTGAAAAAATAATAACTTCTCGCATTAATATATTTGCAAATAACATTTAAAAAAATTATTTTTCTAGTACTAAACACATATAAATAATATATAATTTATCACTAGTCTTTTAAAAATGTACCTGTAAGTGGCTTGCCACTTGTGTCCTAGTAATATCAAGCACATTCATCTGCTCCCATATCTTTTTCGGGCGACATCCTGCATATTCCATAAAAATGTAAGTTTAAATTAATAACAATTTTTTCAAATCAAGTGAGGGTACATGTAAATACAACAATTGTTATGCCTTAATTGTAAACAAATTAACGTTGTAGCTATTACTATAATAGTGAAGAAAACTTACTTTCTATCCCGATTTGGTGTACAACTTTCATAAATTTTGCCTGAAGATCGTCATTCCAAACTAGGCAAGCTTTTCTCCTAATAAAATCACTACTTTGATGTTCTCTTTGATCAGTCTCATTCATATTTTTTCTCTCTCTCTTCTTTGTTAACTTGTATTTTCCATTCGACCCCACATCATTTCCAGCCTCATCAATATTATTTCTTTGATTTGTAGTATTTGAGACATTTTGTCTCTCTTCGGATTCTCCATTGTCTCCAATAATATTATTGTTTTGATATATATTTATTTCTGATCCTTCTTCCACTTGTTGCCTTTGTGTTTTTTTCCTCGATACAAATTTTGATAAGTATTTCACAATATCCTTCTCAAATGAATTTTCAAAGTAAAGATAAGCTCCCTCATCCAAAACCTTCTTTGCTACGAACTCATTGTATTTATCACAAACCACTGCATAGTTATTTTGAGAAAGTAACAATTAGAATTCAATTACATCATACATTATTATGTAAATTGTTAATGTAATGCATATTCATTATAACACCAATGTTATCTAACTAGCTATCACAAATTGAAAGAATAAGAATGAGTAATCAATAATTTATGTCGCTAAATAAAAAGATTCAATGTTAATCATATTTAACGATGGATTATAGAAAATTACTATAGCTACGAACTATTAAGAAACCAATTAATGGTGAACTTTTTATGGCTAAATTTGTTACACTGGATTAATTAAGAATAACTCAACTAACCCATATTAGACGTCATAAGTGAAAGAGTAAATAAATACTTACCGACTGAAATTATATCCATGGCCACAGCCTTAGCTAAGAGGTCCAAAGAAAGCATGTTTGATGAATGATCATTGATTATAATGACATCAAATTTTTGTTTTTCTCTGATAAGCATTGACAATGCTGCTGAAGTGGTATCAACCGTCGTAACTGCATTAATATATTGTAAAATTCAGCGAAGAGAATAGTACAAAATTATCAACGGGATATACCAATTCAATTATATTTTTTAGGTTATATTGCTACACCTTATTTATGCAACAATATATTTTAATCAACTTAAGTTTTAATAGATGTGTGCAATCTTAGACAAAGGTTCACATAATAACGCTATGTACAATACTATTTTGAATTAATAATTAGATTAGGTAGTTTAGAGAAGATCATACATAGGGATAATAAGAATTTATTTCAATTTATTCAAATAACTTGTTGAAATCAAAAAACTATTTTTGTAATCAACCCCCCAAGATAATAGGATCAAAATATGCAACAAATAAGATTAAAAGATGTAGCAATGATAAAATGATTTATAAGTAACAAGGAAAACTTCCTTTTTTCTAACATATTTTGCTATATACATTCTTAATCATGCTGTCAAATTAAAGTTCTCTTTTAGTTAATCACTACAGTTGCTTTATTTATTATTTCTAAATTAGTTTCTTTTATGCATTAATATTACATCATACCTACAAAAGTCGTTAGCAATGAAATTCAAGCAAATATAATTTGATACACCTTGAGCAAAAAATAATAGTGAATTCTAACAAAGTTATTGAAAAACTAAACAAATAAAAAGAAGAAGTAGCCAGAAGCACACCTTTACTATAAATTTGTAGATATATACCTTTTTTCTTTGCAAGGTAAAATAGTTCCAAGCAAAACATCCTTAAAATAATTTTCGGATAAATCAATTATAATATTTACTTATTCTTTTCAAAGACTTAACAATTGTCGATTGTGTTCACATTAAGGTTGAGATATAAAGTAATTAGTGCAACAAACCATAAACAAGATCCAAAATTTTGTTTTCTTCCAAATTAGGAAAAAATTAATAAATTAATTCTATAATAAATTTTATGATTTATTTGTGGTCAAAATAATGAAATAAAATGTGTATATTAAAAATAATTAATAAAATATTTTTTAGAAGATGATTGTTTTGTTGAATTATAATGGTGAAAATGAATAAATTCAGCCAAAAAAAGGGGGGGAGGGGTGGGGGGGGGATTTTTATTTTTTTTTATGAAAATCAAGGTTCCACAATTGTTTTTTTTCTACATATGATAAAAGACAAAATTAAAAGTTATCGCAAAGTAGAAAGTCATATCAGCTCTTATTTTGTCCTTTCTTGCTCTTTGTCCTTCCTTCTTTAACCCTAATTTTGTGCCTCCACCACCTTAACATTGTACTTATCAAATGATAGATAAAATGATGTCAGAAGTAAAGATCTAAACATTCAAATATAATTTTTGAGAAAATTAAATTATTTTCTTCGCCAACTATTTGAAACTCCAGGAAACCCCCCCCCCCCCCAATCCTTTCTTAATAAAGAAGGTCAAGTGTAGAATAAATAATTACACAAAACTCATTTCTTAAGTGTTATATCAACATATAGCAGCATACAAACAGTATTAGGATAAAAGAGAAAAGAGGAATCTAAGATTTGTAAGATATATAAATGAAACCTTAAAAAATATCAATGTTAAAATAACAAATAGGATAACATCCATCATACCAATTAAGTCTGTTTTAAAAGAAAAAGCACATAGAATTTACTTGTATCAAAGGCGAAAGGTTATAAGTTTTATATATTTTTACAGATGTTACCTTTATAGTCATAGGACTTCAACAAATTAATCATCTTAGTCACAAACTCTTTGTCATTATCCACAAGCAACACATGAACTTCTTTTATCGTACCATAATTCGGAGATGCCATTGATTATCTATTGCTTCAATATTTTGAGGATTTTTTCTATTCAAACATAAAAAGGAGGAGAAAAAAAATAAATTGTTATATGAGAGGGTAAAGAGAAACACTCAACTCTTTAATATGTACTTATATAGTACCTCTATTTTCTAGTGGGCTTGTCTTATATGGACCTAACTTATAATTTTTGGTTGACCTAATTGATTTTTTAATCTAGTACAAACATTCCAGGCATATATACTTATTCGTTCTATACTTTCAAATAATTACATATTAGTCTCCTTTATTGATAATTTCATATCATATTTTAAGTCAAATACACAACTCCTTCAAATTCCTCCCTTGCTCTCTCTTTCTCTTTTCCTCTCCGCTATCAGTTCTCTCTTTCATATTAGTTCTCTCTTTCTATGTACAAGAAAAGTGTTCATTATCTAGAGATTTTTGTGGGGTAGTACAATAAAATTCTCAAGTAATTTGATGTGAATCTTCTTGTCAATTGAAATCAGATGAAAAAATCTTTGTAGCCAACTATTACTTGAAAATTTAGAAATTAAAATCTCTAGCTACGTAAGTGTCACGATCCAAAAATGTACATGATGACACTCGTCTTATCCCACCAAGACAAGTCAGCCTAACCCGAATAAGTTCTCCACTAGTCTCTCGCTGGTCCACGAAGCTGGAGTGTAACATATCGAACCCCGTGTGACTCAGCTAATCCAACCACCTCTAGTAACTCTCGGCAGGTAGTTGAAACTCATGAGCATCCTGGCTCTTCCCACCCTGAAACTGAGGTGGGTTCATTTTTTGAAATCTCTCATACCTACGCTGCTCATCCTCTGTCAGATGAACCACCGGTGCAACTTGACCCCCTACTGTTGGTGCAACATCATTCTGAACCGCGGGATCTACTGGTAGTTGCCCCACCGCATCCTTAATAACTGAAGCTTGTTGTTGCTCCTGGGTCTGAGCCCCCTCTCTAGTACGAGAGTCATTTGGTGTGGTAGTTGCACCAGAAATCCACTTGCCTCGAATAGTCTAACAATGACTCCAGAACTTGAGCCTTCGTCTTTCGGTTGACTTCCAAACCAATAAAATCTATTCAAATAAATAATCACGATATGATTTCGCAACTAACAACATTCATATTGCTATATCCTCAACATTCATAATCACGAACTTGAGCCTTCGTCTTTCGGTTGACCCGCGATGGTTACTATTATCGAGGGTCGTGTCTTATGCTGCGACAGATGTATTGACAAATATGTCCCACATGGGTCCCAGACTAAGAGACAGCGGGTGTGTATCGTTAGGGAAGACATGCATCACTATACTTGACATTGCATTCCATTGCATTGCACATACTTATCATTATTGAACTTGCTATTGTGATTTGCTGATCTTGTAATTGCCTTTTTGTGGAACTTGTAATTTTTGAATATTGAGCTTGTGATTGAGGATATGTAATTTGTTGAAGTGTTGTTGAGGATATGTAATTTGTTGAAGTGTTCTTATTGAGGATATGTAATTTGTTGAATTGTTGTTGAGGATATGTAATTTGTTGAAGTGTTGTTATTGAGGATATGTAATTCGGAAAAGTGTTGTTGTGGAGGATATATATGTAATTTGTCAAAGTGTTGTTGTAGAGTTACGTGCTATGTAAATGTGAACTAATAGGTTAGATTGTATTTTATGCAGGTTGTAATTGTGGAGGTTCGGTGGGGTGGTAGGAGTACCCGTATTTCATCCCCTTAGCTTGTGTTTAGACGTTTACTTGCTGAGTACCGTGTGGTTTGGTACTCACCCCTTGCTTCTACAATTTTTTTTGTAGGTTACTAGCCCAGATTTTTATGATATATTCTCTTCTTTTCTGAGGCTTCTTGGAGATTTGTGAGGTAGCAGTTTGTCATCTCAACAGACCTTCTTAATCCTATTTATGATCTTGTTCTACTCTAGCAACAATGTCATATGAGACTTGTATTTTTGTTTTGACTCGATTGTAATACTTTAGAGGCTTGTACACGTGACAACCAGATTTTGGGGGTATTTTTAAGTTGAACATAAATTTCCGTAATTTTATTGTAATGGTCGAGATTTAGGCTGACTTGTCTTGGAGGAATAAGATGAGTGCCATCACACTCATTTTTGGATCGTGACAATAAGTTAGTTGCAAGAATAAATTCGCGCACGTGTTATTTACTAATTTATCGGCGATTAACAAGCAGACATTTGCAAGAACTTTTCAGTAAAGTTTCATGTGAAAAGGAACTTATGAAATTTTGGAGATCCTATGATTATCCCCAAGTTAATTCTTATAAACTTTTGAGGTTAGTAGCCTTGATTAATAAAATAAAGCCTCTTATGAATATTTATGAAATGATTTCCTAAGAAAATTCTATGAAATACCCCAAGTAAATTTGCAAAAAGAAATTCTTCCAAGAAAATTTTCATGAACATCTATCGTGGAAATCCCAAATTAAATGATAGTTCACATTTAAATCGCTATAGAAATTTCATAATCAAACAAAATCTATTTGAAACCCTTGGTAATTCTTTAAAACATCATTCAATATATGTCTAATGTAAACCATTTCAACTAACAAAAAAACATAATTTATAACATCCACTTCAACAAGTCCAAAATAAAATATTTCAAATTTTAATCATCAATAATACTACAAACCATCTTAATCATAATTATAGCTACATTCATTTACGTTATTCGTGTTAGAATCTCTCATGATATCAAAGTCATCATCACTTTCATTTTCAGAAGCTTGGTTGTCTTCTTCAGATGATCACTTATTTGCAGATGATTTCTTGTACACATGCTTCTTCAACAAGTCTAATTTCTTTCTCAACCTCTTATTTTTATGTCACTCGTTCTGCAATTGAGCTCATGTAACGACCCTTTAGGTTGTCATGGGTGAGCTAATTGTAAGAGAAATCATGCGAGAAAATTTCTAGAGTAGTTACTTGAAACTATGAGGTGGTTAGTCTTGGACGAAATTTGAGCAAGATGGGGTCTAGCAAAATTCGGTTTAAGGATTGGTGTGAAACGTCTAAGTAGAGTGGTTTTTCTTATTTCTAATACTTTAAGTAGTCCATAGAACTTTTTATAACTCAATTCGGGTAAGTAAAACGTCTGATATAGAACTTGGCATGAATGATTGGTTTGGAACGTCAAGGTTTGAAGGTGTATTGCGAAATGGCAAATTTTTGGAGTATTTTTAGGTTCTATCGTGCATGACACTATAGTGAGTGAAATTCTACTTCAAAGGGGGACATGTCGCTATGGTGTCCAAGTAATTTCTCTCTATATAGGAATATGCCTCCTATGGAGCCGTTACTATAGTGGGATTGGACCGCTATGACAGATAAGTCACTCATAATGTAGAAAAAACTCAAAAACCGCCTATTATCATTCAACAATAGTTTGGGAAAGTGCAATAGTAACCTATGGTATTTTTTATTGATTTTTCGTTAGAATCATCTGTAAAAGTAAGTAAATTACTCTCCTAACTTGGTAAATTAATTCCTAGGCCTTAGAATCTATGATGGTGACTTTAAGAGATATTTTTGTTTGATTTAATGGTGGAAAACCCCTTGTTTGGGTGGGATAATCGTGAGAATGGCATGGGGTATGGGATTAAGATATAATTTGGGTGCATTTAGGCTATTTGGACCTGATTATGTGCTATATTGATTGTTTATAGACCAAGAACAAACTATATATCATAAAAGGGGTTATTGTTGAATTTGTTTCCCATTTATGTACATGTGCATGTTAAATGTTTTTTTAGTATTACTTGTACAATACACGGTTATGGAGATAAAAAGGATGAAATGGAAATGATGTCCTATTGACACTTCAATGGAATAAACATCATATTTTCTTGTATTTTCAA